>JAAAKM020000498.1:30997314-31021589 GCA_010016025.2 Alatinidae sp. Z8VKAUB7J3
CTTATAATGCTGTCGAAAGAGTTTGTTTACAATATTTCTTAATTATTATTAGAGCCGCTTCCTAAGAAATGTTGGTCAATTGCAATAATTAAAAGCCTTTTCTGCGACAGATAAGTAATTAAAGATTGTGATTTGAGACCATCAACACGTCACCCTATCATACAAAGAGTTAGAGGAGGTCAGGACACAACGACTCACGAATCACACTGCGACTAAACCGAAAGGTATTAATTGCGAAAGGGTGTTTAGGAAATGCAGTTGTAAGGAACCGGGAAATGCAAATACCTATATTATTTGGATTTTCAATATTTATTTAGAGCATAGCAGCTGATAAAGCCGACGGTACCTGAACAACTTTATGCAGCTGGTAAATGTTGGAATACATCCAGAGGGGAAAGTTCCAGTCGATCTAAGTTAAAACCATCGATTTGCCTACATTTTGCGTATGTGGAGCAGCAAGAACAAATAATGTAAAGCCTTAACCCTACCTTACATGGGCTTTTGGCTCTTCTCATACACGGGGAGGGGGGCTCGTAGGCCCGCTGAACTTTGACACACTCTAACTTTATATCGAGACAATTCTGCATTTGTCATTTGTCAAATTTGAGAATACGAAATCGTCGGTACAAATTCAGGAACGAAAATCTAAGCTTAAAGATATAATAATTTTTTCAAAGAAAAGTAACAAAGGCAAAAGGTAAAAAACTACACTATAGGTCAACAAAACGCCGATAACGCAAAATTAAAAAAACAAAAAAAACCAACTTATTCATCACAAGACTTCTCAGTAACTTTTAGGAAACATCACTAAAATTTCATGTCGATCCTGCCTGGCTTTAAAAATTTATGAGCTGTAATGTGTAGCCGCGGGCCTACTAGCCCCCCATGTAAGATAGGGTTGAACCCATTCTCCTAAAGAATTACTCCTCTTTTTACAAACAAAGATGTCCCTTATACTCTGGTAGTTATTGACAATTTGCGAAATTCGATCTAATGGTGTTTACATGTCAGATGTGTATGAGATATGTAAAGCAATAACAGGAAAATTTCAAATTATTCAGACATATCAAATACAAAGATTCAAAGATCAAATTCACACAAACTTAGTTCACATCCCCGCTTCTAACACACACCATCCCTTGGCTTAGATACTGTGTTAAGAACAAATCATCCATCGATGTTTTACCTCTACAAAGACTTAGGCAGGGCAGCTTTCCTGTTATTCTATTGTTTGATGGATGCGATAATTTATGCTAATTTAGTAATCTGGAAAATTGTTAAACTGTAACAAACAGTTAATGGACTTAGGGAAATGCATATCTTCCTATCATGTTAATCTAGTTATATGATTCTCTTTCAAATACAATCTTTACTTTGTGTTAGAAAACCGGCAAACTAAAAGATCATTTGTCCCCTAGCAGATGTCATGACACGTTTAAAGAAATGTGCAGATTTGTAGGTGTATGGGTAACTAGTAGTGCCTAAAACTGTGAGACAAGAGTTAGGGAAAATGAAAGAAAATACATACCTTTCCTCCTGTCGGAAAACAAAAACAAGCAAGAGGCCTGCGTTTGATAAATTGATAATTCAACTATGCAATGAGGTAGAAAGGATCAATCTTGCATGTAAAACAAACGATAACAGTTCAATCGAGTACTTTATTATGACGTCACAATTTTAGTAGAAAACAAAATTGCACCCACCTCATTTTTTATGTTAACATAGATCATGTCATCAATTTTAGAGCGCCATGTTAAACAATACTTGTCATACAGCCCCCCCTCCCCCTCCCCCCCCCAAAAAAATTCAAATCATTCCCATCAAAACTTTATTATTGATCCCAGTTCACAATTGGCAGAATTTTCCTTGTACTTTCTGACTTTTTGACCCTATTCTCCTCAGGATGTTTTCACATACGATTTACTGGGAGGGGGGTCGAGCCTTTGGAGCTCCCTATGTGACTTTGTAACAGTGATTTCCCATCAGCTTAAATACTTGAATGGTAAAAAAGTTTGTTTCTTCATGAAACAGTTTTTAAATGAGAAACTATTTGTATGGACCGTTTCTGGTGAAAGTTTGGTGAAATTTCTTACTTTGACTTGAAATTGAGTAAATTTTTACAGTTATGATATTGAAATACATTTCTGTGTGTAAGAAAAATACAGTGTTTCTAATTCATAAATTTACTGCTCTTAATTTGCGGTTTGACCCTGAGTATAGCCGTTTATAGTAGCTTTTTGCTTGATTTTCGACCACATTCAAATTTTCAATCGCAAATTTTGACACAATCTGATGAAATTATTCATTAATCAAAACGCAATTATGTCATGACAGATACAGTAAAAATAAAAGTCAGGAGGCTTCAGCTGTTACAAATTGGAGGTGAGAAATGAGAAAAGCTCCCCCTCCCCCCCCCCACGGCCCTCAAATAGCGTTAAATGGTCGTTACTAGTAGAAAGTATGAGTCTTAAATGTAGTATTTGTGGGCGCATGATAGTTTCGTTACCACTCTGATGTAGTAAGAAACTGAGTTTTTCAATAAAAGGATCTTATCACGTCCTCTTTGTAGTACTCTATTTATACTATTATATGTATTAATTGCTCTAGATTACGGATTCGAGTCCATATGATGACCTTCTATTTCTTTTTGTCTCCTCAAAACTGACTTTAATAACTATGGTTAGTCAGTACAGGTCAAGATACCAAACAATTTGAAATTACACAGGTACTGCTGCCAACATTTACAAGCCACCACTGCACATTACTAGACGGAACCAAGAAGGAAGCCTGGAAATCGAAAAATTTAAGATGAATTGAAGGTGAAAAAGATGTTGGACTTCAAACATGATGCATATACAACTGTGACAACAAATGCAGAAGAGGCTCACAGAAACAGATTGAAACTATAAGTAAATGGATCATAACAGTACCATGCAACAAATCAGAACACCAAGTAGCTGAATTCAAACAATAAAGATGATCTTACCGTCGATGATAAAATCAAACTTATTGAGGCATGTGTATCAGATAAAATTAATACGGTTGAGATGATAAGCCAACTAGTTATTAATGTGCAGAAGGAATTGATAGTTTGAAACATTTGAAGAAGTAATTACAGGTGTGAAGAGTTTTGTTACTAGATTACTATAAAGTAGAAGGTTACAGAATATAATTCTTATCATATAACTTGTACAAATCAAGAATCACCTCATAATATCTCATTTATTAGGAATTTATTGCAGTCTTAAATTGACCAATGGCTAGTGGCGGAACCAACAATTGATAGTGTCTCTGTGTGTGGAGGTGATGTGGTAGTTGAAAGGGAGCGACATCAACACTCATCAAAGTAGACTACATGGATGCCACTGTGCCATACTCTCTCCGTTGTTCACTTCTACACTGTTATTATCATTGATAAACCATGTAAAGCCAACCAAACTACGAAGTAAGACTATCTTCATTAAGAATATCGAATTTTCTTGAATGATCCTTGTTAGGGAATGTGATCTGTGAAGCGCCCTGGATCCTCTGATGCAGTGCAGTAATATAATATTGACGTGATCTTAGCTAATGAAATTTTAGTCTTTTCATCTGGAAGATTAGTTTTTCACAAAGTATGTGTGCCACTGAGAGCGTACTATAGGAATGCGAAATAGAAATACCTTCCGTTTCTGAGTATATTGAGCTATCGTGCTTTTAAAGTAAGACTAGACATATTGTTTAGCTTCATGGACTCTGAAGCACTTTTTAGAAGACATCTGCAATATTTTAAGACTTAGTAGAAATTGACAATCAATTCTGCTTTGTTGGTATTAAAGTTAAAGTAAGCTGATCGTGATTGTGACAAAGGACCTCACTTCAATAAAGGAGTATGGCAGAGCTGTTTGCCATCATTAAAACTTCCCTCCGTCCATTTGCTTTAGAGAGACAAACAAAGAAAACGACTAACAGTTTGCAGGGACATGTGTTTAGTAAATTCAAGCGCACTAACTACAAACTATAAGGACTTAACTCTCGTTAGGGGCTTTAATCGATGATAAACAGAGGGGATAGTAGGAATTATATTCATTTTTGTTAACAAACGTAGATCTTTACTATCTGAAAGAAAGTAATGATTTCTAGCATTCTGAGTTCTTTTCTTGACAAAATCTCTTAGCATGGTTCCACGAATACGAAAATATATGTAGGTACAACAGCTAAGAAAAGAGAAAATAATAATATCGTTTCTTATTCTTATGTGTTAAGTAAGTGAGTCATGAAACTTATGATGATAACTTACACAAATTGTGCAAAACTTAGAGTAGGCGTACTCTTCAATTCCGAATAAAAAGAAAGGCCGAAACGGAGGGGGAGGTTGGAAATGTACAAGAGAGGAATAAATGAGATTGATAGGCAAGCTTACGATAACAAGGGGAGCTTGCAATGGCATGGGTACGGATTATTTAATTTAACTTAAGGCCAAAAATATAATCTAAAAAAGTCCAGAGTATCGCCACGAATGAATAAAATGATGTATTTTTCATTACTAGTTCTTTCAAATGTAAATAATGAGCGACGATGGACAGTAATGGCTTAAATTATGATACTACAGTAATATCCATTACTGACTTTAATTTTCATCTTCTACGAAGGTGCCGATTTGTTGCGAAACTAGCAAAGAGTTGGGTTGACCAAGGAAAGAAGGCATTGAGAAGAATGAAGGTTTTGAGAAACAGCTGGGGCAATTCAGAATAAATAGGAAGGAGAGAAAAAGCAGGGACGGAATAGCGGACAGTCGGAAATAACGGTGGGGAGTTCGGGTAGAAATGACAAAACGAATGGCTGGGGAAAGCCACCTATTCCCCATCTTTTCGAGACTTTAGAGGTCTTATACTATACAAGTATAAAGAATGTTTAAAAACTACTACTTGAGTAAAGGTTCCCCTCAGATGACATGTTTGTTTCATTTCTACATAAATCGATTTGATAAGGCCTAGAACTCCCAATTGGCTTAAGTTTATAAAAAGAGTTGCTTTTATCATTCAAATTTCTCCTAATGCTGCGATTCTAGTGCGGTTTCAGGAAGGCTGGTTTTGACTGAATATTCTTTATGTAAAATAATTAAGTAAATTTCTCAATAAAACCACTATCTCATTGGTTACTGTATTGGTTTCCTATTTATCTCAGTTCTGTTAAAAGTCTATTTTGGTGATAAACAGTTTTTCTAATTAGTTTGGCGACTTTCTGTAATATTACATGAAACTTTATTTGCATTTTAAAGCCTTGCACAAACGGGCTCGACTGTCAACTAGACTTCACACGACTTTTGTCGACTCAAAAGTCGAGCACGTTTGTACGTGGGTTGTTGAGTCTTGTATAGCAAAGTCTAGTGAAGTTTGAACATGTTCAATTTTGTCGAGCGGATCCACTCTACAAATCTATTGTTCTAAGTCTTGTATAGTCTTGTCGAGCCAATTTGTACACCCGCTCGACAAATGTCGAGTACATACATGCTCAGTTAGCCTATTTGAGAACCCAGTTGATCACAGACACCTCAAAATATCCTGATAATTCTATTAACACCACCTATGCATGCTGAGTAATCCGATTCAAAAATGCATTTTCTCGTCAGAAAAGAAAAGAACGTGAGGTCCTTGGAAGGAGTTTGAAGTCTAGTGAAAAGTCGAGCCCGTTTGTACACCCAATGCTCGACTTGGCTCGACTTGGCTCGACTTGGCTCGACTTGGCTCGACTTGGCTCGACTTGGCTCGACTTGGCTCGACTTGGCTCGACTTGGCTCGACTTCTCCAGTCAGTGGGTACGGGGAAATTAATTAATTAATATTTATTGTGTTTCGGCTTTGAGCCTTCATCAGTGCCAGATATATACATATACAATTTATATAAAATTGCAATGTGTCTGCTGAGAATATATATATATATATGATATAATAAATAGATATTATGCATATATGTTCAAATCTATAATTAAAAAATATCAGTGTACATGCTTTCAGATTAACATGCATTTTTTTTGATTTATGACAAATTCTACTTCTGCATATTTTTTACGCCCATTGAGGTTCTAAATTTAACGTACACATGGTAGAAATTTCTCCTGTAAAATCACTCCGGAAGTTCAGAGACTCTATTGCGTTCCTTCTTTCATAACTTAAAACAGCAAAGTCGCTGATACAAAAATCTTGCTGGTGTCTTTCTGTTTAGTCTCGGATGGCAGCATGTAACTTAAAGGATTGTGTTCATAGTCCGCCTCTTCTACCCACAGTGTACCCGCCACTTCCTCTGCCTCTGCGCTGCTCCTTTCTCTAAGCGTGACCTCTCCTCTACAAGGGAGACGCCTCCATTTCTTTTGCAAACCTTTTCCGCCATACCAGCAGCTCCAGACACTTTTTCTTTACAGAACGCCTTGTTTTTCACAGAGATTCTAATACAACTTAACCCCTTTAGTAAACGATGGTGGAAGGCACTGTTGTGGTATTCGTTTTAATAGTTCCACATTTAAAATAACGTTGTTCAAAAATAAACAGAATATTGATAAGCGAGCGACAGATCTGTAAGGTGACCGCCTATGGCCTTTCTGTTACCTTGAGCTGCGGTTGCGAATTATTCCCTTTGCGGTAAATTAGTTTTGTCAACATCTCCGCACTCCCCTTTTCACTATTTCAACTAGCTTATGTTTGGTGCTAACTCATAATAGTTGTATTAATACGTCCACACAATATGAATGTGTACACCAAATCGGCAAATTGAAAATCTATCTTTAAATTCCATAAAGGCTGCACAGGGCGCCCATGTGGTTTCTGGGTAAAGGTCAGCCTCATAAGTTAACCCCGCTGTCAACTTCACAATGCTTTCCTCTGCCCGCAAAATTGCCATGCTTACTGAAAAACACTGTAAAAGCATTGCTGACGGCAGCAGGTATACGTTTTGAATGTTTATAGAATTTGTCCAAAGCTTTGAGGCCTGGTGCCTAGCCTATTGACAAGAAAATGTTAGGTTGTTAGCATCACATCGCTTCAATAGTGCTAATCATGCGAGTATTTTTTACAAGATATTTAATATAAAATATAATTAAAAGAAACCAGCAGAACACAAATGGTTTCCAAGGTAAGTTGTTTTAAAAACTAACCTATCAGAGCCACTTTTCATAATCTTGAAGCTTGGCAGTTGGCAGCAGACAATTTACCCTATCGCTTTCTATAACCGAGTGAGATGTATTATTATTAAATTTAGTACCTCCTGATGGAAGGTAACATTATATCTACCAAGTTAAATGCAGATTAATTAAAGTAAAATATTTTTATGTAGAGAAGGGTTCTTCAGGGTATATGAATTTACACAGATGATCATATAATTTCACAGCAGAGCTGAAAGATGGTTAATTTTGTAACATCAACATCAACATCAACATAGACTTGTAACTTATAAAACAAAGGATGAGTAAAATAAAATCACAAAAGTCGACAGATAAAAGTATCGATAAGCATTCTGATCGTGATCAAATATATACCAATATTTTAAGTAGTTTTCAATGTTGTGAGAGAAAGATACGTCTAGGTTTGAACATTATTGTTGACTGCGAAAACTGTACGTTATTTGTATCATACTTTACAGATTCATCAGTGTCTAAAGTATGATGTTTAATTGCATAAACGTATAAATCAACTTTAAACTTAATTGGTTTATTTTGAAAACTCTTACGTAAGAAGATATATCTCTTGTTTTCATGTTCGCCTAGATCAATAATTCTCAATCTATCAATAAAATATTATAAGATTATTAGACGTCAGTCAGTACAAAGATGCAACAGAATACAACCCGATATCCTTCCTCGTGTTATGTGCTTACATATAAGGCATCAATTACCAAGACAAGAGTCATGGTTTAATGCATTTTTATGAAAATATAAGAAACCTGGTTTACCAAATAGGTTGAATACTCGACCTTTGCGTTCTTGATTGCCAGTTAATTGGTCAACCTGCTTGGACAATGATTGTGATTATTGAGAAACAAACAAACGACAAGTCATTATTTAATGATTTTCGTTGTGTTTTTTTTGTAATCATAGCACAGTGGGACAATACAAGGACTTATAATCAAACGGACAATTTTTTCTGTTATATTTAAAAAGTTCGCTCACAATATTACTATAGCATAGATAAGAAGGACAATAAAACAACGGTAAAATAAGATGTCAAAACTTTTAATAGTTCTTATTACTCTGAAGATGTCGACAGTTTACTTTGATGAAGTGTAAGTTTGGTTTAAAAGAGGGAAAAGAATATATCAATATATGTCTTTCATTGAAGATCCTTAGCGTGGCTGTTCTTTTTATAAGCAGGCTACCTTCTCCTCCTGGCATTTCACTTGTTACAATTCTGGAAGATGTCAAAACTTTTTATCGATAGATCTAAACTCCGCCAGTGATATTGACGCTCTTATGTCACTTGAGAATAAGCTAGGATTCCATCATGATAGATCTTGTCGAACGTTTCTGTAGATTAGCTTTGCAACTGCAATAAGAACAGGGGGACCGGCTTTGTAAAGTAAGTGCTTATAAGTCTCTTAATTCCGTTGACTACTCCAGCATCAGTAGATATCTTATGATACATACTTGTTCTATTTTTAAGACGGTGATCTAAATTATTTTTTAGGTTTTACACTCATCTCCAATCGTCTAATATGGTCTTGTGATCGTACTTTGCAAATACGTTTTCTGAACTATAAAGACATTGCTCAGCCACCTCAACAGGCAACCATACCTTTTTTGTACATATTAAATTAAGACTCCAAATTTTTTTTAAGGCAGCTGTAGAGAGACCTACTTGGGTTGTTAAAAATGACGTCCAGGGCGAAAAAATATTGTTAAAAGCAATCTAAAACAAGAATCGACATTTATCGTGTTTTGAAGACCAACATGAACAGTTATCAACAGTTTCTGACGATACAAACGTTTGTCTTTAACAAACACAATTTTTCAATTGGAGTTGCCTATCAAAACGCAAGTCCCATGTTACACAGGAGCGGCAGGACGCTGCCGTTTATGCTGAAAGAATAGCAAGCGATAGCTTACCCACCCAAAGGCAACCTGTTAGCTACGATTTTCGAATTAGTGTCAAAATGTAAATACGGGAATACTTAAACTGTTAAATCTTATAAAGACAGAACTAGGTAGGAGAATAAAGATTGTAGTACAAAACCCTAGTCGCAAATTTGTATACATATATATATACATTGTATTTTCTTAATTCATATACAAATATTATATATAATGATATATATATATATATATATATATATATACATAACTAAAATCCCCATGGGCAATAAATGCTGTAACCTATAAATATATATATATATATATATATATATATATATAAGCAGACTTATGAATTTATATAGCCTATCTATTTATACATAGGCTATATAAATGCATAAGTCTGCTTATATTCACTGGTGACAATTAATTAACAATCTGAGATAGGCCTTATCAATTGTTTTGAAGATAAAAATTGTAGGTGCCAGCAGTATTTGCGTCGTTTTATGAAGACCAAGGACAAAAAGACAAAAAAAACCCAAAAGAGCAGAAGATTGTATCAGATGCGCTACAAACTTTCTCACACGACAAAATTGTTGATGTTTCTCGTTAGTTTTTCATTCATTTGTTTCTATCGTGTGCAGGTGAAACATATATAATTATTTGTTGGTGACAAGAGTTTTTATATAACTAGGATAGGATCGATAAGAGTTTCTATTGAGGACGGGCTTTTAAGCAAGTTTTTTGTTCACTTTATGAAATAAAATCTAAAACACCTGTTAAAACAAATATCAAAACTCTTGACAAGTAGGCATCAAAAAGACCGCAACAATGTTCTAATGTTTCGTTGTTTGAGCAATTTTAGAAATGATCTTATGAGTGTGTAAAACTTTTCATGACGTCTTCCTAACTTTCAGAAGATAGGGGCAGGTAGGCTTTTTTATTTTGAAGAGTTGGCACTGAGAAGTCAAATTGGCGAGAAAATGCCAGGGCTCGATTTGCCGGGTGCACAGCTAAGTTTTTTTCACAACTGTCAGCTTAAAAATCTGGACAAAAAAATGTAATTATAGTATTAGCACTGCCCCAGCTTTGGCTTGCTTTTGTCGTTCTGGGACGTGTTTTCGTTTGCTTTCTAGAAACATTGATGTCAGGGGCACGGGAACAAATCTACAATGAAGCGGAAATCTCATCGATTTCAGTTTTTATTACTACCCTCGTATGTGATATTAGCTAGGAAAGCGATCCCCTTCTCACAGTATTTGGCATCCCTTCAAGTACTTACTTTTTGGTGCCGAGAAAGAACAACGTTATATTCTGTAATATTTCAGTCTTCCACTCCTGATTAGGCTCTTTAAACCAACTTTCAACCGATAATTCAGTTATTATGTGGAAGACGTAGTTAAACGTCGAAGCCTTACTCGACTATTCGTTTATAGAATCGGACACGTTTGGCAAGTTCAGACGGCCAGCTTATATTGAATTCATAAGCAACTATCAATCAGCTCGTATTATACAAATCCTGATCGTATCATTAATTATGAGTTTGGGGTTGTCAACTTCAGTTGTATATAACTAAATTGCGCATACTATTTAACCAAGACGTTTCGACGAATTATATAATTTATAATGGTAAACAACCGACAAAAATATAAGAAACTTTAATAACCTCTATGATTAATGACAAGTCTTCTGTTTTTCCTACATCTTTATTGAGATCCTTTCCTGCTAATTGAAGTAACAACTTTTAAGTCTCGAATACATTCTGAAAAGCTACAGGTATTTTTCAGATCGTTTACTTACAAACTGTAAGCAATCGAAGTTCCCTACTAAGTTAATTTTTATCATTTTAAGACGTAGTATTCGTTGTTGCACCTAAATCAAAGAGGAGCTAATACTAACACTTGATCAAGTGCTACAAGAACAGTCAGTATCTATAATTGTTTACTATAAGTCGGACATGATTCTTTTCATAGTAGAGTCGCATGGCGAAGAGTAGATGGTTAAAAATGTTTTATAGATCAGGATTTCAACGTCTCCCGGTGTATGAACTGGAGCTAATGTGCTACAAAAGTAGGTTTTCATTGGGGGTTCACCGTAACTCAGGTTGTAAAACACGCATTAAGAATATTTGAATCTTGAAATCGTATCATGGCGATGACACGGTTTTTACTTCTTAAATGTCCCTCTAAACGTACCATTAAACATTGTCTCTTCATGACTTTTTATTGAGAAGTTTACCAGGAAAAATTAATTATAAATACCTCTATGGTTTTAGTAAGCCACAACTTTGTAACCGGGATTTTGTAGTTTAATTTGTCAAATTGAAGTTTTGAGCACCTTAAGACAAATGAGTACTCTTCCACCAAAAAAAAGTTTTTTGAGAAGATGCCAGCTATCGCAGCCAGAGAAGAAAGGGCCAGATGGTTTGATAATTTATGATCCCTGCATTTGGATGCTAGTAATTTAGGTTTTAGGCATCAGACTTTGGCTAACCTTCCCTTCCCTAGGTAAAATGATATTGATACTAAACAGATAAGATTGCAAAGGGCCGAACTAGAGGTTCGACATCTTTGCGTTTTTGAGTTAACAAAAATTGCAGTAATGATGATCAGAAACTATCTGCAAAAGAACTTTATCAATTGAACACGGAGTAAAAGAATTTGTTAGATGGAAAGAGGTTGATACGAAGTCGTCTTTTATACTAAAAGAAATCTAACAATTAGGGTCCCAATACAACTTCAAAAGAAACTTTTGAGTATCTTAACTTCTCAAGGTTTTATGTAGGCCTTCAAATTCTTAGGAATCTCCAATAAACGTGTACTAGGCGTGATCATTAGTATTCAATGATTTCGGAAAGGAATCATTAAAGATGACTGTGGCTTTATAATTAGTTTTTCCAGCGACGCTTCCTTTAACAAAAGGATAATTTGACATCGTTTATGAGTTCACCGACATGAAATTCTGTACTAATGATCTTTTTCAAGTTTATTCATATCTGGTTAAGGATTTCTGTGTGGCACATCTGGAAGATCCCATGCTTTATAAATAAAGACAATCCAGAGCACGGAATTTGAAAATCAATCAGTCACTCTGAGCTTTTACCAAGGTGCAAAACTACGAAAGCCTTAGTAAAACATGAACTACATGTTTGAATTATCAAGAATTGGCTGGTAGACCTAATCATCAACAAGATTTGCTCACATACAGTCACCTCGATCTGCAATTTGAGTAGCTTTAAACAACTGTTTACTAAAGGTCCGCCATTAAAAAATCACTGCCTTGGCAAACCTAGTTAATAAGGTAGTATATAAACAGAGACAATTCATAAGCTATTTTTATTAGTTTTTCACTATTCAAAGTTTGGCCCTTCTACCACTATGTGCTGGCCCACTAACCCCCCTCACAAACATAAACGTCTTCTTCATGTCCCATTCCACGCGAATCGATTTATCTTAAATAGTTGATCTAGCTTCCATGTTCCTGGTATTGGATGACGTCATCACAATTCCCAGAATACTTTTCGTGTTAAGTACATGAAATGTTTATACGCTGTTCACCTGAGACCGCTTGAAGGGTTCAAATCCAAATTATAGATTTTAAATAGCATTAGAATTAAACGACAAGGTTTCTAAGTCACTCCTTCACTAACGGCCTTTTTAACATATGAATAACTAATAATGTTTAAAAGCATGATACTTAATTTAGTAACACAGAGCAAACGGGTTTTAACGGTTGTCGTTTTTTGTTACCAGAACTCTTGAGCTAGTAAGCTGTTTTCTATAGCTAATAAGTGAAGACATTTTACACTTTTTAGTTTTGTGTAAAATTGGAAGAAATATATCTTCTTAAGCATAAATACTGCATACTTTCTTGTAAAATTTGAAATCCTTACCGTCAAAAATAAACAAGTATGAAATAACTAACAAATCCATTATTTCGTCCATTGATCCACTTCAGTTACTACTTCATAGGTCATAAGGTAAAATATAATGTAAACTGTTTGGCTGTACGCTGTTATCCACTGTTAAAAGCTAAAGATGCAGTTTTGGAAATTTTTAAGCCATACATTCCTATTTCATGTTCGGGAATGCTAACCAGATAGGAAGAGACATCCAATATTGTAAAAAAAAGAGACATTTTTAAGTGCAGAGTTTTGTATAAGGATGTATACTATATAAATATTAAGTAAGAGCTTTATTTAATGTAGTCCACTGCTATAATTTCTTATTTTGATAATTAATTTCCATCACGCAAGTATTTCATTCAAGACTGTTAATTGGAAGATGCAAATTCGAGACACAAAACATGTGATCAAACATATCCTTGCTTTCTACTAACAATCTGAACACTTAAAACGTTGACGAAAGGAAAAAAAATTATTTAAAGAAATCTTGCTTTATATCATATAATACACCTCCTTCCTGTATTTCCAGAGCTGTAGTGAGTCATTTTAGAAATTATAGTAATTTGCTATAAATCACTCGTACCCTAGCCAGAAGTTTAGATTCGGAATGTACTGATCCGAAGCAGACAACATAACTTAAATCAAAGTTTCTATAATTTTTCTCTTTGATGCATGTTTTTTTGTTAGTTGGAGTCTTGATGATCTTTGTTAGGTGTTATGATTTTTGCGTCTGAGTAGTTAAGTATGTATTGTGCCAGACACTGCTCATAGAAAACTTTTGGAGTGAAGTTGCAAAATTTTCCTACTCTATTGTAGACAATTTCTGTTATCGTTGTCTCGTGAAAAGTTTACCGCATGATTCAAATTCTGTTCCACAAACCAACATTTCTTCATTGTAGTTTTAATAAGAATTATTGCTAGATGTTGTTACTGTTATTGTGATTTTCTTTTCATACATTCTTTATGCCTTTCTCCTTGATTCACATTTTATATGTATTATGTACACATCTCTATTAATGAAGAAAGACAAAACACTTATTGCTGCTGCTGTAGCTCCATGTATTACAATCGTAAGGCACCTGTACTATTACGTGACGAATATCAAAAGAACTCAGTTTGTCACTTTCATATCCAAGAAACGTTAATGATAGGGCTTCTTAGGGTTACTCTAAATCTATGCACTGAAGTATTAAAGACGTGTAATAGTAGGGCACAGCGCAGTGTTTGGATAACTCCTTTATCAAACAACTCCATTTTTCAACTATCTATGGAATGATTACATGTCTTACTCAAGTGATTACAAATAGAACTGCTTCGTTAAGTTCCAAGAAGTCAGCTGGCGTGGCAATAGCTGAAACTACACGACTAACATAATAGACCGGATAAGAAAGGTTTAGAATCTGTTAGATATTAACCTCATTCTAGGAACGAGATAGAGATTATTGGTGGATCAAGTAATATTTCTGATAGGAAGACATTTTAAAGCTTTCCTAAAAGCGTTCAGAGAGAGTGGGGTGACTTGTAAAGAATAAGAACTATAAGCCACTGATGGCCACTGTTAAATGTTGCTAAGCTCTCATAATTTGTTGCTTGTTGTATAAACATTCTTAATACAAGAAAAAATTTTTTTGTTATGACATTACGCATCTGTTTACCTATCTTTTCCTCTTGTAGTTTCAGTAAACAACTGGTACCCCCTTCATAGCAGGTCCTTAATGTTTACAAATTTTTCTATTGCTACCCCTCTCTTGGATGTAGAAAAACCTACTAAACTTTTGTCTTTTGAATATGATTACTTAGTAACGTATATCGGTGCTGTTTTTTTACTTTTTTTGCTTTGTTTTTGAACCCTTTATTAGATTATTGAAAAACATGTACCCAATTGATTAAAACTTTTGAGAGTTTGTTTCTTTGAATAGCTTCAATCGCTATGACCATACAACTTGCACTATTAATTTTGCCTGAAAAATACCAGAGCAAAAAACATGTCACAACCGGAGCTTGAATCAGCGACCCACACATTTGCAGCGTGTTCTTTAAAAACTGAGCTGGATGACCTCCGATGTTAACATACTCTGTTTCCCTGTCGCCACTTTACCTCCCAGTCATCCACCGGTGGACTACGACATCTAGCTCAACGCAGTTAAAGACCAGCATCTTTGCGTCATGTGGCAGTAAACTGACATTTCAAATCGTCTTTTCTTGGTGAAACCATTAGTTTCATAAATTATATTTACACTCGTGTTATCCGGAATAGATTTTAAGGCATCATGGCACATTTTGCGTGACTTTATCAGGCTTGCAAAGATCATTGATGTAAAAGTTGCAAGTAGGCTTCAAAAAGATATTACTCTAAACTGCATGTGTCATGTGTGGTTTGCGGTTGGCGTTTCAAGCTTGTACATTCTACGGAGTTACCGTAAGTCAAGTCGCTGCAAAATTTAAGTAAAATCTGCTATTTAGCAAAGGGTATTAATTGGTTCCGTTCTTAAAGATCCAATAATTTTCCGGCTTTTTCAATTGACATCCTCGGAGTTTAGATCTACTTGATACAATGATTAAAGAACTGACCTAAAAGTAACATGTAACGACTGGTATGCGTTTGCTTGTATGTAAGACTTGATGAGTATAAAGGATGACACTTTTCCAAGATGTCCTTCACAGGAATATAACAGAACAACAAAATCGAATGATTCTCTCTTATATTCTGAAGACCATTAAGCACACAATGAATTACATCGGAATTTTAATCAGGGTTAAAAATATTTGGTATTGGAACCAAATCATTCAGAGCAAAATATGTAAATTTAGCATGAATGAAATAAAGTATAGATTTGTCTTTACATCTACAATATACAACATTGAGATATCGGTAAGCTTAACCTCCTTTATCCCTTGAAAATAAAATGCATAATCACTCAATATAAACTGTCTCACAATTAAGTATGGTGGCTTAGTTATCTACTTTGACATGGAAGGTCAAAGGTTCAAGTCCCACCTGCAAGAAATCAATTACGTCACTCTAGTTACTATTTCTTTTACTAAAGATTTAGCTAATATACTGAAAGACATTCAAGAATAAGGGTACTACGTTTTTTAAATAGTGGTTGAAACTGAGAACCTAAGTCTGCAATGTAAAGAACCACTTCACAGACAACTAACAGACAGAGTTATCGCGGGGAATGGATCCGATCGAAACTCAGATACAGCAGTGCTTGTGTGTAGCGACTTAAACCATCGGACTACCTCTCTATGTCTTTCTTTCTCTTGAAAGTGGCGTGACCGAACTGTCAAAGTAGCTCTGACATCATCCAACGGTTATGAGATTCAGAGCTTATAGTCCCGATCGTACTCTAATATAAGGTGTCTATATATAACGAAGAACAATATACTGTATATGGCATCCGTTACCAGAGTGCTCAATACAAAATTTAAAGGCATTATATATAGGAATTACAATAGGAAATTAGCAAAATACAAAGATTTCTTTTCTACACTAAATAAAACGTTTACCTTTATATTTTATGGATCAAAGCATGAGTGTCATTGGAGTCCTTTACAAAGACAGTAAATCGTTCTTTTAAATGTTGAACAAACTGTAGAAATTCATGAATTAAAAAACTATAAGTAGTTGTCTTCGCACTTCGTATTTTTTGTTTTGTAAGCGTGATGCTGAATATCCATATCTAGAAATTTTCTTTCGTCTGTTTGTTATATATATCTTGGCTTCTTTGTTTACTACTATTTTAATATCAAATGTCAAGCAGATTTTACCATAAAAAGATGATATGCCTATGCAGTGACTTTCTCTACAGGTTGACATTAAGAAATCAATGTCGAAGTTTAAAAATTGTTATTATAATAAAAAAAAATGCACTCATTATATCGATCTGAAACTCCATTATCCACTATCCGAAAAAAGGTTTATTGCAATCATATACTTTATTGCCCTATATCTCAAAGACCCAAACTTTCACAAGGAAAAGTTAGCTGAGCAACTTCAGCTATTTTTAATTACACAATTTGGCTTTGGTTGGTTCTTTTACATGTCAAACGTTACAGCCCGTGCTGTATTGGAAACAGTACGATATTTAACTGTTCAAGAATAGCTACAACAAGCCATTCCTTCTTTGTTATCCTATTTGTTACAAATAGACAATGGCTAGTAGCTTATATTACGCTTTCGGTACTTTGCCATTATAGGAAAAGGCTTTATTTTATAGTAACTAGCAAACACCTGCGATTTCCCACGTAACGGTTGGTAGTTTCGTCTCTCAGAGATTTTCAGCTACGTATTATAGTCGGGCTTTTCAAATCGTATATCACCAGAGAGACATTTATGCCCTGCTGTTAACAGGAGAGGCTTTTTGCTTTATTACAAATTGTGGAGGTAAACGTAGCGTGAACTTTGGACAAGATCCGGATTTTATTAGCACAAGTTATGGAAAGCCAAGTATATTCTGCTCCGATACCGCGAGAGCTTTCCCCTGCTTGCAAAGTCAATACTTTGGATTGCCAGTTATAACCCTGTTAGTCATGGGAAACAACGTTTCCATAAAACATAAAAAATGGCGTCAAATAATGTTTATGATAACTATAAGCTCAGATCATATACTTTGTCACCAAATTTACAAGGTTAAATAAAATGTTCTGTATGATTTCAATTTTAAGCTTGCCCTTCCTTTATACGAAACGCAAATCATTAACTGTCTAAACAATGACAGGATCAAAGAAATGACTCCAATGCTTTAGATCTTATGTCGACCATTGAATTTAGCTGACTTCTGACAGAGAGTAAATTAAAACAGGTGATTTATTGTAGATGCATAATCATTGATGGACGAGATTAGAAAACAGCCAATAACGGAGATTCCTCGAGTCAATTTTCATAGTTGTTTCGTTTCGTACAAGCTCCGACCGGAATTTTTGAAGAGAATTGAAAATTCTGATGATATTAAAATAGCCTTGTGTAGTTTAAACAAATGTTAAATTACCTTTGCGACTTAGCATGGGAATTTATTAGACGTGTTGTCTTTAGAAAGTATCGTTTTCTTTACATTTCAGGAAGTTTCAAATGCTGTCGAGGAGAGCTGTTGTGGAAATTAGGCGAGGATTTACACTCTCGTAACAGCACCATGCCAGGTTTGAAGCAATGGAAACGTGAATCGACCTAGCGTTTGACTTACGAGATCTTTCTTGTTTTATCCCGAGGAATACTGTTTTGTAGCAACGAGTTTAGAGAATTGAATAAGAGCAAAGTTATCTCACAATGGAGAGGCAACACGCTGAAGATTTAGATGAGTTTGTTTACGATTCTGAGGATGATCAAGACCAAACAAATGAAAAGTCATCGCTGATTAGTTTGAAGAGTTTAAATACTCGAGAATGGTTAAAATTTGGTGTGAAATCGTTGGCTCGTCATTGCAAGATTGTAGATGACACTGACAAAACCAATCTTATCCAATCACTCTTCAACATCATTAATGCAAATTTAGGGACAGGTATTTTAGCAATGCCTTTCGTATTGCGTCTAGGTGGCTACTATGGAATTTTTACTGTAGTACTTATCGGTGTTCTTGGAAACTACACCGGGAAAAATCTGATCAGTCTGTTGTACGAGAAGGCTGAAGATGGGACAAGGGTACGCGTAAGGGATACATATGTGGATATTGGAGAGGCCTTTTGGCCGGGCTGGGGCAAGCATCTGGTTCATGCTGTTAACTGCTTTGATCAGTTCTCTCATTGCGGTTTACTCTTGATCATGCCAGGTACAGTAATTGCGCATACATTTCCAAACACTGGTATGGCAGAGAGTACATGGATCTTTTTCATCTCCTTGGCCATACTACCAACCGCCTTTCTAAGGAAGATTCACCAGATAACGTACCTTAGTGTCATTACTGTACTGACCGCAGTTTTGGTTGCCGTTTGTGTCTTGTGCTACAGTTTAACCCATCACACCCATTGGACGGATGACGTCATGCCGAATTTTGATATCGACCTTGTTCCTATTGGTTTAGGTATTGTCATGGTGACATACTCGTCCCAGGCCTATCTTCCTGCAATTGAGAGAGGAATGCGAGATCCAGAAATCTTTGACCCCTTGATGGATTTCGGATACACGCTTGTAACCGTATTCAAGTTTGGTATTGGAGTGATCGTCTTCCTGGCCTTTACCGATAAGTCGGATCAGATCATGACGCTAAATTTACCTCATAATTTATTTGGCAGCATCGTCAATATCATTGTCATAATAATGTCATTAACTTTCTACACTGTCCCCATGTTTACCATTTTTGATATCATTGAAAACCAGTTGGAATGGCAATGGCTGGATGTTGTTCGCGATCACGAGACAAGCTACGCAGGATTTAGCCAACTTACACCTAATTTATTGTTTCGCCTCGGATTGGTTATGAGTACAATATTGCTGGCTGTTGGAGTGCCTCACTTTAGTCTCATGATGGCGTTCGTTGGCAGTTTATCTGGAATGATCCTCGTACTGATTTACCCTAGTCTCTTTTACATCAAGATAAGGTGGTGGCAGATATCAAATACTACAGTTATGCTTAATCTGGTCATCATGACATTTGCTATCATTGGAGGAATATTTGGCGTCGTCTACTCATCTAAAGCCCTTTATACTGTGTACAATGAGTACTAACTAGAACTGTTCGTATTTGAGGAAAGCATCGTCAAGTGGCCGAGTAGTTTAATAGCAATTTCATTTATTTCATAAATCTCCTTTGCTCCAACGAATCATAGAGGCATGAAAAACTGGTACACGAACGGACAAAGGAAAATTAACCTAGATGTGGTCTGCCTTTCGAATTAAGGTTCTAGACTGATGTATTCTACTCAAAAGAGCTTCTTTGTTTATAAATCCATAACATATAAATCTTAGCCGAGTTGGGGTTATTGCACTTAACCGTTGCCATAACGACGAGTTGGAGACACATGGGGCGATTGACCGCTGGTCCAAACCATAAAGCTTTACTTGTAAAAAATTCCTGAACACATCATTAGCGAAAGCAAGGCACAACATTGAGAATGAATCTGTCAAAACGTGTACCTAGTTGGGGAAAGGACGTTTATGTGACATTATGCAGAAGAGCGTAGAGGTGGTTAGGTCATTAGCAAATCTAAAGACGATAGTTTACACTCCCTAGACAACCGCTAAACCAGAGAAACAGTGAAGACAGGTGTCTTGGATTGCTACACGTTTGGGCTTCCTTTTGTGTGAAATCATGGTTGGCTTGACTAACAATCCGACGTTAAGGTTTACAATTGAATTTCACAAATCACCTGTCGTCCTAACCGATACATCAACCTAATGTTGCTGAAAACTGATAAAGAAAATAAAGGAAGGCGGGATTATGATATTTGTGAGAGAAAAGATGACGAAGAAAGCTACTTCTTCAATACTTTCAAGAAGCCACTATGTTGGGAGTGATACATGCAAGAAAATAGTTGCCTCTCAGCAATAGCGTTAACGATGTCTTTTATTCGTAGTGAATAACCGCAGATGAATCGATTCGTGATTCTGTATTATACTGGAGTAAATGTACACTAAAGAGTCAGGGGAGAAAATAAAGTGTAACTGTCGATATTGATCTGATTTGTAATTTTTTGTTATGATCTCCTATGTTAGAATCTTGGTACCAGTTCCCTTCAATCACGCAAACAAAACGCATTATTGGTCTGGAAACGCTAATAACAATCTCATGAAACTTTGTCTCTTGAAACTGCAAAACTATTAAGGCTCCGAAGCATGTCAAGTGGTAGATTATATTATTTTATAATGAAACTACACGCAAAATGGGTTTTTTTATTTATGAAATCATTTATTTTCCCAAGTTGAGTTCAAGGGCAGCATAAACACAGATGAAAATAAAGTTCCTGAGATGTAAATCATCACACGAACGCGTTATGAAATTTGGATTTCGATATTGCCAATAGTTCAACAAGAGTGTGTAGGTGCAATATGTAGCTATCCACCACAGCCTGTAGTGTAATTTGGTACTTTCAACAAGCAAAAGCGCTAGTTTGATTCCAGGATCGATACACATTTTTATTGTCTTTTTCAAAAATTCAAGTCCTTATTTTATGAGGGTAGCACTAAATAGCTTTCAACTAATAAACCTGTGGCCCTCAATATTTTAATACAATATTTTATTCTAGTATTTGAAATAATATGGTATTTTAATTTTAATCTAGAAATTAGCAAATTTGATATAGCTGCCTGCATTAGGTTATTTCATTGTAAAAGTACCACCAACGCAACAAAAATTTTAAAGCAGAAAGTGCAATAAAGGATGGTTTGATTACTCGAAGATTCCCAGACTTTTCAGGAGCGCAGGATTGGGATCATTATGCGCCATTTACCCCTCCCTTCGTATCCCCCCTCCCACACACACCCACCATCACCACACACACATCATCACCACATACCGAGTTTTGATCCCTAATAACCTCCTAAGTATGTCTTCCTCGTGTAATTCTGTTGCTGTTTCCATTTACAACTCACTGTGCTTAAAGCTCACCACCATTTCCTTTAAGGTTCGTTGACTACGGCCACTGAACTATAAATAAAAATTCTTTATTTATTTTTTATTACAGTTCAATGATTATAGCTTGGTCGGCTTTACATAATTCAAAAGTGTCCTCCACTTTTCATCCTGTTCCACTCAAAACTTGTACGCTTTGTGCCTTCTTATTCACACGCCTGCAAATGATTTCGTGGTTTGAAAAACAGATTTGTAGCCAACTGTTGAAATCCGTAGCACTAGCAATATCTATATCCTTAATGAAAGAGCGGTGTCAATAACCATCAATTACTTGCTCTGTCCTTAGTGTATTATAAATCATGAAAACATCTGTAAAAACTCTGCCCTGTGAAGATTCACAGGTGTTTCCAGAAATACTTACAACTTGCAAACATAACAAACATGAAATTACAGGAATAGGAGCGTTTATTGAATTGCAGGCATGTTCTAGTGACTTATAATGCCGTGCCATGGTAAGAAGTCATCAAATTTCATTGATTAATGGTTAAACCTTTAATTTAGAAGACTATGCTAATTTTCATGTCTTCTTCAAATTAGACACAAAAATAAATTTGCTTAAACAAATACTCTACATAGCAAGTGATTTAAAAATTGTAGACACAGTTGCGTCGAAGGTCTATAAATCTTTTCGTGTTTCAAACAGTATTAAACTGCTGTTTCTGATGAAGAAATTGGAATTGTTTTGGCAGATGGTGGTTCTGCGTTAAGGTAAATATGGCAATGAAGTGCTATGGTTAGGTCTAGAAAAGGTGTTCTTTCTGTTAACAAATAGTTCCATGAAATCTAAGGTATAATCGTTATGTGACTGGCATTGTTGCTAGAATGTCAATGTGTCTCGTTGCACTATTTGTGCAAAAAGTCACCAAAAGGTTGTCCAAAATCCATTTACTGAATGACAAGGTTTTACAAAAGTGGATGGAGTGTAAATTTATATGCTAGAAGGCATGTTTTGGGCTTAGGAATGGGCGTGATGTTCAATAAAACTGCCCATATGTCCTCTTGCAATTTGCCAAGAATAGGCGTTTTGTCACAAATTTGGTTTGAAAGTCGTGGACTTGGGGATTTGGCGACCAATCTGGGAACAATTTGCAGTGGAAGAATAAACAAGGTAAGCAGCGTGGTTAGAGCAAATCTTCTAGTAAACCGGAGGTCTGAACTTTATTTCCTTCCGTTGAACTATTACTCTGCAATAAACGGCTTAAAGGGAAAGCAAGTAGTTTACTGAGTAAATAAAAAATTTGTATTTTCAGTCCATACGTAACTTGTATGTTAACTTTTCTATGGATCCAGAGTTTTTTTCATGGTAGATATTTGGTATTTGTTCATGCATGTAGTGTATTTGTTGGGCCTATTTCTGGCTTTGTTCATGCTGTTTTTAATTTTTGTGAGCACCCCTTTGTATGGAATCCTGCAGCCCCATGTACGGTCCCAGGAGAAAACAGCAGAATTGTCATTGTAATGGAAGAGTGCAGCGGTATGGTTTAAAAATTGCTCTATACCTTTAAAGACGTAGTCCTGCAGCTACAGAATGTGAGTAAACCTTGATGCTACCCCTGCCTGACCTACCCCCCACACCCCCCCCCCCCCCCCCTCCACGCCCGCGGCCACCAACTCTCTCAATAAAGAGTCCATATATTCAAAACATAAACTACATATTGATAGATTTCAAGTTGTCTCTTTAAGGATAGCACCTTCAACTTCAATCTACTCATATGTGTATCACAAAAGGCATGCAATGATTTTTCACAAAGGTTAATTGTTTTCTTTTAGTAATAACATATTTGAACATTTTCCCATGAAGTTTCTATTAATATAGTGTTGACATGGTTTAAGCAATCACTATGAAACATTCAGACTTCAATGATATTTTGATTTTTAAACACTTTTACACTTTTGATACCTTATAAAAATGGCACACACAAAACCTATTGGCCACCCTTGTAAAATTGAATTAAACTTTCCTGTACATTTTGAAACTCTTTTCCACAGTTCTCAGCTGGATTTTTTCCAGAGTGAGGGCAAAGCAATTGAGAGAAAATGTCATTTGTCAAAACACAGAGTTGAGATGAAACATTCCAAACTGATCTTAAAGTGTAAAGTTGTAAGTAAGAGGTCTATAGGTTATCATCAATGTGCCTAAGCAATGTGTGCATGAAAAAGGTTGCACAATGCAGTCCTACATCAGAAACCAAAGTGGACTCTCACAGTCATGTACATTATACAAAGAAGGTCCTGGGTACTAATGTTATTGTGACACTGTTTAAACCTGTTGTGGCAAAATTTCACACTGTTAATAAAAAGGTGAATAGTCCATTAACAAATTACACCAGACAAAATGCCACATACCATTGACACATCATCTTCTGAAAGACCTCTTCAGTTCATCTACATATTGATGTGACTTGTGGATTCATACATACTTGTATCATTACTGAATTTTGATGCATATGTCCATAAAAATGGCAATTGAGTTACTTTGTATTACATTAACCCCAGTGTTTTATTGACATTATTCATTCACATTACGTTGGGGTTTTTTTCAATATCCTAATATTAACTATGATACTGTCTTTAAAACCTACTCAAATATTGATAAGGAATTAAACTCATATACGGTACCTGTTGTAAGTACTCAATTAAACAATACACTGATCCAGCTTCTCAATCACAAAATCATAGCACCAGACCAAAGAATTATGGTCCAAATATTATTTTGTTTCTCGGATGTCTGTTATCATGAATCCTTGACTTTGCTGCTTCTCTTACAA
>JAAAKM020000498.1:31023069-31098321 GCA_010016025.2 Alatinidae sp. Z8VKAUB7J3
CATGAAAAATATAATAATAACACTTCTAATGCTATGTGCTACACATTATATTTTCATGTTACTATTATACAATTTTGCTCCCACATTTGCTTAGATACCAAGGGCTTCAACTCAGAAGTAATTTTAAATGAAAACTGTGCTCCAGGCCTTAACATTGTCTTGGCACATTTTGAATCTGTAGGTATTTTTAGGTCACAACTTTAGATCCTAAGGTCACTGCCAGTTCATAAAATGGATTAAAAATTATGTCCCTTTTCCTTCTTTTAACCCAAGACAAAACATTGAAGTCAACTGCCCTTTAGAGTGAACGGTCATCGCATGCTTTCTGCATTTTGTTCAGACTAAAATTCAGTAGGTTTAAAAGTGTTGACGTAAAAAGGGTCCCTTTTTGCAGTTGATTTGTTGTGTTGACCTTCGACGCTTTGTAATCCAATACCTGACGGGGCATGTTCTATGACAACCAGCAAACCTGAATGCTCTGTTGCTTGCTGATCGCGGAATAACAACCGCAATATCAATCAGAGATACATGAAACCATAGGGCTGAGCAATGCTGAGTGAAAGGAGCTGAAACATTACTGCATCAGTTTTCCTTTGTGGGCATGCTGGCCAGAGATATTTATTCATCAAAGACGGTGTAAACACTGTATGACCTTGTTTAACTTGTAACGCGTTCGTGCCAAACGGATCATGGTATTCGTAAAAAGACCGAAATCTACGAAACTCAATACCGGTGTTGTGGCAAGCCAATGTCTTGCACATCACAAGTGATTACTTGTGAAGACACTATTCTTGAGATTATAGAAGATGATGGGGAACTATGTGAAAGGGTGCCTTACTCAGATAGGGGTTTTACCACAATCGTGCCACGATCTGTCCAGACTTCCTTTTTCATTGTCCAGCTGTTGTATTTTCATTATTGTCTATATCAGGATTACCATGAATCCTGTCCCAAGAGATAAAATGCAACATCGCAAGCTGTCGTGACTCAGTTGGTTTTAAACATCGGTAAGGGTTTACAAGCAACGACAATAGGGTGGAAACTACGATCGAAAAATTAACACAGCTCTATTGTTGACCATACAAAGGTGTACTCCTGTTTTCCTGGGTGCATGATTAGCAAACAAAAGCAAAATCTAATAATAGTGATAGTTCTACCAACACAACTACTCACTTTTCCCTTTTTAATTCTTCGACTGCCACTCCTTGCAAGGGTAACTCCTTTGCTAGTTGATCCGAGCATATTATTATTTGTTTCCACAACCATCGATCTTGAACTTAATTCTGCTAATTCTGGTACTGGCATTACCTTCAGATGCACCACATCCCCCGATCTTGCAATGGTGTCAATGATGGTCTCATGGCTAGCACTTTCCACATTTCTACCATTGACTTCAAGCAAACGATCTCCTGGTAATAATCCTGTGGCTATTTCATCCCCGACGGGTTCCACCAGATGTAATCTACCTCCTTCTCCTTGAGAACGTCTTAAAGCAAATCCGAAATCCCCAGTAGGTTGACGATGTAGAACCACCTCTCTTGCCGATGAATTTTGCATTGGAACCAGTTCCGGCAGTTCGAGTTGCAAGCCGTCAATGAAACCATTCACCTCAGGTGGTAAGCTCTCGACCGGGGCAAAATCCTCGCTAATTTCAGCTTGAGCAACTGTTTCCAAAACTTCTTGTTTATCAACGCTAATTTGTTCGCTGTGGGAGACGGGCTTAAATTTCAAGCCAACTTGCTGCCCTACTTTTGAGCTGGGAATGACAATCGGAGGTGACTGTTGATATTGCCTGCTGCTTGCAACTGAGAGGGGCACGTCCTGTCCACTTGGGTGATATCCAACCCGGTAATCCATGTTGGCAGGAGGAGTAGTACTCCTGCCTCGTCCAGAATTCCGTCTCTTGAGCTCGTTACGACGTTCACGGTTTTCCAGACTTTCCCTGTAGCTATCACTTTGGCTTGAGGATTCCCTCGGGTCTTGCACACGACCTGGACCATCCATTGCTGTCACATATTGGGTCTTGGAATGACCATTGGCTGGAGGATGCACTTCTCGGTCAGAGCGCTCACTACCCACTTCATATCTACGCTTATCTCCCCTTCTACTTCCAAATGAGAAAAAACCTTTCGATTGCTGGCCTTTCTCTGCATCTTCTAAACCAGCTACAATGTCAGTCACACTGCCTGCCTTTTTCTCCTTTTTGCTTGGCTTATCCTTCCCCTTGGCATCTCGTTGTTTATCCTCCTTATCTTTCTTTTTTCTACTAAACCGTTTAATATCCATGATCCGATCAGTTTGTTTCCAACTAAAATTTCGCTGTCACTGGAGACATATCTAATAACTACAGAGCCATGTTGGATACATCAACATAGAGAATAGCAGATGCTGAGGCCTTTATAATTCCTAGAATTTGATTGGTTCAATTTTTACTTCGGACTATTTGATTGGCTGGTTACAATAGAGGTTCCGACAAGGGGGCGAACGATAACGGAAAGAGGTGCATACCAAGGATCACAATTATCTCAATTAGCACTAGATAACGAGTTGCTTTGTCATTGACAAGTTTAAAACTGACACAATCAGATCGTGGGTGCAAATATGAATCCTATAATGTCGTTGAGCTGTTGTCCTCTGTATTAAGGGTTTGTGCCGTCTAAGCTGTTCGGTAGGAAAAAACCTGAGGACAGTTGACACGACACTTCTTTATATTCACGTCAAGCTAGCCAAACCGCAGAAGGTTTCATTTGATAACTGTCGTGTAGGTTTTTTACCAAGTCTAACAAAGTAAGTTGTCAAGATCTTAAGTCTTAACTGTTAACATAAAAACAAAGTTTAATGAGACAATGATTTACAAGATGAATAGAATTGTTTACAGAAACATGTATCTTCAGAAAATGGATATCTCGCACACAGCAAGGGAGGAAACGGGATGGCCCTACGAGAGTTACTCAAAAAAAATAGGGCCTATAAATAGTGTATATAGGACACGTAGTAGTATTTTTATAATAACACAACTTTATGAGAACATAAGCCTTCACAATTGCAAAAGTTAAGAACAGCTTAAGAAGGGAAGGCTTAAGTTCAACAGACCTGCCAAGCGGAGGTGCTGTCCTAAAAAGTTAAGCGGGGGGCTGTGTGATGAGCAGCACATGCCACGCCCACTATTATTCTCCTCTACACTGGCACGCAAGATACAATTTTGATTTAAGTGCAAATATCCACACTGCTGAAAATGTCCAACCAAATATTATAATAACCTTGATCTAACAATCCACAAAATTAATGAAATTTCTAGTAACATCAGCCAAAAACTAAATGGTGAAAGGGAGCGCAGCCCCCCAAATATTTTCAGATTTTTTAAAAGGGGGTTCAGCCTCGCCCGAACCCCTCCCCGGTGTCCTTGCTGCTAAGAACATCTTTAGCTTGTATGAGACATAAATACTGTAGCAATCGGATCGAAATAATGTGTGGACGTCACTTTGATTGTGTTGCCCTCTCACTGTGCTTCATTTATCAAATTTTAAGTTTTGGACTAGATACTTTATTTTGGAACTAGAATAAAAGATTTTAAATATTCTAACACTTGTCGACTCAGTCATTGCCATAGATAGTAGAGTTCATCATAAGTCGCTGTTTTTTTGCGAGCTACGTTTCGAGAGAAACTTCTCTTATATTTAGCCTGAAGGTGGGAGAAGTTTCTGTCGAAACGTAGCTCGCAAAAAGACAGCGACTTAAGACATCATAAACTCTACCATCTATAGAATAAAAGAGTAAAAAGAGTCACATTTTAAGGGGAAACAAAGCAATGTGATATTTTCTATCCACTACATTAACTAAAATCAGGATCAAAAATTTTATTTGGTGAATTTGTCGTAAATTTAGGCTATTATAGGGGCCAAAATCTGAACAACAATAATTAAGATAGGGTGAGAGTAGTAAAAAGTGAAGATCATTAAGTTCAGGAGGTTGTTTATATTGTGTGGTCTTCCTTTGTTTGGGATGTTACCCTTTCTTTTACAATTTAGTTCTTCAAGGCTTCAGCGATGACTATATCATGAATTGTGATACACATCTTTAATCTGTACGTCGCTTATCATCTTTTCATAATATGAGCACACACAAAAATTATTGCACTTGTCAATTATTGGCAAGTTCGTTTTGCGATCGTGAAGTTGTTTTCATCTGTTGGTCAGCCAAACAATACGTTGGGCACGTGTTTTAGCGATTCGATAGCTATCGTGTCTGTCTTTGGGGAAGTGCAAGACATGACAGGTTTATAGGATTCTATTGGATATTGTCCAGGGAAGGTTGATAATGCGAACTAATAAGAAAAGTAAAATGCACCACGTAAACAAAAACTTCAACTGTGAGGTTAGAAAATAGCCAAAAGACTAACAACGATTCCGATGTCTCTTGGTATCGGTATTGGGGTTTTTTCTGTACTTTGATTGTTTATTTGTTTATCACTTTGGAATTAATTCTATTATGGTTCTGATCTTAGTCTTGCATCAAATTGAAAATCAAATTAGATCAATAGGGCAACCTTGATTGTAGATGTAGATTATTCTGTTTTCCAAACGTGTCACAAGAATAAAAGCAAAAACAATGAACGCCGGTCGATGAGCGTTCCGAATTCATATTTACCAAGGAAGTTGTTTTGGGTCAGAGGGCTAATACGGTTTAATCTTTGCTTCAAAACTTTCTTTCAATGAATGCAGGTCTTTAATTTCTTGCTTTGCAGAAGCGGTGTCATTGCACAGAAAAGGGGGGGGCTTAAAGATAATGAACACTTGCTCTTTCCTTGTATTCGATCGTGGGTGTGGGCTCAATGACCGTGAAACGTATCTTGGATTGAAGAGCTAAAATATTTGGTCATATTAGCTCGGAAAGGACCACCTATCTTTTAATGAAGAACTTGGCTGTAGGCCTACCAATTGTGCTCTCCTTTAGCTACAGAAAGTAATTCTGTTTCTTCTTTATTGATTCACTTTCTGCTCATAGCTCAAAATTATCATAACTCATGTTGTAAAGTGTATTGGTTCAAAATCATTGGGAGCAGGAAAACCCATAAGTCAACCCTCTCCGCGGTACCGTGGGCTACCATGCTTTCTATAAGAAAGAAACTTGTATTCAGGGCCTACGTGGTTTGCTTATTTCCAGAACTTTGCCAGCATTTCCCTTGCCAGTCCCTGTCAAAGAGTAAGAAAATGTTTTCTTCCCATGACCTTTTGTAGTCAATCTAGCAAAAATTTTACTTTTCGCAAGAATCTAGTTTATATGAATATTAAGGTTCATGTAGAATTTAATAATAAAATATCAATCTTACTTACTTAAACAAGCATGGGTTGTAATTTTTAGATTCTCAGAGTATGGTAATCGAATAAACGATATACCTTTAGTGCAGGAAACTTAAGGTTATTACCATCATCAATCGTAAACTACTACAACTGCAACTATAATTACTACTTAAAACAACTAAATTACTCATAATCAGATTGCCTCAATGTACATAAAAGCACAGGGAGTCAACTGTTATTGTTACTTCAGCAGTAATGATGTCGATAATCAGTATCAAAATTAACTGCAATTTGAATTTTTGTTTCTATAATAAATTCGAAGATGTTGGATCCTCAAAATTGTATTAAGGGAAACACCTCTTTCCAAAACCCACTTTAACGTGTCTACAGGCACGTTCATGCGATTCCTGATAAAACTCATGTTTAGAAAACGAAACATTCTTGCTTTTGGGGATTATGAAATGCTGTAGAATGCTTTACACAAATTGAAAAAGATTGCGAGAAATTATTGATTTTTATACATATGCTGGAGATCCGAAAAAAGATTTTGTACTTGAGGCACATCTGAACTTTATGTGAAAAGTTCGGTGTACAATCGGTCTGGAAGGTCCCTCTTAATGAAATTCATTTTAACTAAAAGTGTTGCGTTTCGTTTCACGTTCTGCGACGCTCCTTGGACTACAGAAAACTCTGTCAATTACGGTTGTATGTAGACTATCTTACACCGCATTTGGAAGCGAGGCTATATGTCTATTTACTTTGCATATATTGATGACAAAAGGATTCCTTTGTCGACATTTCGAAGGAGTTCGAATCCTCTATTTAGTAAGTTGTTTGTGTTCACAGTTATCGTGCATATTTTTCAGTGATGGATATTTTCGCCTGCTCTCGTTGCATGGTCTTACATGCCATGTTGTTTTGATCAATATCACTTTAAAAGTCTGGCATTAAAAAAATACTCATCTGACCGTGTTCCTGGAGAGGATCTTATTCAGAGGCGAAAATTCAGGGAAATTCTTATCAACTAAGTTAAGAAATACTACAGCTATGCTCGTTTTAACTGCTTTACTGAACAATGGAAAGGGGGGAGACCAGACGATATTGCGTCTTCTCTCTCTTTGGCTTCGTGCATGCGATACTGATTTACTTTTGAACTTAAGTCTTGCTGCAAAGCTGCTGGCATCGAGTAATGCTTCACGAATAGGTTTACCATTCTTAAATATTCTTGGTCTGAGCTAAGCTTAGAGAAGCGTTTGTTTGTCGCAGACAGTAACTGTTTAAGACTGACGAAAATGTGTTTAGAATTACTATGGGTGTATAAAGGTTTGTGCAACTATCAGGGAGGGGGAGGGGCAACCAATTTGTTGATGAACATTTTAAAATTTAACCCACTAGCAATGTAGTTTTTGTGGGTTGTGTATAACGGTATTGGAGAAAATGGACAGCGAAAGATTTACTTACAATAACGGACATCTTTAAGGCATTGGTTGATAATAGAAGTTTAATAAGAACAATACCTTGGCCGCATTTTCGCACGCGAGACAAAATTTATCAGAGAAGGCATGGTCCCCTAATGGCCACTGGTTACGGTCTGGCTTAGCAGACATTATTTCAAATGTGCTATGTTCGTTTATATGGCGACTGAACCTCTTACTGTGGAAGAAGGGAATTCAAACCATTTACAACATTCTTCCTAGGTCACGTCATGATGTCACAAGTAGGAGGGCAGGACTGTGACCCATAATACTCAAAACAGAGAAATGGTGCAATTTGTATTAAGACAAGCAGTCGCCAGGACCTACGCAAATAAGTAAAGTAAGTCATATTAAAAGCATTAATTTAAGATAAATTTCTACATCGTGATAAGGTCCATTTTAACTGCATATATCCTAGACACAATTAGTCGTGATACGATCCATTTTAGCTGCACATATTATACGTAATTGCTCGTGATAGATTGATATATAATTTTTTTGCTTTTAGTATATTTTTTTCATATGAATGTTGCTGGCAGTAAGATGCTAAGCATTACAGCAGCCATCCATTTCTCCATTTGGTATCTAGGAGTCCTAGCTCAGTTTAGTATAATAAAATCTCCGTATAGCGGAATTCTCAGAAGTATACTATACGGTATTGTGATCGTTACACAATTCCAAAGAAAATACAGAACCATAAGATACTTTGCTATTTTACTAGTATACACCGGCTTTAAAACCGGTAGGAGCGTTAAGTTTATGCACCTCCCTTTTTCAGAAACTAGTAAATTTGGCTCCCAACACAATTTGGCCAAGGTATAATAGATTTTTTATAAGTAATATAATATGGAACAATATTTTAGCTGTACGACAGGCTGTCCATGCATTTCGTGCACTCATCTACGTGTGATATTTCTTTGTATTGCAACGAAGACATTTTTGATGGTATGCTCCTCCCCACTCTTTGAACGGTTTCAGCGCCTTTTGCACAGTAGTATGAGCAGGGTCCACCAATGATCTAGGTACTATGGGGCCCGCACGTGCTTCATCTGGCATTGGCAAACGACAACGACGAAACAATCGATTTCGAATTATTTGATGAAGATGTTGCTAAGGAAACCAGCTTCTCTTCTGAAACTGTAATTTTGAAAGACACATTATTTTTTCTTGAGAAGATACAAATGTTATCTGCAAAACACGAGAATATTACAACGGCAATTACGAATATAATGAGCACGATCAATGATTCGTTGGAGAAAACAGTGCTCATTCGTATATTTCTCTACCCATAATCTGCTGAGGGGTGAGCTTTGTTTCCCCCTAGTTAATGTTTGCCTGATAGTTTCACACCCTTAAATTTGTAAGAATTGGGACTGCTTTCATTTTACTATCATTATTCTAGTGACCATATGGTTCCACTTTGATTCTGTTTTTAAAAGGTTTGATTAAATTTGTCTTTGAAAAATTTTAGTGTAGACGAAATCAAGTAAATTTGCTACTTCAAACGGTTCACTATACATATCAAATTGCCATATTATTTAACTTATAACTAAATAACATTGCATTTTTGTACTTATAATGTATTTCAATTTTATTATCTCAAATTTTTCCTAATTTTGAGGCGAATGTATGCAATTTGACCAAATATTACTAAAAGCCGCGGCCACTTGGGTATTATATCGTAAAAAGCAACAAACATTTGGCACCATTTTAGCACTGAAGGGCATTACCAAAAACGTGATAAGCCCAAGCAGAATAGGGTTTAAGAAAAAATAATCTGTAAGTCCCATGGTAGTTACTATCTCTTTTTTGTCTCGCAAACAAAGGGCACAAAAATTCAAATTTCAAAAAAAACCAACTATATATCGGATACCTCCGAATTTCGAGCACAATTTTCTCTGCTGCTCTTAAGGCCTACAAGTGCCTTACCGACCTTTCCGGCGACAAGACAGACAGAAATACAGAAATGAATATTATTAAGTGGTTGCTGCAAAAAAGAATTTTAGCAAGGAAGGAAACATGTAAAAAATAGCTTTGAGGAAGTTTTTGTCTTTGTTGCTGAAACTCCCAAACTTGGGAAGAATGCTTAAATGAAGTTGAAGTAGAAGAAAGAAAGGGTGCTATAACCTCACTTTAAAGTGGGCCAAATTGTTATCAACAAGGAAGGAGGAGAGGCGACAAAATATTTACCATCTCAGATCTTAGAGAGGCTTTATTTGAGAGGCATATGGACCTCCGTGGAGCTCTAAAGGTGTGCTTACTAGTGAAATTGTTTACAACTCAAAGTACCAAGTTGATTAAACAATTCTGTGAAAATGGTTTTAGTCTGCACATTCCAAATGTACGCTTTCAAATAAAGTACGCAGCTAAAAAGGAAAGGCTTTGGAGTTCTAAAAGTAAGTAAAGTGTAATTAAATATGTCATTAACAATTTTGTCATTGATCTTACTGTCGTAAATAGCCTTCAAATACCTTGGCACATGAGCGAAGCTCCAACTACAAGATCTTAGACTTTTCTGGTTTGGAAAAGTACCCATAGAATACTCTACCCTTTCAAAAAGGCCTGTCACCGTTTCACTCAAATTTGCACAGGCCCTAATACTTAAGCATTTTTGTGTTTAAAGGGAAAGGTATACAGACAGAGCTTAATTCAGTTGACAAAATGAAATATGAGTATGGAAGTTATTACAATCTCTGATGATTAACGTGTTACGTGTTTGCTAGAAGTTGAAGCTGCACTACTGAAGTAAGATTACATTTTCATTGACATAGTGGGTAGATTTGCAGGACATACTAGAATCAATAATACGGATATGCATGTCGCATTGGAAGCTAACTCAGGCCCGTAGGAAGCTTTTTATTATTCGGCGGGGCCTTGAGTAAGACGCTCGTATATAGTGGTTGCGGAAGGGCAAGACATTTTAAAGAAAAGCATGTCCAGATTTCTGAAAATGGCCTCCTTTAAACTTTTTTGCCAGAAATTTGAATGTCTGATTGATCGAATTTGTAAACAAAATATTTGCAAATGTCATTTTCACCAATGAAATGGTTTGATATCGCAATTAAGTCGATTTCATCGACATTTTTGCTGAGAAAGAGTGCAAAATTGTACCTGCTCAACTGCTCAACTCTTGGCATGACAGGTAATACTTGGACATCTTGACCACTTCATTCAGCATCAGTTTATGGGCTTAGTCCATTAGTTGAAAAAACAGAAAATCATCGGCTATAGTAATATTATTACGGAGTGAGATAGGGAGGTGCCATGTCACCAGACTGATTCTCATTCCACAGTGAAGTTTTTTTAAGAAGCACAGATTGCCTGCCAAGTTGGAGGGCGAATGGCGAATAACCTATGTTATGCCGATGACGCCACCTTGATAACACTAATTAAAGAAGACCTGCAGAAGAATGTTGATCAAGTGGTCACTTCTAGTGCACAGCACGGTGTAACACTTAACAGCAAAAGACACCGTGGCCCTGAATAAAAGCAGGGAGACTCCATAGTGCTCTATCAAAGCTGAAGGTTTAAATCTCAAGCAAGTGGCAAACCTCTCTCACTTTGGCAGTATTGTAAGTTAAGATGGAAGAAGCAAGTTAAAGGTCATAGAGAGAAGTCAAAAGAATAGCACAAGCGAAAGCTAAGATCATGTCTCTCAGACCAGTATTGACCAACATAAAGCTAACAATTGCAACCAATATAACAAAATTTAAGTAACGCTCCTTTAATCACAAAACTTCATTTCTGAACGTTCACGAATTCCTTTCTACATTCAAAATTATGAAAGCTCTTTTTACACAAGATATTTCCTCATAAAACTGCAGTTAGAATTGTTTCTAATGACTTTAAGGCGTTTGTAATGCAGCTGACTGCTAGTAAAATTGCCTATTAGCAACATTACTTTTGCTTTGCAAATTATGGGGGTACGCGCCCCCTATTCGATAGTTCCTACGGCCCTTTAACAATTGAGAAAAGTCGAAAGGGTTCACTAAAGAACAACTAAGACTTGCTCCCAAGAAATACCACAGCAATACATATATAACACACAAAAAAATGGTATCATCCGATATCTGACGTATCTCGATGTCAATGTGTCGTCGATTTTGATTCGATTGGACGCTCCTGAAAGTTGGAAATTCATAGGAAAATGAAAACCTTGGTTATATCAAGGCCCCGACGTTACCAAATGCTCTGGATAACGGTAAAGAAAATCCCGCTTCCAAAAAGTTGTTCCTACAGGGAGAGATTAGATACGAGTACTTGGAGAGAGACTGGAGTTAACTTCTCGCACTCGAAATCTAAACGTATTCCGGAGGTTAATTCCGACTGAAGGAGGAAGAAAAGACGCCGTTTTCATGAATAAATCAAGAACTTTTATTTCTAGGGAATAAACGTCTAACCAACTCCAGTCACATCCAAACAGGTCTTGCAACGTCCATCCAGTTCTTCCCACATTTATTCACCTCTTGTCACAACTTAACAGCTCCAGCCAAATCTAAAAAAGCTTAAATAAAGGTACATTTGAGATTTAGGAACAGTTACTTATTTATGGTTCATACAGCCGTTTGGTAAAAAAAATACTTCTCGTAATGGTTAAGACCAAGACAATAAATGTTGAAACCAATGGCAACAAGGCTTTGCAAAGTTGCAAATCAATTTTTAACAAATCAGATGTATATCATCACGAGGACTCAAAACCAGAATTCATGTTAGGGCCGCGTGCTGTTCAACCAACTGAGTTATGAGGACCCATAAAATGATAACATCGTTTCTTTACTTGCCATATTCGGCCCCAGTCCTTCACTGGTAATATCATTATCTGAACAATTATACAGAAAAGTTCATCAACGACATGTAACTTGACCAAAGTAGCATTGTTTGCTTTTCGGTGAGCATCTGGAAAGCCAATTGCAGGTAGCAGAGATAAAAAGAGAACCTGAAGCGAGAAATGTGAAAGTTATGCAGCAAAATAAGCTTAATTCTTTCAAACTTTTTACTGAATATTTCCCTACTGATCACCCTCTTTTATGGTTTAAATTGGCGCGTAATAAAGGAAAGCGTTTATTCCACTAACTAAAAATAAAGTATTTGAAAACTTAGCTTATTTTGAAGGTGGTTCTCACGCCACACCACACAGTCCTTCAAAATAGCGACCGAGAGATGACTCACTGATCTTCTCAGACAGACAACGTACTATTGGTTAAACAGATATTGCCATATACACATGAACAGCGGTCTAGATAGTATTATTGAACTCGGAACGGGCCGCCTGAATCACAAATCGGATTTAGTCTCATTTAAAGTCATTTCTTGATTCATGGTAGTGGATTAGTTTCTTTGAGTATGATAACTGCTAAAAAGAAATGTATTTTAAACGTGGAGAGATAGGCACAACAAAAACGGCGCAATTGAGTAAGTATATCCTTATTGCGGTCAATTTAGAATCAATCTTTCCTTATGCGGGGATAAGAAGCAGCTTGCAGGTTTCCTTTTGTCATGCTATAATCTGATAAAATCGAGTCCGATGATTCAGACAAGAGACTTAAACTTCTCTATATGAGATAATCTTTTCTTACCACGTTGAAAGTGGAAGGTTTCTTTTCTATTTTTTGCTTGAAGTGAACTTAGTGAAGACAGTTAAATAAAACTGTAACTAACGGCTCACTCTTAACAGAAACGGTCAAATTCATGCTACAAGTTGGTGGCCAACTTTTGCAAAATCGACTGAATTCTTTTGATCGACTCAATTTGCAACGAGAAAAAAAGGCCTCCTGTCTTGCAGTTGTACAGTAGCTAAACGAGCTCTTTGGATCACCATATACGCCTTTATGTTACCGAAAATCAAAATACCGTAAAATCCCGAATATAACTCCTTGAATATAGCCCCCCTGTAAATTAACCAAAAGATCCTTTCGAATATACGCCCCCCCCGAATAAAAGCCCAGGGCTTACATTCGGGGTTCTGTGCGTTGGATCTGCAATTGGTAGTGCAGAAGGCAGTGATACTGAATGAATATGGACAGAGTACATATAGGGCCTCCGTATTTACTTTTGTTCTTTTGTGAGATTTTACTGATTGGGTACCAAATGATGAAGTCTTTTAGAATACACAAGTCACCTGTTAAGGGTATGCTGGTTTCGTTCACTGTCAGCATTGTAGTGGTTAATGTCTTAAGGGGCGCCATTAGCACACGTTAACAATAGGACAATACCTCTTTATTGATAAAGGTTTGTTGGAATGTATAATGATTCAGGTCAAGCTGAAGAGATATAAAGATAACAGCATAAGAAGTAAAAGTAATCTTTGTCTCCTTAACGTTTTCGTGTACCTTGTTTGGACTGGTCAGTCAATCATTTCATTATTATCATGTTTAGCCCTTTGCTTTAGCTTATCCCACTCTTCTTGCCTTGGGTGCAGTTTCATAACTCTAAAAAGATATTGAAGGGTAACAAACTGTTGAAGTAGACTTCACAACATAGTGTAATGTAGGCCTGTAGCAAAGTTATTGTAACAGACTTGCCATTACATTCCAATTTGTGTACCCTCATGTCAACACTCGTAAATACATTGGCCTTGTGCTAAGCTAAATGATTTTAGATAGTACAATGGGCCTTTTGCTCGTTGCAAATTCTTTTTCTTGTACCTTCGAAAGGTAGAGGTCGTAAATTTTATGATTTCTCCTTACTTTATTGTAAAAAGATCTCCAAAATATTATCATTTAGCGCAGGGCAAGTAACCAATATTTATATCATCCGTGTTACTTGAATTAACACGCACTTTTGAAGCCCTTTTTTACAGTTTTGTGAAATATGTTGGTTACTTCTTTTTCTATATTTTGTTTTTCATTATTCTTCAAGAAATGTCCCACTTCAGAAGAAAAGTAACGAAAATCAGTAATCAAGTCTCTTAACAGAACTTTTTAAGCAACTCGTTTACCTTAAGAGATAAAAAGTTTTTACATATCACCTGATTTATTTAATACTAAAACTTCAGTTTATTTTAGTTGTAAATAATGGATTTAAACCTTCAGTCAATTATCAAAACTAAAATTATCCTGTCATTCATGTTTCCTCTGACGTGAAAATGTTAAGATAATACTAAGGTCCATGCTTCTTTCTCTACACTAAATTATTCAATAAGATATTCCTTACAGTAATGCAAACTTTCAGTTAAAGACAATCTCTTACTCTACAACCTAAATACAGTACATCATGGCAAATTTTTTTCCGTTTCCTTTCGTAAAATCTTGACAAAGTACTTCTCCGGCGTAATTTGTATAATCGGTCAGTGCCATAATATCACTTTTTGTGAAAAAAAGCCCTATTAAAATTAATTTTCTCTTACATCATCATCCTGGTAGTTAATTAAAGTATAAATTGGCCCTTTTTGACGGACCTCGCTGACCACGGGCCTGGGGAAAACATCGTACATATTCCTGATGGCATGCTTAGTCAACAAAATGGCAGACATCAGCAAAACATAGATTTTTAATAAACGATTTGTCATCCGCTTGCAACCACTTTTGGCGTTCGGATAATCGAAGTTTCGATACCCGTCGCTGCGGTTCGGATAGTCGACAATGCAGCCTCTCAATCAAAAACCCCTGATGGGCAGTGGGTCCGACATTGAAACTTACCCAAATAAACAGAAAAAAACACCAAACAAGCTAACTAATGAATAAAGGGTGCCCCTCAGTTTTGGCTACCGTACAGAGAAGCAAGCCATGAGGCAGGCTCAACCGCCCAATAGAACCACCTCTCTAGGAAAGAATCTGTCATCAGTGAGAACAGATGCTGTATCCATAACATGATCAGCTTTGAATGTGAGGACTACGGTAAAGGCTCGCTTATCTGTTTCTGTTTGTTTGGAAGCATAGAATTAAGACTTAATTCTATGTTTGGAAGGGTACTCAACTGCCAACACTTTCATGGAACCATGGGCAAGTCCAGTGTGTTTGTTTAGGCCGTAGTTTATCGACAATATTATTTTGGGTTGAACCATTAACATTTGTAAAGAAAATAACCAAATTTGAAAATAAATTTAAGATATAGAATATGCTTCACGCATAATCTTTTCTAGATCTTCAAGATTTTTTGAAAAAGTAATTTTAGATCGAAGTTTGGAACCACCCTTCAATCCTTTTGTAAATCTCATGGCCTGACTTTTGATGTTAGAGAATTTAATTTTGTATTGATTTGTAAGATGAAGATAATCAAAGAAAGAATCCAATCTATCTTTGAAGGAGTATTCTTTGTATGATCCAGTTTTAAGGTAATCATTAATCTGTTCAAACAAGAAAGGATTACCCATAGCACCACGACCAATCATAACATAATCACAACCAGTATCATCAAGCATCATTTTGGCATCTTCTGGAGTAGTAATATCACCATTTCCAACTACAGGAATATTGGAGATCTCTTTTAATTCCTTGATTAATTTCCAATCTGCATTTCCAGAATATCCTTGACTGACAGTTCTAGGATGGAAAGTAATCATTTGAACTCCTTCATCTTCTGCAATTTCTGCAATTTCTCTAAAAAGAAATTTGCTTGCTTCTGTTACACCAGAACGAATCTTCAGAGTTACTGGTTTTTTTACAGCATTTACAAGAGTTTTGAAAATTTGTTCTGTGAGATTAATCTCTTGTAGCAAAGCTCCTCCTGCCATTTGTTGTGTAATATGAGGAGCAGGACAACCCATGTTATAATCAATAATATCAAAATAAGGTTCTACAATTGTTGCAGCCTTTTCTAATGCATAAAGATCAGAGCCAAACAATTGAATGGAAATTGGTCTTTCTTGTTGAGAGAATTCAATAAATTCTTGAATTGTTTTCATATTTTCTTTGAGTTGTTCTTCTTTTGCAATAATACTATGAATGCTAGTAAATTCAGTTACCACTAATCCAGCTCCCATCTTTTTGCATTGTAGTCTCAATGCAGGATCACTTACTCCAGCCATAGGAGCTAAAAATGCCCTACTGGAAAAATTTGGAAGCATAAACAAACTAAAATAATTTGAATATATTTACTATTTCAAAAATTAGTTATCAGGACAACCGTCAGTGTCTCTATCACCATCGAAATCTTCAGGATCTAGAGGACACAAATCTTCGTCATTAATGATGTCGTCTAGATCATCATCATGGACAAATCTTTGTTGTTCTGGGGCAATGTCTGGACAACCGTCATCATCATTATACTTGTTCCAGGTTTCAGGGCTTGTTGGACAAGAATCAATTGAATCATAGAATCCATCACCATCAGAATCAAATTTCGTAGGTGCTGTTGATGCTGCAGCTAATACATCAGGACATCCGTCCCAATCCAAGTATCCATTAAAGTTCTCTTGCTCATCAAGACAGGAATCCCATCTATCATCAATTCCATCACCGTCAGCATCTGGGAAAGAATAGGAAGATGTAGCAGTACCAATAGAATCAGGACAGCCATCTTCATCTTGATAATAGTTGTAAGTTTCAGGTTCTAGTGGACATGCATCATTGATATCTAAAATTCCATCCATATCTGAATCAAGGGTAGAAGCAGAATCATCAGGACATCCGTCTTCATCTTGGAAGTTATTGTAAATTTCAGCCTGAGTTGGACACAAGTCAAGGTTATCAACTATGCCATCGCCATCTGAATCATAAGTAGGAAAGCCATCTGCAAGTGAATCAGGACAACCATCCAAGTCTTGGAATTGGTTGTAAGTCTCTCTACTTTGAGGACATTGATCAACATTATCGAGTACGCCATCATAATCAGAATCACCTGTTGAATCAAGTGCAACTGTATCAGGGCAACCGTCTTCATCTAAAAGTCCGTTATAACGTTCTCCAATTGTAGGACACAGATCCATTTCGTCTGGAATTCCATCAGAATCAGAATCAAGTAATGCGGCTTTTGAGATTCCAGGAGTATCTGGACAACCGTCAGTGTCTAAGAATCCGTTAAAGTTTTCTGGCTCATCAATGCATGCATCCCATCTATCAATGATTCCGTCACCGTCAGTGTCAGGAAACATGTAACTTGTCAATATACCATCAACTGAGTCAGGGCAACCGTCTTCATCTTGGAATTGGTTGTAAGTTTCAGGTTCTAGTGGACATGCATCTAAAACATTTGGAATGCCATCCATGTCAGTATCAAGAGTAGAAGCAGAACTGTCTGGACAACCGTCAGAGTCTTGGAATCCATTAAATGTTTCAGGTTGATTTGGACACCAATCTAGATTATCAATTATTCCATCACCATCAGAATCATAAGAATATCTATCATCTGTTAATAAATCCGGACAACCGTCAGAATCTTGGAATTTATTGTAAGTTTCAGGACTGTATGGACAATCATCAAATTCGTTTAACAGACCATCACCGTCAGCATCACCAGAAATTGATAATTGTAAAACATCTGGACAGCCGTCAGTGTCTTGGAATTTATTGTAATTTTCAGGTTCTAGTGGACATGCATCAACATCATCTCCAATATGATCATAATCAGAATCAATAAAGCCATCAGAGTCTACTCCAGGAATATCAATACATCCATCCTGATCTTGGAAGTTATTGTAATTTTCAGGCTCGTTTAAACATTGGTCCCATCTATCATCAATTCCATCACCGTCAGTGTCAGGAAATTCATAAACAGACCCTACAGAATCAACAGAGTCAGGGCAACCGTCAGTGTCCATATACAAATTATAGGTTTCAGGTTCTAGTGGACATGCATCATTACTATCAGAGATTCCATCTTGATCGCGGTCTAGTAAATTAGATACATCATCAGGACACCCGTCAGTGTCATCAATTCCATTAAACGTTTCAGGTTGTGTTGGACACAAGTCTAGAAAATCAGGATATCCATCACCGTCAGTGTCAGCAATTCCGGCATCACCATCAGGAGATAAATCTGGGCAACCGTCTTCATCTTGGAATTTATTATAAGTTTCTTTTACAGTAGGACAGCTGTCAAGATGATCCTGTATGCCATCAGAGTCAGCATCATACCAAGGAACAAAGTCTGCAGGACAACCGTCAATATTGTTACCATATTCTGGATCATAATCTTCTAAGAGATGAGGACAAAAATCAATTGCATTTGGTACACCATCACCATCAGTGTCAATGGCTTCATTTCCAAAAACAGCATTTGGTGCCATTCCAATAGACATGGTGAGTAAAAGTAGAAATCCTAAAAGATATTGTTTCATGGTTCCCTGATTCCGCTATTATCAAGTATTTATTAAGTCTCACGTTAAATAGATTCTTTCTAGATACTAGAAACTAGATTTATGGATCAGGACAACCGTCAGTATCTCTATCACCATCATAATCTTCAGGATCTAGAGGACACAAATCTTCGTCATTAATGATGTCGTCTAGATCATCATCATGGACAAATCTTTGTTGTTCTGGGGCAATGTCTGGGCAACCGTCTTTATCTAGATATTTATTCCAAGTTTCAGATTCTGTTGGACAAGAATCTACGGCATCAGGATATCCATCACCATCTGAATCAGCATATACAGGAGTGGTAGATTCTGCGCCTAAAACATCAGGACAACCATCCCAATCTAGATTATCATTGTAGTTTTCTGGCTCATCAATACAGGCATCCCATCTATCAATGATTCCGTCACCGTCAGTGTCAGGGAAGGTGTAACCAGATAGAGAAGTGTCAACAGAGTCAGGGCAACCGTCAGTGTCCATATACAAATTATAGGTTTCAGGTTCTAGTGGACATGCATCATTGATATCTAAAATTCCATCCATATCTGAATCAAGTCTGTAATCAGAATCATCAGGACAACCGTCAGTGTCTAGGAATCCATTGTAAGTTTCAGGTTGTGTTGGACACAAGTCTAAGTAATCAACAATTCCATCACCGTCAGTGTCAGCTGAAAGTTTGTTGTCAGCAATCCAATCTGGGCAACCGTCAGTGTCTTGGAATTTATTGTAAGTTTCTTTTGCAGTTGGACATTGATCAACATCATCAAAGATACCATCACCATCAGAATCTCCTAATGTTTGATGAGTAATACTATCAGGACAACCATCTTCATCTTGGAATTTATTATATCTCTCAGCAATGGTTGGACATTGATCTAAGTGGTCTGCAAGACCATCATAATCAGAATCAATCATATCAGCACCAGTAGTGCCTTCAATTTCAGGACAACCATCTTCATCTAAAAATCCATTAAAGTTTTCTGGTTCATCAATACAGGCATCCCATCTATCTTCAATTCCATCACCGTCAGTATCAGGGAAAGTATAACCAGATAGAGAAGTGTCAACAGAGTCTGGACAACCGTCAGTGTCCATATACAAATTATAAGTTTCAGGCTCTAGTGGACATGCATCATCAATGTCTAAAATTCCATCCATATCTGAATCAAGTCTGTAAGTAGAACTATCTGGACAACCGTCAGTATCTTGGAATCCATTATAAGTTTCAGGTTGTGTTGGACACAAGTCTAAGTAATCAATAATTCCATCACCATCAGTGTCAGCTGAAAGTTTGTTATCAGCAACCCAATCTGGGCAACCGTCAGTGTCTTGGAATTGGTTGTAAGTTTCGGGACTAAATGGACATGAATCAGTTAAATCAGGAATACCATCACCGTCAGCATCACCAAAGGTTACATGCTGAACAATATCGGGACATCCGTCAGTGTCTTCGAATTTATTATAATTTTCACGGTCTAATGGACAAGCATCTTTATCATCAGGAATACCATCAAAGTCAGCATCAGGAGCTTCAGGGTTTATCACTCCAGGAATATCTGGGCAACCGTCCCAATCTAGATTATTATTGTAATTTTCTGGTTCATCAATACAAACATCCCATCTGTCAATGATTCCATCGCCGTCAGTATCAGGGAAAGTATAACCAGATAGAGAAGTGTCAACAGAGTCTGGACAACCGTCAGTGTCTAGGAATTGGTTGTAAGTTTCAGGTTCTAGTGGACATGCATCCTTACTATCAGAGATGCCATCTTGATCACTATCAATCATAGAATTATTATCATCAGGACATCCGTCAGTGTCATCAATTCCATTAAATGTTTCAGGTTGTGTTGGACACAAATCTAGATAGTCGGGAAAACCATCACCGTCAGTATCAGCGATTCCAGTATCGCCATCAGGAGATAAATCTGGGCAACCGTCTTCATCTTGGAATTTATTGTAAGTTTCTTTTACGGTAGGACAGCTGTCAATATGATCTTGAACACCATCATAATCAGCATCGTACCAAGGAACAAAGTCTGCAGGACAACCGTCAATGTTGTTACCATATTCTGGATCATAATCTTCTAAGAGGTGAGGACATTCATCAATTGCATTTGGTACACCATCACCATCAGTGTCAATGGCTTCATTTGCAAAAACAGCATTTGGTGCCATTCCAATAGATATGGTGAGTAAAAGTAAAAATCCTAAAAGATATTGTTTCATTTTATGTGCACCTAAGAGTCTGGGCAACCGTCAGTGTCTCTGTCACCGTCATAGTCCTCTGGTTCAAGTGGACACATGTCATTTTCGTTAATAATATCATCTAAATCAGCATCATGTTTGTATCTTGATTGTTCAGGAGCAATATCAGGACAACCGTCAGTGTCTAGGTATTTGTTCCAAGATTCTTTAAGATTTGGACACAAATCAACATCGTCATTTATTCCATCCTCATCAGTATCTACTACCATATTTCCAATTGGAAGAGTATCAGGACAACCGTCATAATCTACATATTTGTTCCAAGTTTCATTTTGAGTTGGACACATATCCATTACATCAGGTACACCGTCACCATCAGAGTCAGGTTGAGTAGTATCAGTATCAGGACAACCGTCATCATCTTGGAATCCATTGTAATTTTCAGCAACTAATGGACATTCATCAGTAACATCAGGAATGCCATCATTATCAGAATCTACTACAAATGATTCAGAAATAGTATCAGGACAACCGTCATCATCTTGGAACATATTCCAAGTTTCTTTTGCAGTTGGACATGCATCTATTGAATCAGGAATGCCATCTTGGTCTCTATCATGACTTAGAATGTAATCATCAGGACATCCATCAAGATCAAGTATTCCATTATATGTTTCTGGTTGATTTGGACAATGATCATTATAATCATTAATTCCATCATTATCGGAATCTGGAGAACCTTTGTTGTCAGCTACAGAATCGGGACAGCCATCTTCATCTTGGAATTTATTATAAGTTTCTGGAATAAGTGGACACTCATCAATTGAGTCAACCAATCCGTCAAAGTCTGAATCTAATGTGGTAACATAATCAGGATAGTCTGGGCAACCGTCGTCATCTTGGAAGCCATTGTATCTTTCTCTGTCTAGAGGACATTGATCAATTGAATCAGGAATTCCGTCAAAGTCTGAATCTGCTTCAGATGGATCATCAGGACAACCATCAGTGTCTTGATATCTATTCCAAGTTTCAGATGTTGAAGGGCATTGATCTAATTCATCTCTAATGCCATCACCATCAGAATCCAAAACTGCAATATCAGGACAACCATCAGTGTCTTGATATCCATTAAATGTTTCAGGGTCCAGTGGACATTGATCTTGTAAGTCAGCAATTCCATCACCGTCAAAGTCTAATGTTGAAAGTCCAGAAATAGAATCAGGACAACCATCAGTGTCTTGGAAGCCATTGTAAGTTTCTTTTGCAAGTGGACATTCATCTATTGCATCAGGAATACCATCTGAATCACGGTCACCAGAATTATAATCATCTGGACAACCGTCTCTATCCAAAATGCCATTATAGGTTTCTGGTTGATTTGGACAATGATCATTATTATCAATTATACCATCACCATCAGAATCAGATGCGCCACCGTCACCTGCAACAAAGTCAGGGCAGCCATCCAAGTCTTGGAACATGTTGTAAGTTTCTTTTACATTAGGACATTGATCCATACTATCAAGAATTCCATCAAGGTCAGAATCCATATCACTTGAATAAGGTGGAATGTCTGGACAACCGTCTTCATCTTGGAAGCCATTGTATCTTTCAGGTTCTAGTGGACATGCATCATCAACATCCATTATTCTATCACCATCTGCATCATTTAAGGAACCAGCAAAGGATGGAATAGAATCCGGACAACCATCATAATCAGCAAAACGATTGAAAGTTTCAGGATCAGTAGGACAAATATCAAATTGATTTGCAATTCCATCACCATCAGTGTCAATGAAATCAGAATCTAATGTAACATCAGGACAACCATCGGTATCAAGATAATCATTGTACACTTCAGGTTCTGTTGGACACAAATCTATTGCATCTTGTATACCATCATTATCAGTATCAACAAAAGCTAAGTCATTTTCAGAATCAGGACAACCATCTTCATCTTGGAATCTGTTGTAAGTTTCTGGACTTAATGGACATTGATCAACATTGTCAAGAACACCATCTCTATCACGATCTCCAGAACCAAAATCATCTGGACAACCGTCTCTATCCAAAATGCCATTAAATGTTTCAGGTTGATTTGGACATAAATCTACAAGGTCAATAAAGCCATCACCATCTGAATCAGCTGTTCCTCCTTCTCCACCTTGAGGAGAGATATCAGGACAACCATCTTCATCTTGGAATTGGTTATAGTGTTCTTTTAGATTTGGGCATTGATCAATATGATCTTCTATTCCATCATAGTCTTCATCATACCATGGAACAAAGTTTGATGGACAACCATCTATGGTGCCCTCATAGTCTTCAAGCAAATTAGGACACGCATCAACAGAGTCATCAACACCATCATTATCTAAGTCACTATCTGCAAATGCAGGGTTGATAGGCATGCTAGTTAAAGTAGTTATCAATAACAATAGGAATGGTAAAGTATGTATTTTCTTCAATGCCTAAAATATTCCTGAGGATCCAGTTATTAAACCTCACTCTAAATTCGACCAAAAATATCAAGGGTTTTAGGAAAATTTTCAATCTTTGACAAAAAACTCGATCAATTTAAGTAAACCAAAACAAGATCTCGACGTATGAGTTGCTCAGGCGAAGTAGTTGAAGAAGAACAATTGATTCAGATCAAGCCTGCAATTTCTGAGCAATTAAAAAAAGCAAAGTATGGTGTTTCTGATCACTCTACCGTAGAACTATGTCATTGGACAAAAAAATCATTCAAACACGAGGGTAGTTGCTACAAACACAAGTTTTATGGGATTTCAACCCACAGATGTATGGAATTTTCTCCAGCTGGAATGCATTGTGAAAATCGATGTGTTTACTGTTGGAGACCAATGGAGTTTTATGATTCATTAGAAATGAAACCAGAACAAGTTGCAGAACCTGAAGAAATTTTAACCAAGTTAATGGCTGAAAGAAAAAAACTGATCAACGGGTATTATGGAGATTCCAGAAATGATAAACAGAGATTAGATGAATCACTACTTCCTAGTCATTACGCAATTTCACTCTCAGGAGAACCTACAATGTATCCAAAATTACCAGAATTGATAAAGTATCTAAAATCACTTGAAGCAACAAAATCAATTTTCCTTGTTACAAATGGTCAAGAACCAGATATGATTCAAAAACTACAAGACGAAGATGCGCTTCCAACACAATTGTATTTATCAACTAATGCAGCAGACTATGAATCATTTTTAAAAATTAACAAACCAAAATATGACGATTCATGGGAAAGATGGAACAGAACACTTGGAATGCTAAAACATCTCAATACAAGAACTGTTCTACGTATAACTTTGATTAGAAATTATAATGATCAAATAAACATGATTCCAACATTTGCCAAAATGTTTAGAGAAGCAAGTCCACATTTTATAGAAATCAAATCGTACATGCATATTGGTCGTTCTACCAATAGATTAGAACACTCAAACATGTTAGAGATGGAAGAAGTGAAAAGATTTAGTGAACAAGTTGCAAAACAAAGCCAAATATTTTCAATAATGGATGAAAGTTTTGTTTCACGAATTTCGATTTTACAAAACAATGAAAGATTTATCGATCGTTGGATTCCAGCTTATGTAAATACCAATTAGAAAATTTTTTTAATGCTTTGAATCTGTGTGATAATTCATTTTTATGATTAATTTCTGCAAAAGTTTTTCTAGAATTTTTTGGAATGAAAATTGGATCATACCCCCAACCTTTACCTTTTTGAGATTTTGAAATAATACCATCCAGTTTTGCATCAAAGGTTTTAAGGGTTTTTTTATCACAATAAGTAATAAGAGAAACAAACTTTGCATTTCTTTTTGATGTAACTAGTTTTAGAATTCCGTTGTTGCCAATTGTTTTGAATACATATGATGAATAAGGACCTGGAAACCCATTCAAAGGTTCAATAAATAAACCATCATCTTCAATAATTATTGGTTTTTTGCATTTGGAAAATGCATCTTTAGCTTTGTTTTCTGCAATCTCTTTTAGAGAACTGGATTGAATTTCCTCCAAAGTTAATTTGAAAAAACCTAATTTTATTCCAAATGAATCTAGAATGCTTTTGGCTTCTTTGTATTTATGAGAATTTGAGGATACAAAGTATAGATCAAACGACTTGTGCATACCTACCACGACTTTCTATATCTGATACTAATTTAGTAATTTTCACATAGTTTGCATTACCAACTACAGATTTGTATCCAACTAAGAAATTTTTCCAAGCAGGAATCATGATTTTTGCATGAGCGCTGTTTAAGATTTCTTTAATTAATCGTAAATCAACTGCGTGATCTTCAGGTTTGATTGTATTTTGAGACAAGCCAAAATCAATAACATAAACATTATTTTTGAAGAAAATAAAATTTGAAGTAGTTAAATCTCCATGCATAATACCGTTTTTGTGAAGCATTCCAACTAATTTTCCAATTGTTTTAGATAATTGAATTATTTTTGATTCTGATAAATCATGAATTGGTTTTCCAGGAATTTCTTGCATTATGATTGATGTGTTTTTTAAATTAACAAAATAGACTAGAGGTGCAGGAATACCAAATGATTTTACTTGCGAGATTATTTGAGATTCTTTGATAGTTCGTTGTTTTCGAATTTTTGAGTCAAGAGAGGAATTTCTATAATTTTTTGTCTTTCTAATTTTCATAATTGCATTAGAATTTTGCCACATAGTTTGGTAAATATCAGCTTCTGCACCTTTTTTGATCAATTTCATTAACGTTATATTCAAATGAATTCAATAAAAATTAATCATGGATGAAGGAGAAAAAAGACTAAAGCAAGAAGACTGTAGTGAAGATAGTTTAGGTTCGGGAATTCTCACATTAACTAACAAGAGATTGGCTTTTGATAAAACTAGAGCAAGAATGATGGATTTTTCAAAACATATGGGAGATACAATACTGGACATTACATTAGACAACGTAACCAAAACATGGAAAGAAGGTCTACTAATGAAAAAAGTATGTTTTATTGTAAAAGCAGATGATGGTGAAAAAACCTACAAGTTTGGTGTGTTTAACACAAAAAGCTGGCTCAAAAGTATTGATGAAGCAGTTGCAAATTACAAAAATTAGTAATTCACTTTAACAGTATCTAATCTCCAAGACTGAGTAACAAAAGTATTCTTTAACGATACACCTTTCTTGATTTGAGATTCTAAAAGTCCAGTCCAACATATTTGGCTACCACAATCTCCAGCATATTTCAGAGGGACAACAAAGAATTTTGCACCATGTCGCTTACAGACATCTTGTAGCATTTCAGATAATCGTTTGTTAGCTGCAACACCACCTACGATCATCAATTCTTTTTTTCTTGTAAAAGACAAAGCACGTTCTACAGCTTCTGCTATCATTGCAAAAGCAGTTTCTTGAAGAGAATAACATGCATCAACTTTACTTTTTTTTGCTACAGATTTTGTTGCAGATAGCAATCCAGAAAATGAGACATCATTTCCCTTTACAGAATATGGCAATGTAACATAGTTAGAAGATGTTGTTGCCAATTCTTCTATATTTTTTCCACAAGGAGAAGCAAAACCAATTGATCTTCCAAACTGATCAAGTAGTTGCCCCAGAGTAATATCCAAAGTTTCACCAAACACTCTCCATTGTTTATTTAAAAATGCCAAAAGCATTGTATGACCTCCAGAGACTAAGAGAACTAGAGGATTAGTTGCACCAGTTAGTAATTTTCCTAATTCTATATGACCCAATGCATGATTGACAGGATAAATTGGAATTTTGTAAAAAGATGCCAATGATCTTGCTACTACAGCGCCAACACGTAAACAAGGTCCTAAACCAGGACCACCAGCATAAGATACAATATCCAAGTCATTTACTTTGATATTTGCCTCATCAAGACATTCAGACAATACTAGAGAACTATTTTCAATATGGTGTCTTGAAGCCTCTCGCGGATGAATTCCTTCTCCATCAGCAGGACGATAAATTTTACGAACATCAGATAAAATTTTTCCTTTCTTTCCTTTCTTTTCTATAACGGCACATGAGAAGGTGTGAGCAGTGCTTTCTATTCCTAAACCTAACAAATTATCCCCTACTTAGAGTTGATACGATTTTAATCACATCACCATTTTTTAGTTTTTGATCACCGCTGATTCTCTGTTTTGTTTTACAATCTATTGCATGCAAAAATCCTTTAGCAATATCTGCATGAATTAATCCAGCCAAATCTTTTGCAGTAGAATCTTGAGGTAATAATTTTGTATCTGGAAGAATCACACCATCTTTGTTAGTAAGCTTAGTTTCATCTTCAACAGGATAGACTACAATGAAATTCAATGAATCAAAAACTGCAGTATTAAGAATTTTCTGAATTCCAGTAGAAGGGATTTTCTCAAATACAGATTTTACCAAATCAAGTGCCTTTTGTTGAGGAGGAGCAATCTCTTTGTCTTTTGCAATTGAAAATCCTTCATCGCCAGATGAATAGTTTACAATTCCGGCCTTTGATGCTTTTCTTAACAATAATTCAGTTTCTGCACTACAAGGAATAACATCATCATCAATTTTTTTCATGATATCAAGATCAGGACACAAATCAGCTTTGTTTGCAGCAATGATCATTGGTTTTGTGTTTTTTCTTAGTTCGCGTGCAAATTCAACAATATCATCTTCACCCCATTCTTTAGGATCTCTTGAGATAAAACCAAGTTTTTGGAGTACATCTTGTACTTGAAAATCTTTTATGCCTAAACCTGTAAATCGATTTGCAATTCCATCTGTGAGTTTTGCTCTTTTTTGATGAATCTCTCTAGTGATTTTGTCCCAGTCGCGTTTCAAGATATCAGCAAACCACAAATCAAATTCATCTTGAACAAATTTTACATCTTCTAATGGATTATGAGTTCCAGGCGGAACAGGTTGTCCTTGAATATCAGTGGTTCCAGCAATATCAACAACATGAATTAGAACTTCAGCTTGTCTTGCATCATCAAGAAATTGGTTTCCCAATCCTTTTCCTTCATGTGCTCCTGGAACTAGACCAGCAATATCAATAAGTTTCACAGGAATAAAACGAGTTCCATTAACACAAAGATCAGTTTGATGTTCAATTTTGAAATGTTTGCAAGCACAATCAGATTTAACATATGCAACCCCAACATTTGGTTCAATAGTTGTAAATGGAAAGTTTCCTGAAGCTACAGGTGTTTCAGTAGCAGCTGAGAAAAAAGTAGATTTTCCTACATTTGCTTTACCTAAAAGACCAATTTGCAATGATCTCAAAAATTCATTTCTACTTATTAGTATTGCAGAAATCGTTTAATCATCATTCATTCAATTAATTATATGTCAATAGTAATTACAGGTAATCCAGGTGTTGGAAAACACACTATTGGGAAAGAACTCTCACAAAAATTAGAACTCAAAATAATCGATATTAACGAGATTGCAAAAAATTCAGGATTATTTGAGAAAAATGATGAATCAAATGACATAGATACAGAAAAACTTCAAGAAATTCTTAGAGAAAAAATTTCAAACAAATGTATCATTGTAGGACACTTAGCGCCTTATGTTTTAGATAATGAAAAAATCAGTACAGTTATTGTTTTGAGACGCAGTCCATATGATTTGATTCAAGTATATGAAAAAAGAGGTTATTCAGATAAAAAAAGTAAAGAAAATGCAAGTAGTGAAATTTTAGGAGTCATCACATATGATGCTACAAGCCAATTTCAAGATAAAGTTGTACAGATTAATGTGACCGATAGAAATGTTCAAGAGGTTTTAGAGAAAGTAGAATCAACAATTTCAGGTGATATAAATTCTGAAGAAGTCGATTGGCTAGAATTAGTTACCAAAAATGATGATTTGAAAAAATTTTTTGTTGATTGATTAAATAACGCCTTTTAATTTGAAAAGATACTTGTTTGAAATATCAAAAACAGATTTGGCAGGACGTATAGGTACAATAGATACTAACCACGGAAAAATTGAAACGCCTGCATATGTTCCAGTTATTCATCCAGTAAAACAAACAATTCCTTCAAAAAAGATCAAAGAAATTGGTTTTGATCTAGTAATTACAAATGCATACATTACAAGAAACAACTATGGAGACAAAGCAGTAAAAAAAGGAATTCACAAAATTATTGATTACGACAGAGGAATAATGACAGACTCTGGAGGGTATCAAGTTTTAGAATACGGGGATGTTCCAGTGTCACCAACCGAGATGGCAGAGTTTGAACAAGGAATAATGACAGACTTTGCAATACCATTAGATAAACCAACAGGGTTTGGATTGCCAATAAAAAAAGCAGAAGCATATGTCAAACATACTCTCAAAGTTTGCAAACAAACTATCAAAGACAGTAAAGACAATGGACAGATTTGGATTGGTCCAATTCAGGGAGGAGAGCATTTTGATCTTGTTGCAAAATCAACAAAAGGTTTGCTAAAGATGGGATACAAAATGTTAGCTTTGGGCAGTCCAGTAGAATTTATGGAATCGTACGAATACAGACTGTTAGCTCAAATGATAGTTGCAGCAAAAAAACAAATTCCACATAACATACCACTACATCTTTTTGGAGCAGGGCATCCATTAACTATTCCATTTGCAGTTGCATTGGGTTGTGATACATTTGATTCAGCATCATACATGCTATATGCAAAACAAAACAGGTACATCACAGAGGACGGTACACGAAATTTATCAGATATTGTTGTTTTCCCATGTAATTGTGAAATATGTGCAAAATATACTCCAAATGAATTACGACAGTTAGAATCTACTGAAAAAATAAACCAGCTTGCAATTCATAACCTCCATGCAATAAAACTAGAGGTAGACAAGGTAAAACAAGCAATTCATGAGGGTAGGTTATGGGAATATGTAATCAAAAAAGCAAGAGCCCATCCAAAATTATTTGAGATGGTAGATGTAATGACAGAAAATTCAGAATTTTTGAAGATTGGAACACCAAAATTCAAAGAAAGAGCAATTTTTCTATTTGATAAAGAAGATCAATTTAGACCGGAAGTTCAATCATATCATAAAATTGTAAGGGAATTCAAATCAAAGAAGAAGAAGGTATTGATCACAAATGAATCATCAACAAAACCAGGCTATCTATCTCATCAATTCGTAAATTTGTCAAAAAAACTCAAAGATTTCGAAGAAGTTCAAATTTGCCAATACAACCCTCAGTTAGGATTAATCCCAATTGAGATTTCAGATATTTTCCCTGCTGCACATCATGAAACATCAAGAATGAATTTTGATCCTAAAGAATTTACCGAATTTGAAAAAACATGGAAGATATTTTTTGAGAACAATAAATTTTCAGAAATCCGATACAACAAAGATGATGAATTTCTAAAATACTTTGTAAAAACATTACCAAAAAACATCAAGAAAAAATCTTTTTTGTAAATTAAAAATAAGAAAAAAGAATGTGCTAAAAGATTCAGCCTTATAGTGCTGCGTCTTCTGCCCAACCGTTGATGAAGATACCGTTTTTGTGAAGAGGTACTGGTTGTCCAGCAGTGTAATTCATTGGTCTCATCCAAAAGATTGATTTTGTTGGGCATACACCGATGCATGCACCGTCAGAAATACATCTTTCTGGATAAAATACAAATGCTTTACCTCTCTTCCAGCCTTCAACTGGTTTTACTCTAAGGACATCTGGACCAAGAGTTGTACAGATTTCTACACATAGTGCACATCCGATACATCTTTGTTCATCGATGTCTGGAAGTATTGCTATTGGCATTACAAAATAAAGAATGCTTGGTTACTATTTAAACCATGATTGATATCCATAACCCTGTTATGAAATTTGATCGATAAGAATTGTGCGCAGAATCTAGATTGAAAATTTAAAAAACAAAAAGATAACGTGATAATCACGTTTATTTTCTCATTGCGTCTATTTGACCAGAAGTAACCCAGTCAAGTAATTCTGCAGAAGATGGATTAAGGTCTGCTTTCTGATTCATCAGATTGTTAACCCAAATCCAGTTAATTTGGTTTAGGAGCGGTTTGTTTGCTTCGTCACCAGCACGTGTTTTAGCGACGACGGCTTGATCTTGTTGTCCTAACCATTCTTGGAAGCTTCTTCCCATGAGGATCGGATCTTAGCTTGCACTAATTAAAGCTTTTGAAGATTCCATGTTAAGCATAATGATCGGGTCTTTCTCAAGAAGGTTTTAACGTAGATGAAAAATCATTCTAATTCTTGAATGTTAAAGTTTTAGGAGCTGCCAACGAGGTAGGCAGATCAGGCTTTTTGGTAAATTGTGATGGAACAAATCTCTTGCTTGATTATGGGGTATTATTTGGTAGAAGAGGTACACCCCCACAATACCCACTTCACATAAAGCCTAAGGATTTGGATGGAATAATTATTACTCATGCTCATCTAGATCATTCTGGAAACGTTCCATCTCTTTTTGTAAGTGGAAATACGGATGTTTATGCAACTCCACCGACATTTGACTTATCAAAACTGTTGATTGAAGATATGCTAAAAATTGAAAAAAATTCACATCCATTTGACATACCAGAATTAAACAACATGATGAAAAATGCAAAAGAGATCGGATTCAAACAAAAAGTTACCAAAGGCAATGCAACATTTGAGTTAAGAGAATCAGGACATGTGATTGGTGGCAGTACAGTTCTAGTAGAATCTGAGAACAAGCGACTATTCTATACAGGTGATATCAAAACAAATGGTTCAAGAATGCTTCGAGAAATGGATTTGGATATTGGAGAAATCGACATGTTGATTACTGAAAGTACCTACGCAAAGACAGAACAAAAACCAAGAAAGGAATCAGAAGCAGAACTAATAGAATTTGCAAATGAAGTGATGGATAGAAAAGGTATTTTGTTCATTCCATCATTTTCAGTTGAACGTTCTCAAGAGATTGCGTGTATTTTGAAGAGTGCGAATTTCAAACACAGAATCATTATGGATGGAATGGCACTAAAAGTAAATGAAATTATGTTTAAGCATCCAGAATATTTACGTGATCCAAAAGTATTTTCTGATGCAATCAAAGGAGCAACTTCAATTACAGAACATTCTGAAAGAAAACGTGCAATGGAAGAACCATGTGTTGTTATTTCACCTGCAGGTATGTTAGTTGGAGGAAATGCAGTATTCTACTTACAGCATTTAGCATTTGATGACAGAAATGGAATTGCACTTGTTTCCTACCAAGGAGAAGGCACTCCAGGTAGAAAATTGCTAGAAACAGGAAAAGTATCATCTAGAGGAAAAGACATCAATGTAACTGCTCAAGTCAAACAGTTTGAATTTTCAGGTCATGCCGATAGGAATGAATTATTTGACATGATTAAAAAAATCAAAGGTAATCCAAAGGTGCTTACTGTGCACGGGGATTCTGAATCATGTGATATATTTGCACAAGAAATTCATGAAAAATTTGGATTAGAAACACACTCTCCTGCAGTCAATGAAGAAATTACTGTATGAAATGCAAATTAAACAATCAATAGATGTTGAAAATTCACTTAATAGCGGTCAAGTCTTTCTTTGGAAAAAAAATAAGGAGTTTTGGTATGGTGTAAATGGTCAAGATGTTATTAAAGTAGACAAAAATGGAAAAATAAAGTCTTTAAAAAATTACAAAACAGATTTTTTTAGAGATAATGATGATTTTGAACGAATAATCAAATCAATTTCAAAAGATAAAATAGTAAAAAATGCTGTAAAAAAATATCCAGGACTAAGAATCATAAAACAAGATCCTTTCCAATGCTTGGTTTCATTTATTATTTCTTCAAATTCTAATATTCAAAAAATTAAAAATAATTTAGAAAATATAACAAAAAAATTTGGAGAAAAAAGCGGTAATTTAGTTTTGTAATCACGCGAAACCAACACTTTCACTGAAAAAATAAATCTCTAAGAGGCAAATGCCGTTTTTTTTCGATTGTTCCGTAGTAATTTTGCAAGAGGCTCTTCAGGATAAAGAAACTCCATCACCGCCCGGTCGGCAACCGAAATCCCGAACGCTTCGAGATTCTGGCCGGATTTTTGCGCAAACGCTCTAAACAGTCGGCGTACCAGCCAGATAACCTGATAAACGGCTTTTTCGTGTGTCTGTGTCATGCGTTCATTCCTGCTGCGTTACACCGCACATAACGACAACTTGATTGTCAATATACATATTGACAATCAAGTTGTCAACAAATTTTTTACGGCTGTTATTTCGCTTTTGTTTTTACAAATCGTGTATCGCCCGTTCATAGACCGCCAGATCGGCGTTGCTGAATAACACGAAGCATACATGTCCGACATGCTTGCGTTCCGGAAGAAACACCCGCAGCGTTTGCAACGCAACGACCGTCGCGGCATCAAACGGGTAACCGAAAATACCGGTGGATAGCGCCGGAAAAGCCAGCGCGGCAATCTGTTTTTCCTCCGCCAGCCGTAATGCATTACGATAGCATGCGGCAAGCAGTTGATCGGAAGGTTTAGACCCCGTACACCGGCCCGAGACAATGGATTACATACCGGTTCGGCAATCCGTATGCACGGCTGACAACCGCTTCACCCGGCTTGATCGGCGCATAATCCCGGCATTCGCGGCGTTAACAATCGCATCCATGTCCGGCTGATTGGCGATATCGCCCCAGATACAGCCAATCCGGCACGCATCCACTATTTTCTGAACACTCATTCACCCGCTCCTCGCCACATTCGATTCGTCCGGCCGGGCAACAATCCGATCGGAACACTGTATAATAGCCGCTCGTTTTTGTCACGCCAACGCGCACCATTCAATCCATTAAGCACCAACAACCCAGCCTGGCTGGAGCGATTGATTACTTGCAAAAATTATTGGCGCAGTTTAAGCCCGATTACTTTGGGATTGATCGCCCTGCCCTGTTGTATCGCGTCAATTACCTTGACAGAGTATCTGCATTGAATTATCGTCCATGGATTTCCCGTGCCTGAACCAACCGGGTCTTTTTTGGACATACCGATCAAACATCAATATCTTATCGGCGCGAGCCTGATTATCGCTTTTCTCGCTTTCGGCGTGTTTCTGGGTACCAGTTCACAGGGCGACTATTCGGACACCTATCCCAAAGGTTTTCGCGGCACAACCTGTACCGTCCAGGCTGAAACAATGACCGTCGGGTATTCAAGTTATTATCTGCCCGATGATTATGAATTTTCCGACGACGAGCCCAGAACGCCTTACATGCCGGTACAATGTGATCGCATTCCCAAACCGGGCATGTTGAATATCACAATCGACCTGCTCTATCCCGAATCTTCACGCGATTTCCCGCTAGCGCTGCGTCTCGTCCGGTTGGTCGAGAGTGAACCGGATGACGTGCAATCCGGTGATGACATCGTTTATGAAGAACAGACTATTTTGCTTGTGCCTCAGCAGATTTATCGCTCCGGCGTAATTACGCAGGCCTTACGACTTGACGAAGCCGGTTTGTACCGACTGTACCTTAGCGGTACGGATTCAGCCGACGCATCGTATCAGGTACGTATACCGATTAGGGTCGGTACCGACTGGAAAGACGAGGTTAAAAATTTCCTGCCACCATTTTTGCGAAAATTTGTCGGATAAAGAATAATCTCGAAATTGCCTAAAAAATGATTATGTTATGCCGCTAACACATAAGTCACTTGCTTATTTTTAGGAGTATCTTATGGACGTTTCCAATATAGCCAGTGCAGCGACGACAATGAGTGAAGCTAGTGTTCAACAGGCTGCCGGTACGGCGGTTTTGAAAAAAGCGTTGGATATCGGTGCTGAAAACGCCATGGCTTTAATTAATGCGATTCCCGACAATACCGCGGCGCAAAATCTGCCGTCTCATCTGGGTCAAAACATTAACACCACAGCCTGAACCTTTTTCACTCAGTCTGAGTACTCAAAAAACAGCGCCTGAATCGGCGCTGTTTTTTTATTTGTTCTATCCATCTGCCAGTTACCTGCCATTCGTAGCCCGCCAAAGCATATCAAGGCCCACCTTACTGCCGTTCAACCATACCTTGTACGGTTATTAATGATATATTCCATGGGTAACTTTATTTAATCGTTTAAAGACTGAGCAAGGAGGCTTTCATGGCATTACGCATTAACGATCAGGCACCCAACTTTCAAGCGGACACCACACATGGCAGAATCGACTTTCATGAATGGATCGGCGATAGCTGGGCGGTATTGTTTTCTCACCCTAAGGATTTCACACCGGTTTGCACCACCGAATTGGGTTATATGGCCAGCATTCAGTCCGAGTTCAACAAGCGCAACACCAAAATCATCGGTTTGAGTATCGATCCGGTCAACGACCATGAAAACTGGTTGAAAGACGTTGAAGAAGTCGGCGGTACAAAAGTTCAGTACCCCGTTATTGCCGATACCGACCTCAATGTAGCAAAACTGTATAACATGTTCCCTGCCGATGAATCCGGCTCGGCCGAAGGCCGCACGGCAATGACGAATGCGACCGTACGTTCGGTTTTTGTTGTCGGCCCCGACAAAAACATCAAACTCATGCTCACCTACCCGATGACAACCGGGCGTAATTTCAATGAGATTTTACGCGTCATCGATTCCATGCAATTAACGGCAAAACACAAAGTGGCGACCCCCGTTAACTGGCAGCAAGGCGAGGATGTCATTATCGTACCTGGGGTCAGCAACGAAGAAGCTGAAAAAATCTATCCGCAGGGTTGGGAAACCGTCAAGCCTTATCTCAGAAAAGTGAAACAACCGGGCTGATCTGACCTGCGCTATAACCTGTATGGAACACGCATTGTTCCGTACAGGCTGTCCTCGTCAAGGTATTATGCCTGCTTACGCAGCGGTGCTTTCTTCAAATAAATCAGATTATTGATGTTCTCCTTTACCCGCTGCGCGGTTTTTTCCAGCGCTTCGCGCTCGACATGATTTAATTTCGGATGCAAATGCCGGATGATACCATTGCGCCCCACCACGACAGGAATGCTGAAACAGTTGTCTTCAATACCCTGCCATTGTCTGAAATACGTGCTCAACGGCATTGTTCGATGATCGTCGTAGACGATCGCCTTTAACACTTCACAGGCGGCTGTGGCTATGGCAAAGTTAGTGTAGCCTTTTGAATTGTAGACATCGAAACCGGCTTGTGTGACGTCCTGAAAAATTTTTCGATGTATCGGATTGTCCGCGATACGCTCGCTGCCCGCAAACGCGTTGCTGAATACCGGAAACTGGTTCGGCCCGTGTTCGCCGAGTATGTATGTACGCAGGTCATCCGGGTGTATTTTTTCCTCGGCTGACAGTAACACGCGAAACCGCGCCGAATCGACCAGTGTACCGATTCCCATGATTCTTGACGGCGGTAGTCCGGCCAACTGGGTCGCAAGGTATGTCAGCACATCGACCGGATTGGATATCACAACCAGAACGGCGTCCGGATTATTGTGCACCAGCATCGGAATCATTTGCGTAAAAATCTTGACGTTGCCTTCACCCAACTGCAACCGGCTGGTCATTTTGCCCTTGTTTTTGGCCGACGCGGTAATCACCAGAATATCGCTATCCACGACGTCTTCAATAGCGCGGCCTTCAATGGTCATCGGCCGTTCACAAAACGACAGCGTGTGCTGCAAGTCCAAAGCCTCGCCGTGCACGCGCGCCACGGTTCGACCGGCGAGCACCAGATGATTGCACAAGCCTTTAAGCACCACGGCATAGGCCAGTGTCGAACCCACATGACCGGCACCGATGATGGAAATCTTCATAGTCCGCTTACCTCTCATACCCATGAATGTCTACTTCTTTTGACAGTGATTCACCGGTCTTAATTCGGCATTTTCAATGCGGATAATGAATAAATTGTCACCCAATCCTGATTTTCGCACATTATGTTTGATTTTCATGCGCGCCCCATCGTTATCTCACATCCGTATACTTTAATCGTAGACGGGTATAACGGCATTGTGTATGCTTTCATACGGTTAACGCATTTATTCGGTATATGCTCGCAATTCTTATTTTTGCGAGCGGTGCGGCTTTCTACAATATATTGACGGAGTAGCATTATGAAATTTGCCGTGATTTTGCTTGCCGGACTTGTTCTACCGGGGTTGACTGCCTGTTCCGGCACAGGGCCTGTTCTGTATCCCAATGCACATTATCAATCCGTCGGTCGGCAAATTGCCGAACAAGATATTGAATACTGCAAGCAGCTGGCTGAATCCGCTGGCGCGCGAGACAGCGGCGGCACTGCGGAAAATATCGCCACGAATACCGTGATGAGTGCCGGCGTGGGTGCTGCAAGCGGTGCAGTTGGCGGCGCTATTTCAGGTTCACCCGGCACAGGCTCTCTGATTGGCGCGGCCAGTGGGGCTGTATGGGGATTGTTCAGAGGCATTTTTCAAACCACACGGCCTTCTCAGCCAAATCAAGCTTATGCTGTTTTCGTCAATCGCTGTTTACAGGAAAAAGGATACGAAGTGACCGGCTGGCAATAACTGCTGGATCTTCTTGTTCACGCCTTCAGCGGTGAAAAACAGAGTATGTACCGTAACGGCGATTGACGCTGTCAAGTGTCGATATCAGACATGATGCAGCCGGACTAAACCGCATCAAAAATAATTTTGCAAATAAAACAAGCCGCCCAACCTCTTCAGTCAGAACAGATCATAGACATCGTATTGGATATGAACACGTACTTCGGGTCGTTTAATCCTGCCAGTGACTTGTTTTTTGCCCATCGGGTCGTCAGAACAACATGGCAAGCGCATTGTCCGTCACTGCGATGCCTGTCACCGGTATGTCGTTCGGTTATGTATCCTGGTATCCCTGAAAATTTGCCGGTAAAAATGTTTTCCAACGGCGGGAAATAAAAACAAACCTGGATTTTATATGATTAGACAGGCCGGCATGTGCGATAAATTGTCACATGTGGCCCGCAAAGGATTTTCTGTGATGTGTGATCGACAGACCGGCGCATTGCGACACCGTTCAATGTGAGACGTTTACTCCACCAAGCTCACTTCCCCTGCCAGACAAGACGAACTATTCGACGGCCGTACATTTTTGTACTTTGGCTCGTAGGTTTATCTCGTGTTACCGCGATTTCCGTAACAGCTAAACCTCTAATTTAGCGTTATGAAACGCAAGCATACGATATTGAGAAGGTTTAACAAAAAAACACCTCGCACTAAGGCGAGGTGCAATGGCTTCGTCACGAACAAAAGCGCTCTACGCACTACAAAAAACAATAAGGAAAAAAATACCACTTAAACAACAACATTAGCGAAACACACCGCGCGTAGCCTGTTCCGGGAACCGGTCAACTGCGCGCGGGCTTCGCGTAATTCAGTTAGAAACCGATACCCACGTATCCGCCAGCGGTCATGCCGTCGACTTTCACCCCATCGGTCTTGCCGGCCGTCAGTTGATAACGTCCGTCGATGCCGACAAAGAAATCCTTCCAGATGTTATAGTCAATACCCGCACCAAACATGACACCCGGTAGCAGATAGGTAATCGATTCAGTTGCCGGACTCACGACATGCATTGCCAGACCCATCGGGATAATCCATGGTCTGACTTTCGAACCCTCAAGAAATTTGATTTTTGGCGCGGCCGTCAGGGTAAACTGGCTGACCGTCACCGGACGCGGATTCACGGCACCGCCCGCCAGTATGGTCGGGTTATTGGCCAACGCGTTACCCGCCACATTATTCGAGAAATTTTTGTATTCAAACATCAATTCCGCAAACACCTGGGTACGCGGCATCAGCCCCCACGCGTCTTTGGTCAGACTCCAGTCCAGCCCCGCGCCGACATACCAGCCGTCTCTGTCAGCCCGGTCCTGCACCCCGACTGGAGCCACATCACTGTGGATACTCACACCATCCCGTCTTTGCATCGCGTGGGTGAAACCGCCACGGAAGAACAACATGCGATTTTTGCGATCCACACGATCGGAAACCACTTCAAGCGATTCCGATGCGGCGACGACTTGGTCTTTTGCCTGTACAGCGGTGTCTTTCGCCTGAACCGCCGTTCTTTCGGCTTCTATCGTACGCTCCAGTTTTTCACTGGCCTCGGTTCTGACCTGTTGCAGTTCGCTTTGTACCGCGCGCAACATGTTTTCCAATTCCTGAACCTTTCTTTCCAAGGCCTGGGTTCTGTCATGCGCCGCAGCTTGCGGTGCAAAAAACACAACAATGACTACTCCTAACGTAAATACAATGTGCCTGTTCCACTGCATTAAATTCGACATTTGTCCTCCTGGATTTTTATTTTTGTCACTTAATTTTTTTACACTTATTCGGTATAACTTTTTCGTGTAACAAAACCACCAACTTGCAGCTTATTCGCCATAATCTGCTATTCTTTTTTTGTCATTCGTTGTGTATGCTTCATGGTTCGCAAATAGTAAGGGAACTTCCAGGCGCCATCATTGATCTGTATCAACCCAATGCCATTTTTTCTAACATGATTCCGATTCTTTCCGCACAATCGCCTTTTCCATCGCCGGAACGTGCGCTCGCATCGCCCAACGGTTTGTTGGCCGCGGGCTGCGATTTATCCGTGTCGCGTTTGCTGAATGCCTATCGCAGCGGCATTTTTCCGTGGTTCAACGAAGGCGGGCCGATTTTATGGTGGAGCCCGGATCCGCGCATGGTGTTGTTTCCCGATGAATTCAAAATATCGCGTTCGCTGCGCAAGGCTATCCGCCGGAACAATTACACCATCCGCACCGACAGTTGCTTCGCCGACGTCATGCGCGCCTGTGCCGCACCGCGTAGCGCCCAGCAGGGTACATGGATACATCCTGAAATGATTACCGCTTACGGCGAATTGCACCGCCTCGGGTATGCACATTCGGTTGAAACCTGGATCGACGACGAACTGGTCGGCGGGCTATACGGTGTTTCAATGGGAAAAGTATTCTTCGGCGAATCAATGTTTTCGCGAGTACCGGATGCCTCTAAAATTGCATTTGCACATTTAGTCGAACAACTGGCAGAATGGGGGTTTGTGTTGATCGATTGTCAAGTCAAAACAACGCACTTGGCGTCGCTCGGCGCACGTGAAATTCCCCGCAGCGTTTTTGGTCAAATATTGGAGCAGCACATTGCGCAAGCAACACCGAAAAATGAAGCAGATGAAAAAAAGGAATATGCACAGCACCGCCCACAACGCGGCAAATGGAATTTCAGCAATATAGATGAAAACGCTTAAATGTCATACCACCCACCCGTATCCATGCGGCTATTTACCGGACAAAATGGCGCGTTCCGAAGTCGTCGCGGCGGAACAACCCGTCGACACCGAAACCTACGCGGTACTGATGCAGCACGGTTATCGCCGCAGCGGTCGCTTTGTTTACCGGCCGCAATGCGGACACTGCAGCGCCTGTCTGTCAGTACGTATCGAAGTCGAAGCCTTCACCCCGAATCGTTCGCAGCGCCGGTGCTGGAAAAAACACCAGCATTTGTCGGCCAGCAAAAACCGGTTGCACTTCGACCGGAAACATTTTGAACTGTATCAACGCTACCAGACCAAACGACACGCCGAAGGCAACATGGTGCAAGACAGCCACGCACAATATCAGAATTTTCTGCTGCAAAGCCGTGTCAATTCAAGTCTGATCACTTTTCACGACGCCGCGCAATTGCGCATGATCAGCATTGTCGATGAATTGCCCGACGGTTTGTCTTCGGTTTATACCTTTTATGACCCGGATATTGCTACCGCGAGTTTCGGCACCTATAACATCCTGTGGCAAATTCAGCTATGCCGGGCGCTGAGCTTGAAGTATCTGTACCTGGGTTACTGGATAAAAAACCACCATAAAATGAACTACAAAGCCAATTTCCAGCCGCTGGAAATACTGATAGACGGCCAGTGGCTTCCTTTTCAGCAAGTCACCGGTTATATCTGACGAACTATCGCAACATTACCGAAACACGACATCACCATGCTTTATTCATTGCTCCGCCCACTCTTGTTCCGGCTCGATCCTGAAACGGCGCACCGCATCACCTTTCGCATTCTCGACAAAGCGGCGCGACTGGGCATGCTAAAGTCCAATCCGGTAACCTGCGAAGCGCGCCATATCATGGGCATGACGTTTCCCAATCCGGTCGGTCTGGCAGCGGGACTGGATAAAAACGGCGAATATCTGGACGCCCTATCCGCACTGGGCTTCGGCTTTATCGAAATCGGCACGGTGACGCCACGCGCGCAACCCGGTAACCCCACCCCGCGGCTTTTTCGTATACCGCAGGCCAAAGCCATCATCAACCGGCTTGGTTTTAACAATAACGGTGTTGAACGACTGGTCGAAAACGTTAAAGCGTCGCATTACAGCGGCATCCTCGGCATCAATATCGGCAAGAATTTCGACACGCCGATTGAAAACGCGGTGGACGACTACCGGCTGTGTTTGCACAAAGTATATGCGTACGCCAGCTATATCACGATCAATATTTCTTCACCCAATACGCAGAATCTGAGGCAATTGCAGGCAGCTGATGCGTTGGACAAATTGCTGTCGACACTTAAACAGGAACAGCATGCACTGTCACAGCAATACGGCAGTTACAAACCGCTGGTGGTCAAAATCGCGCCCGACCTGGATGCGCTTAAAATTGAATCGATCGCGGCGCTGCTGCTCAAACACGGCATCGACGGCGTGATCGCCACCAATACCACATTGTCTCGCACCGGCGTCGCGCATCTGCCGGATGCCCAGGAAGCGGGCGGTCTCAGCGGCGCACCGTTGATACAACAATCCACAGCGGTCATTCGGCAATTGCATCAGGTGTTGCAGGATGCTGTCCCGATCATCGGCGTCGGCGGTATCCTGTCGGCGCACGACGCCAAGGATAAAATCGACGCAGGCGCGCAACTGGTTCAGCTATACAGCGGATTGATCTATCAAGGACCCGGTTTAGTAACCGCAATTGCCAAAGCCCTCTGCGCGGATCGCGCATTTATCGACTAGCCGTTAAAACAGGCACGGAACCGCACTTCGGATAAAAAAAGGGCGTACGCTATTCAATCGCACGCCCCTTCCTGCCATTAAAGCCGGAACTTCTCCGGCATGATTATTGAACCGGGTTCAATTGCGCTGGTGTTAGTCCGCCGCGCCATTCAGCAGGCAGGTTTTGCACCCAACCGTTGTAGACGTTCGGAACCGCCAGCACGCCCTGCCCGCCCATTCCGGCCAGGCGCGTCACCTTGTCGTCCTTCGGCACGCCTCCGTCCGCAACCAGCGAAATACGTCCGGCTATGGCTGCATCGCTGAAATTACCGTCACCGTTCGGGTCGGGATCAACTACGATCAGCTCATTCGAGAATTTACTGGTGACATAAGCGTAATAGCCGCCGCCGGCCTTGACACCGAAGTTTGCTCCATGACAGCCCGGGTCGCACGGCACATGGCGGCTACTTTGTCGATTCTGCACACCTGTCAACACCATGCCAACACAGGATTTATTCGCTTAAACCGTTTCCAATGCACTGGCGCGATCGTTGTTCGCACCCGCACTACGTTTGTTCCGTTCAAAGAAAACGTCCGGTCATTATGTCGGGCCATTTGTTACTTCCTTGTCATTAGTTACTCACTCTTGTTTTTACAGCGTAATGACAACCGCACAGTACACATAAAACCGACAAAAACAGGGAATTTCATGAAAACATCGCGCGTTCGCCCCCTGTTTTCGTGCTTTAGCAGTTACAATGTCGCCTGAAATGCAGATACAGTTATTTGGTTTCCTGAAAAAGTGTTGGGAGAATCGGAGAATCTATGAACGGATTTCTTGCAAAGCTTAAGACCATTTTCAAGTCCGCCCGAGAAGCAAATGCAGCAGTCATCACCGTACCGTCATCGGAAACCCCTTTAAACCCATCGAACGTGGATAAACGCAATTGGATTCTCGGCAATTTATCCGCCGCAATGGCGATTCTGCTGTTGCTGTTGCTCGCGTTCAACCTTAAGCAGACGCGCGATATCGCGACGCAAATTGAACTGACGATGCGGTTACAGGCGCATAACCAGCGCTTGCCGGTTGTTCTGCAACAGGTCTTTGCGGGACGCGAAAACGCTTTCAAACAACTGGGCGACATCCGCGACGCCATCAACCGGTCACTCACCATACTCGCGCAAGGCGGCCACATCCGGCAGCATCACATCACACCCGTACACGTCAGCCTGCAGCCGGAATATCTGGATACCATCCTTCATAACTGGCAAATCGAGGCTGAAAAAATTCAGCTCGTACTCAGCAGCCATCATGCTTTCGTCAATCTGGGTCGGGCGGTCAGTATCATCAACACAACCGGCACACAGATCAACAACAACCTCGAACAACTGATTGCGTATATGGCTGAAATCGGCAGTTCACCCGATCAACTCGGCGTCGTTTCGACGATGGGCACGTTGTCTCAGAATGTTTTTCGCAGCATTAACGTGGTTCTGGCCAGCAAGCTGCCGGTGACTGAAATCCAAAACCAGCTGGCACACGATCGCAAGCAGTTTTCCGCCATTGTCAGTGCACTGAACGAAGGACACGATGTGCTGAAGCTGTCCGCGATTGAGGACAGTGTCGCGCAGGCGAAACTTGAACAGATTAAATCGATGTTCGCCGCGATTGACGAACACATTCTAACCATCCAAAACGAAATTGCCGCGGTGATGCCGGCCAAAGCCGCAGCCAATCAGCTGATCCAGAATAACGAAACCATGCACAACAGTATCGCGGTACTCGACGACGCGCTTCAGGTACACGATGGCGACACGACCGATCTGATGCGCACCGTCACCTATGTGCTGCTGACCTGCACATTGATTTGCGCAGGCTGGTTTCTGTATGCGCAATACCGGCGTAGACGGCAACAGCCGCAGAGCACCGGCAACGGCCTCGATCAGACACAGCAGGCAATGTTGCGCCTGCTCGACGATATGAAGAAAATGGCCGAGGGCGATCTGACCGTACGTACCGAAGTCACCGAAGACATCACCGGCGCCATCGCAGACGCCGTGAATTTCACTATCGAAGAACTCCATACGCTCGTGGAACAGGTCAACCGGGCCAGCGTCAACGTGGCAGCAGCATCGCACCAGGCACAGCAGGTTTCCGCAACGCTGCTGGACGCCGCACGGCGGCAATCGCAAAAAATCGAGCAGACCACCCTCGCCATGGTCGGTATGGCCGAGGCGATCGGCAAGGTGTCCGATAACGCCGAGGCGTCCACGCATGTCGCCCAGCAATCGCTGACTACGGCGGAAAAAGGCAGCATCGCGGTGCGCCAGGCCATTGCCGGCATGGACGACATCCGCACGCATATTCAGGATACCGCCAAGCGCATCAAACGCCTGGGCGAGAGCGCCCAAGAAATCAACGAGATCGTTGCACTGGTTTCAGACATCACCGAACAAACCAACGTGCTGGCTTTAAACGCGGCGTTGCAGGCTTCCTCAGCCGGCGAAGCCGGACGCGGATTCAACATGATCGCGCAGGAGGTGCAGCGGCTCGCCGAGCGCTCCGCCGCCGCCGGCAAACAAATCGGCCGATTGATCAAAATGATTCAGAACGACACCTACGACGCCATCGCCGCAATGGAACGTAGCACGTTTGGCGTCGCACAGGGCACGCAACGCTCCCACGCGGCCGGTAAGGCGCTGGAAGAGATCGAAACGGTGTCAACACAACTCGCCGAGCATGTCGCCCAGATTTACGAAACAACCCATGCACAGACAGAGGCGGCGAACGCGGTTATCGAAAATATGGAAGACATCCTGCAGATTACGCGGCAAACGACCGGCGGTAGTCAGGAAACCACCACGGCAATCCGGCAGATTGCCGGTTATACCGCACAGCTTAAATCGTCCGTGTCCAATTTCAAGGTTTAGTTTATTATATCTCCAAACATATTATTATAATTCAATCGGTTAATGAATATGCACAGTAGACTCAAGATTTCATCCATTGCTGGCGTCAGGGGTGATATTCACGAATTTTATGCATTAATTGAACAGAATCTGGATACCTACAGCCAGGATCCCGACAATTTCGAGCCAATCGATGCCTGTCGCATCTACATTCACCAATTGAACGGCTTGTTTGAGATGCTCGAATTGAAACCCATCAATATTGTTAACAATCAAATCGAACATCACCTCACCGCACTGATCGACCGGCACATCCAGCCCGACGCAGCGACTGTCGACATGCTCAAAGAAGCGGTAATCAACACGTTGGACTATCTGGACGACCTCATGGACGGCGCACCGGAAAATCTGCTGCGTTTGTATCCGATCTATCACAAATTAATGCAATCACTCGGGCATGAACACGTGTCGGTTTTCGATCTGTTTCATCCCGCATTAACGGCAACCCCGGCGCTGAAACCCGTATCGCCCGACAACATGGCGCAACCGGCCAAGGTGCAGATGAAACATGCGCGCACCGAATATCAGTCCGGTCTGGCGCAGTGGTTGAAAGACACCGCCGTGAAGATGGGCCTTGACAGAATGCGCAACGCGATCGCGCAAATCGAACAATTGCCAGGTTCATCCGAGCAGCGCACGTTCTGGTGGGTAGCCGGCGGATTTTTGGACAGTCTGCTGGAAAAACCGTCGGAGATCGATTTATCCAGCCGCAAACTCTGCGGTCAGCTCGAAAAAACCATACGCCATTCTGTTGAAGATGCGTTACCGGACACTACCCAGCTCGTTCGCACATTACTGTTCGAAATTGCGCGGGCACCAACGTCCGAAGCAGAAAACCGGCAAATCGACGCTATTCGCGCGGCCTTTGCGTTACCGGATTTGAATCAATCTGGATCCGAATTGATCGATGACACAGCAGCGGTTGTACCGCGCGATTATCTGAAAGAAATACAGAAACAGCTGGTCAAAATCAACGACGACTGGCAGGCTTTTTGTTCCGGCGAGCACGCCGCGCTGGATATATTCACCAATGCCATTATGCAACTGAACGAACCGGCCGCGCAAATACACTGCCAGCCGATGCAGCAACTGATCACGGCTATCCGCGATGCCGCACGTTCACTACAAGCCGAGCGGGACAATTCAAACGTCATACGTGACGACGTGATTATGGAAGTTGCAACGGCATTGCTGCATCTTGAAAGCATCGTACTGAATTTTAACAAGCGACAAGATGATTTGTCCGCATTGGTCGACACAATCTGCAACCGGTTAAACACCGTTTGCGCACTTAACGACACCCACCCGGAAACGCAACGCGCACCGCTGCCACCGGCTTCAAACGACATTCAAAATCCGGCTAAAATAAAGGAAATCCAGATTCAGGCCGCGACAGAAATGCTTGTCGATCTGCAACAAATTGAGAAAACGCTGGAACTGTTTTTCGAAACCGTTGCGAGCGGCGCACCCGGACCCACTGAAGCGATATCGACACTTACTGCGCGATTCGACCAGATTTCCGGTATGTTTGTCATGCTTGGTCTGGAAAACGCGGAACTGTTACTGCAGCGCTGTCATTCATTGGTCAAAAAATTGGCTCAACCGGACAGTGCATTGAGTCAATCGGAACAGAATCTGCTGGTTGACGGCGTTAGCAGTCTGGGTTTCTTCCTTGAGGCCTTTAAACACGACCCCGTCGACAGCCTGAAAATCATCGACCAGGCGATTGCGGTTTTTGACAGCACGCTTAATCAAAAACAGCCGGAAATCGTGTCGGTGCTGGAAAACCTTGGGCTGATCGATACCGATGGCGACACGGCAGAGCAGGAAGCAACCGAAACCGAACAAGCCGACACACAAGAGAGCATGCCCGCCGCTCGTATCGACCGGGGTGTGGATACTGAATTACTGGAGATTTTCCTGGAGGAATCCGACGAAATACTGGCCGATATCGATACCGCGTTGCAACGCTGCCGTAGCAACGCGGCGGATGTCAAATCGCTCACCGATATCCGGCGCGGTTTCCATACGCTAAAAGGCAGCAGCCGAATGGTGCAACTGGATTTCTTCAGCGATGCGGCGTGGATAGTCGAACAAATGCTGAATAACTGGCTCAACGAAAAAAACCAGATTACCGATGCTTTAATCGATGTTTTGCACGAGGCACAGCAGACTTTCACGCAATGGTGCGGCAATCTTAAAGCCACAGGCCAATCCGAAATCGACGCCCAGAACTTACAGGCTCGTATCGATGCTTTAAGTTCCGGCGGTGACACAGTGCACGCGACCGGCGAGCAGTCAATCGATGCCACGGATGCGAATGCGACAGCAGCGGCCGTTTCAATCGGCGACATCGTCATTGAACCGGAACTGTTTACCATCTTCTGCGCGGAATCAAAACAGCATTTCGCTACGCTTGAACAGGAACTGGAGGCACTGCTCACGACACATCCGGCGACAATCAGCAAACCGTTTACGCTGGCCGCTCACACGCTGGCCAGTACCGCAGGTGCTTTAGCGTTGAATTTTATCGCCGAACTCGGTAGTGCGCTGGAGACATGGACGTCGCAACGACTGGAAAGCCAGACACCGCTGGCTGATGCGGACACCCAATTGATACAAAATTGCGTGCAGCATCTCGGCGAGTTATTACAGAAGGTTTATCTGCAGCAATTCCCCGAGGAAGTCGACCTGCAGCTTGTGCAGTTTCTGTGCGCGGAGATAACTAAACGACAAAACGAAAAACCTGCGGCGGAAAAACCCGTCCGCGCATCCGAGCCGATTGATCTGCGCGGATACCGGCTTAAAAAAGTTCCGGCGTTTATTCAAGCCGCACCTTCGGAAACCGTGCAGGAACAGGCCGACAAGACCGCGGACGACGAACCCATCGACCACATCAGCGCGGAGCTGCTGCACGTTTTTCTTGAAGAAGCCCGCGACACGATACCTAAAATCAGCGAGAAAATTCGCGCCTGGCGTATCCTGCCGCAAAACGATGAGATCCGCATTACCCTGCTGAGGCTGCTACACACGCTCAAAGGCAGCGCCAATATGATTGACGTCGAACGGCTGGGTGAGTTAATCCACATCATGGAAAGTGAAATCGAAGAAGCCTTCCGCGAACCGATTGTACCGGGGTACGCAATCGATAAGATCGAATACGAATTCGATCAGTTGTGCGAAAAAATCGAATGGCTGCAAAACAAGGTCTTTAAAACCGACTTGGCCGAAGCAAAAGCGCACATTGATCGCACTCCCGACGAAACGGCCGAACCGGTCGCAGCCGAAACACAAAGCACCGCCCCCGCCGACTTGGCGGAGTCCGGCGCGGCTGACGCCGCATTACAGGAATCCGCCGCCCAACCCATTGCCGCATTGCGGGTAAATGCCGAACTGGTCGACCGGCTGGTGAATGACGCCGGTGAAATCAGTATTATCCGCGCCAAAATCGAATCGCAACTCAACAACTTCAAGCAGTCGCTACAGGATCTAAACGAAAGTGTTGATCGATTGCACGGACAGCTACGCGAAATTGAAATCCAAGCGGAAACACAACTGCAGTCTCACCTTGCTCAGCAAAACAACCACGATCGATCTTTCGATCCGCTCGAACTGGATCGTTTCACCCGCTTCCAGGAATTGACGCGCCTGATGGCCGAGAGTGTCGACGACGTCATTACGGTGCAAAAAAACCTCACCAGCACACACTGCGCGGCGGTTGAAGCAGTCTCGCAGCAAACGGTAATCAACCGCCACTTGCAACAGGAACTGGTGCGCATACGCACTATTCCGTTTAGCAGCATTTCTGAACGCTATTACCGTATCGCCCGAAAAACAGCTGCGGAAGTCGATAAAAAAGTAAATTTATCGATCGACGGCGAGGATGTCGAAATCGATCGCGGCGTGCTGGAGAAAATCGGGACGTCACTGGAACATCTTCTGCGCAATGCGATTGTGCACGGCATCGAAAAACCCGCGCGCCGCCATCGAGCAGGAAAAACGGAAACCGGCCAGATTTCGATCAATCTGCAACGCGAAGGCAACGAAGTGTTAATCAACATCAGCGACGACGGTAGCGGTCTGGATCTGAAAAAAATCCATAAAAAGGCGATCAAGCTTGGATTGGTCAATAAAAACGAAATACTCGATGACGATGAAGTCGCCGCACTGATTTTTCTGCCCGGTCTCACCACGCATACCCAAGTAACCGAAACGGCGGGCCGCGGCATGGGTATGGATATCGTACAAAACGACATCACCGGCCTGGGCGGCCATATTTCGATTGAATCGCATAAAAACCAGGGTACGCAGTTCCATATCCGATTGCCATTAACGCTCGCCGTCGCGCAAACGCTGATGGTATCCGCCGGCAATCAAATCTTCGCCATCCCTTCATCGATTATCGTGCATATCTATGAAGTGGATTCGAATACACTGGAAACCGCTTACCAGAACCATCAGATCGATTTTGAACAGCGTTCGTATCCATTTACACACTTGGCGTTTTTATTGAATCAAACCGAGCTGCATTTTGAAGAAAAAAAACACAACCATATGGTGTTATTGCAAAGCGGCAACGCCATGCTGGCCGTACAGATCGACCAGTTGATCGGCAATCAGGAAGTGGTCGTTAAAAATACCGGCGCGCAAATTGCACATGCGCCTGGAATAGAAGGTGCGACACTGACCGGCGACGGCGTTCCCGTGCTGATTTTGAATCCGCTTAAGCTGCTGCACCGTGCCGATGTGCAAAAAACGCTGATCACGCCGTTTGCCGAACTCGTCCGGCAATCCGCGCCGATCGCGGATACCTCGGCTGTCGTTCTCATTGTGGATGACTCGCTCACCGTACGCAAAGTTACCAGCCGTCTGCTGGAACGCAAGGGTTACCGGGTATTGATCGCAAAAAATGGAAGCGAAGCGCTGGAGATTATCGAAAAAAGCAGGCCGGATATCATTTTGACCGATCTCGAAATGCCTCAAATGAACGGTTTTGAGTTTATTGAAATGATCCGAAACAATGCGGATACGGTGCAAATACCGCTGATCGTGATTTCTTCACGCACGGCGGACAAGCACCGCGAAATGGCCGAACAACTCGGCGCCAACGCGTTTATCGGAAAGCCCTACAAAGAAGAAGCGCTACTCGAGCAAATTCAGCGCTTCCTGCAAACGGATTCTTAGAGCCCGTCTGGTTAAAAATCAAACGCATTTAGCGATTGTAATTTGAATCATGGCGATACGAACCATATTTTCAGCGGAAGAATAAACATATTATACGCAACTTTTTAGAGAATATACTACAACTAAACCCATTTAGGAACAGAGAGGAGTGAAGTCATACTGATGATCAGTACGTTTCAGATTGACTTCCAGAATAGCTAAGGATGCTATTCCAAATCGACTGTTATTGTGTAAGAAACCAGTTAACCATAATGATAGAAAGAAACGAATCATGTTTCTCTATTTTGTAGACATAGGGCGGGAACATTTTTCAACTTGTGGGCTAAGCTTAGGTATAATTAGGGAGAGTATAAAAGGGGATCCATATGGGAAAAGGATAAGGCACGTGATTTGAATTACCTGGCATTCCTTCACCGTTTCCTCATTGACTGTCTTCACTTGTTCAACCAGACTTACTATCTCACTGTCAGAATCGATAGCCAACTTGTATTCCTGTAGAAAACAAAATAATAAAAACCACTAAAATTCAACCCTGACGTTTCGGATTTATAGCTTGACAAGTATATTTCTGCTCTTCTTGTGTAGACCGGGACATGTTCTGCTTCTTTGTCGGGATCAATCACTCGGCTAGAATCATTGTAATACAGTAAATCAAGAAAGCGCTTACTGGGGCCAATGTTATAAAAGAACTTACAAGGGTAATTTAGCAGCCTTAAGCCAATACTACAGGAGTATTTTCAAACTGAATGTTAGTTTTGAAAAGAATACTAGAGAAATAGAAAATATGTCACCACCCGAGATCCAAATCTTCTCTTCTCGATGACAGTTTCTACTTTCAATGGACTTTGGACAATGCGATGGGTCGGATGGCAGTCCTTCCTTTACCGGTTCATTTTTCTAAGTGTAGATTTTCCGTAGCTGCGGTAGTAGATCGTGCTAGGGAAATGTTAGTGAGCCTCAGATGCATCGTAAACTAGAAAATCGTCTTAGTCATTATAGTCTTGAACTTAGAATACGAATAGGCAACTTAGTCTCCGATCATAGTCAGTCTTGGACTGGAACACAGAATAGACTTTGTGTCCTGGCTGTCTTCCAGGAATCAAGTCATTGGCCATGCTGCAAAACGATATGTTTACACAATATTAATTATAAAATGCTGCTTCCAAATCTTGACTTGCGCTTCTAGTTGGCAAGTAAGATTTTCAACACATTGCCGTCGGGTAACTCGATAATCTCTATAGTTTATTCTTCGATTATTGACGCTTGATCGTGGCTCGTTTTATTCGAAGGCTGAAGATTTGCTGTCAATTTTGTCCAAAGCACGGTTCACCCAGAACATGGTAGGCTACATCTCTGCTTTTGGATAAAATCATATTCAAAATTGTCATTTAATTAAGGCAGACTGTAGACATTTAATAAATTCAGTGACATTGAGAGCACCTAAGTGATATTCCAAGCTTATCATGGTTCATTGAGTGCCAACCTTGACATCTTCCAGTAACAAATCGCCTGGCCACTACTCAGAGAGCTTTTTGTAAACAAAATAAAGAACAAGAACAAGAAGAAATTCTATCTCAAAATACCCGATTGTAAGGAAGGAGGAAATATTTGAATAAGTTGTTTGTGGTACAAAAACCAAAGATTGCTTTGAGAAGACGTCCGTTATGTCCGCTGTTTCTAGTCTATTCAATATTTGTTTGTAACAAATCACGTTCTTAGTTTTTCTACATGTTGTAAATTTCGATCCCTTTCTTTGTTTCTTCGTTATAATTATGACACCAGGTTCTGATGAGAGTCATACGAAAAAAGCTTTTCAACCTAATAACGATGAGTCTTTTTCGAAGGAGGAAATGTTGCATTATATGTATTTTGGTTATAAAATAGCCAAGACCTCCAAAATGCATGAAGAAGGGATGCTTTTCCTACACATGATGAATGGGATGAAACATAACGATATAGGTTTGTATAAGTAGAGAGAAGGAGTGGGGCGGTGAAGGGCTTGAGAGCAGAAGTTGCCTTATAATAAAAACCTTTTATTAGCTTGTTTCCAGATTCTTAATGAGCCTTACAACCTTGCTCATGTCTATTTTCTCGTCATAAGACAATGGAACGATTGTGGTTAAGATATCTCCTCCGTCTGCAAGGGTAAGGTCTACTAATGTAACGTACCCGTGTAAACTACACTACAGAAAAACGTTTTACAGCACTACGTATATCTATACTGGAATTTACACGAGTAATTTACAGAGTAACAAGGGCAGGTTTCAGATGTTTTATAACATGGACCCCTGTTTGATTCATTTCAACTTTTTAAAATCCCTAACCATTCAAATATCGCGATTTGTACATCAGTTATTAACAACTACTTGAGGAACAAGACCGGTTGGATATAATAAACACAGTCAAAGTGGTACCCTTACAAGAAGATCAAAGGTGGAAGATCTTAAGAGAGAAAAATGTTAAAGAGCTTTTGACTTAACAGATTTAGTTCATCATAAACTTGCCCAACTGTACTGATAATTTTGAAAAGAACACTAGAGAAATAGAAAATATGTCACTTCGATACGTTTGGTGACATATCTTATATTTCTCGAGTGTTCTTTTCAAAACTAACATTTCAAATCCTCCCTTTTCGATGCATTGATAATTGCATTTAAGCGAAAATAATGCGTTTTCTTTGATGATTTTCAATATGGTTTTTTTCTATTTCCAGACTGGATATCATTCGTGTCTGAAATAAGTATTACTCCATTACTCCGCACAAGACATACCTGGACAGCATTTTACGCAATAATAGATACTAGTGTTAAGCACCTACCTGACTGTCAGGTGCAACATGGCGAGGTCTGTTCATGATGTCATCCAGCCATGTATCTAAGTACTCGCGCAAGCACAGGGATGACGATGACTCGTCCAAAGGTGGTGTAAATGTGACTTTATCACCAATCAGCTCCATTCGTATAGACAAGATTGGAACAATCAAAGGATCCTACAATGAATAGACAACTTTAATCATACAGTGTTGAATAACGTACCACACCAAAGGCTTCCTACTGTTTCAAGTAACTTCTTCATTTTACGACCTGATGCTTCGGCTTCTGAATGGTGGTGTATTATTTTAATCCACCTGTCTACTATCGACATGGTTAAACTAAAAGTTAACTTTGCTGCACAGCATTATCAATGTCGCCCTACTCCTTAACGCCCTAAATAGTAACCTCTGAAAATAAAGCTCTGCTCTGCAAAACGCCCTGTTCTGTTAAGTTACGTTCCTAGAGATAATACCAAACCGTTTAGATCTACGGCACTATTACATGTGTACAAGGACGTAGTGCAGCACTAAATGTAAAATTTATACTAAAATGCACCATGGTAAGAAGAAAAGGTCGCAAGCAATAGCTTTCGTTGCAATTCCGTTCCTTTTAAAGCCGTTTGTATATATTTGACTCGTGAAAGATACAGCTTCTTAACCAAATAAAGGCTTTATGCGTTAGGGTGGAACCAAATCAATAGTAGGCTTTGTGCATGGAGGTGGTACGTCTGCACCTAACATCAGACTATCTTCAAAATCTGACATTAAATCAAGGACCGCACTCACTAACAAGGGTTGACGTTGGAGTCGATCCAATTTCTAAAAATACTATCAAAAATTGATTCGTGATTCGTGACACTTATGAATGATAATTATACGCTCTTTAGCTTGTTTCTGAGCGGCTGACAATTCACCGATTATTGTGCTCTACCACCACGCCGTTTCCAATTACCCGCCACCTCATGAGAACAGTAGCAACACCAAAAACTCAAACGGACGTATATTTCGCGGAACAGATTCTACGCACTGCTTATCTAAACGGTCAAGAAACATCAAGGGAAAGTTTTCGGTCTAAAAGATTAAGGTAAAGCACCAAATGAAGTAATTATGTCTTAAATGGCACCTCTAATGAAATTTCTCTTGAACACTGCTTGCATGGAAGCAAACGACAAAAAAAACCACTTACAAAATAGTTCCTACTAGCAACCATCCTGTTCAACATCATACTAAGGGAGGACATAACAGATTGTTTCAATCCATCAAGAATGATGTTGTTAATGTATTCAAGGTATTGCATCCATGCTGGCGAAGTTTGACCAATATTGACTGCTTCAAAGCTGGAGGCGATATAACCTTTAATTTTCATGCTGCTAATGTGCATCTTACTTGAAAGATCCTCACTGAAGTTCCTAAAGTTTAATAATAAAAGCAAATACAAATAAACCCATTATATTCCCGAGCACATATTTTGTTAACGAAGCTCTGAAAACTTAACAATGTGCGGGCAAATAGGACGTACATAAAACAGATCAGTAAAGTGGACGAACTAGCTGCAATATAGTAATAGCAATAATTGAAGCTTCACTAAGTAACGAGCAACACGATGGACTATCTTTAAAGATGGTATAAGTGGGGTAAAATCATAGTAATAGAGTACTAAAGTGATGACGTCACAAAAAGAAACTTTTTCGAGGAATCGCAATTTTAACTGGATCACAGTGTTAACCCTGCCACCAAATATCCGTATACAAAATATCGCGTTTAAATCTCTCATCAACGTTGAGAAATGGCTGTTTGAATTTGGAAAAGGCCTGTTAAGTTTGGTCAGTTCATAAAATTATGAACTGGGTTCATTTAACAAAGTTTTGATAGGCATGATTTAAAGTTTGAAAGTGAGTATCTCAGCGATTGCTCAAGTTATGGTTCTCAAATTTGGCCAGGTTATCTATGCCAACAAGAAGAAAGTGATCAGTCCAAAATATTATGAAATTTCTGATATTCATTAAATCGTGACGTCACACTTTAGTACTCAATGGGCAGAGATGACACAGCTACCTGATGCAACTTAGCATCCATACTGAAAGAGCATAGGTTGATGCAGAGTCCTAGCGCATCAGTTTCCAACTTTTCAAAGTAAGGATTCTCAGGTTGAAATCCGTGGTACTGGCAAGAAAATTTATGACCCTTAAACGTAAGGTAAAACCCTTCGGTCATAACAGAAACCATTCATTGCCTTGAACTTATTTTTTGAAATGCTTTATGTCAGCCATAAGATCCATGCAGTGCACTGCAAATGGTTAAAAAAAACCTATAATAGTAAACAGAAGAGATTGAAAGAGCATGCAGAAAAGACACAGTATTCTCTTTTCGATATTTACGCACTTCAAACCTCCTTTAGAGTGCCCAAAGTTAACGTTTTGGTTCCTTTAACTAATGTTTTGCACTTCAGGGTACACTTAGAACGACATTCATACGCTCTGGTCTGGTTGTATTATACTATTGATAATATCCCCAACATAAGTACCGATAAACAATTCGACGTTGTTGCTTAGGCGGAGTTTGGCCATGGAGTGAAACGACATTTGAAGGACTAATTAATTAATATCACACGGGGGAAAAATCACAACTTCGCTAGATTAAATGAAGCCGTTGCATAATGACGAGATAACTAGGGGAACTACAATGGGCTATGCAACAGTAGGCACGGAAGGATGGAAGCCCCATCTAGTTGGCGCAAGCTAAGCTTATGTCTCAAATCAGTAAAACTACCCAGGACGATCATATGTTAAGGATCAGAAACGACAGCCAGTGACAGTGGGAAACTGTTGAAATACAACATTTTCTCTTATCTGGGTTTTGAATTCTAAATGCACCACCTGGTTCCATCCAATTGCAATGCATTTTATATTAATTTTTGATCTAGACACGAGTGGACATACTAAAATTTTAAGCTTTGTGCGAGCCACTGGTCACACTAAGCTTCCAAGTATTAACTAGAGAAACGTTTTAAGTCAGTTACATAGAATGGAGATAAATCAGATTATATAACTCCTTAAGTTTCGTGACGCTGATATACTTGCCAAATTGTACCAGACGCGGTTAACTAGGGCTTTCCTTAGTTGATCCACAGTAATAAAACAGGCCAATTTGTGACACAATGCGTAGGCTCCTTCCCGAAAAGTTCGGTAATTCACAAGAATTCCATGACGTAGCAACAAGTAGATGACTTGCAACATTGTTTGCAATCACTACTTAATAATACGGACATGATATGACCCTTTGCTAACCTAGATCAGCCTCATATGTTCCCTCTACTATGGACCAAATTGATATCGATATATCCAATACCTTAAAACTTGGTAATTTAAAAAACCATCTAGCCCTCAACAGAGAGAAGGTAAATATTGTGCTACTTTGCTCTCATCAACGTTATGGGTGCCAGCTACTACCTTAATTTTTCCTTTTTTAGTTGATGTTGTTATTGTTGTTTTGACCTTATTGTACTACATTGTTGGGAGCATTTCAATGATGTACTACTGTATAATTTTCTTTCTCTACCGTAGCGTACGATAACATTGAGAACATATTGTGCCATAAAGTATATTTTGCTGAAATGTTACAGATAAATGACATCTATTATCATTATAGAAAACAATTGGTCTGAGGTATAAAAGTAAAATAAATACATGAAATTATTCGTTGTTACGTCTTTCATGAGACATAAGCAGATTTTCAGTAACACGCGATTAAAAAATAGTAAGTGGAAAGAACAGTCCCTATTAAGGAAGTGCCAACCCAGTGTATTGGAAGCGTTGGGATTGGATACGTAACTAAAAACATGATATAAAATAAGTTGCAATCAATAGCTTGAAGCTGAATACCTAAATGGCATAAGGGAGGCGTCATGTGTTAAATAGGCTATCGAAGAAGACTAATCGAGCGCCTATGTCAAAAGTAAGTTAATCATAACCAAAATCATATGGATTGACGCCAAAACAATCAATCAGAGACATAAAGACAGTCCTGGATGACAAATCTGGTATATATATTATGTACTGAGCAATCCTTATCAGAGGCTTTCATTTGGCATGCGTGTAAGATACAAAAGTTAGAATACATGATTGATACTACAAAATTTGTGTGAACGAGTGCACGAAACGCTTCTTTGATTAACTTATGAATCCGCTATTAAAAGCTATACAAAAGTTAGTTGGCGCCTTTGAAATATCAATATTTTTAGAGACTTTGATGCGAGGACAGAGTTAGACAAAGAAGGTCTTTAAAACAGACTATTCAGTATACTTTTACGTAAGTAAAAATGGAAATACGAGATGCTGGAGGTTCCTAGAATGTAGCAAGTCTTTATTAAGTAACGTTACTGAAAGTAAACTTACTTGAAGTTTTCGTGGAGCCTGTCAATTGATACAGATGAATACAAATCTGCTGCGCTGAAGGCATCCATGCCTTTGGCTGTCCAGTTCGTAACTAAATCTCTTATTGAGTTAAGATTTCTTTGAATGAGACCCAGATTCTTATAAACATCATCGCAAATAATATGCACTGCGCGCTCTACGAAATCAGTGGATTCTGCGTCTTTCCAACAATGCTGAACCGATCCTTCTTCTATGACCTAAAACAAAATTAATACATGGATACATAAATAAATGTTGTTCGATTGGTGAGGGAAGTGACCACTTACAATTTTGCAAAGGAGGAGGGGGTAGTACCTTGGTTGGGCTTGAACGACGGTAATCATTGATAATTTTATAGAGAGTGAGGGCAGCAGCAACAAAAGACAGAATTACTCACTTGCGATGTAACATCATAAGTTACTCGATGTGAGGATGTCGGAAATATCATTTTTAGTAAAGGTAAGCAGGGTAGGAAAGTAGAGAGCGAAGTGGAAAGCTGCAGATAATTATTTTGCGCTTTAATATTTAAGGTGTATACATTTCTTAAGCGCATATGCTTAAACCAAGGTCCTAAGAATTATTATTATTATTGTTATTCTTAGGACCTTGGTTAAAGGTATTGGCATCAGGCGTTAAGGGGTGTATAGAAGTACAATACCTTTCCGAAAGGCTGATAGAAAGGGTAACAGAACTCACAGTTTTTACCACCCACGAATGTTCATGCGTGAACGGCTTTCAGGAGAAACTCTGCATCAACAAAATCCCCTATCAAAGTAGAGCTATAAAGAACCTGGCTAAGTCCATTCCCCATATTGATGATACGTACACCATCAAAACCCATGTCGTTGCAAGATGATTTAGTAATTATGATGACTTGAAACGAAGGCCATCAACTATGGCAATTGCTCTCTAGATACCTTACCTTAAAACTTGGTAATTTAAAAAACCATCTTGCCGTCAACAGAGAGTCTTGCAAATTGTACTTAGAGTAAAAACAAGAATACAGAGGCTAAATTGGCATGCTGGAAAGGCAAGGTAACGGAGTAAAGCGAGTCAACTGCTTCAAATACCTACTAACATCTAAAACAGTAGAATCGGTAGCATATAATGACGCCATCAAATGAATGAGTGCAAGAAGAATGAAGAAGAGAAAGGGAGCATTAGTAATAGCCAGTACAAAATAATATCAAACTACATAATGGGCAAAGAGTCTACGGCAATAATAACACTGGTAAGAATTTGCGGACTATGAGTAGGATCATAAAGGATAAAGATATAGACCATCTGAGAGAAGAGAAATAGATTAAAGATGGAAAGGATGCCAAGCAAGAAGAAAATGGTCAAGCAATGGATTAAGGAGTAGGACATGGAACAGTGTAAGGAAAGTGTCTACTAATTAGAAATTTACGGGCTGGTCTGATTTTGTAACAGCGTCAATAGCAAACTGTCTATTTTTTAAAATGATGTAAACGCCAATAGCAAAATTATTACACGAATTAAACAGTGCTGTCAGTTTAAAGATGGAGCTGTAAGCAAACTACATCACGTCTATTCTTTCGACATTGAAAACCACTAGCTTCATCCAAATTAACTGAAACTTGTAATTTCCAAGTATCCTTTCCTATAACAGAGGTTATTTAAAAGGCACGCCTCGTACTCAAAGCAAAAATTTTACAAAATAGTTAATTGCTTCAAAGCATAGAGTTCAGAAAGACATGCGTGGGACGATTCAAAGAAGTGTAGAGACGTTGCTTTAAGCGTTTGCCTGTAAAAACTGACAATAATTTATGATATAGGTGTTAACGAAAGCTTAACAGTCATTATAAAAATAGATTATCATAAAACTACTCTTAACTTACCTCTTCAATTTGCAGTAGCTTCTTGGCAAACAAGGGCCTTTCTATGTCCGTCATCAATCGTACTATCTCATTGTGACGAGAGGCTACTATGTCCAGTCTTGCCGCCATTAGTTGGAGAGTACTGGGATTTGCAGTCGATATCAGTTTCTCCAGGTTTTCCGGCCACTTCAGTTTGGAGTACATTCTCTTCAGGTAATGACTTTCACGGATGACTTGCTTTAAATGTCCATCCAAGTTCACTTGGATAAGTGAACTTCCATCTTCTCCGACTGTGCGTATCTGTAAGAATTTGCGAGGTATGCTTTTACCTAGTGCTACTAAGGTAAGTACAGTAATGTCTGGACAAGCAATGTCATGTCTACTTTCACAACCACCAATTAGGGATCGTCCGCGTGTAGGAATACTTTGAAAAGTCGCTCCACTCTAAGCATACTCCTGAACGTTGAGAACCACTCGTCTAGAGATTTTCATTTCTGTAAACGCTCACTGTTTGTCTTATAAAATGAGTATAAAAAATATATTTCCCGAGATCTAAAGTATGTAAAGCACCGCGGGTACTTTCAAAAAAGCAGATATCCTACGTATTTTTATTTCTTTTTGTAACAGTCCTGAAAATTAACAAACTTACCAAAGGTAAAGGGGAAAATGGGTACGGAGAGAAAGCAAAGAGAAAGGGAAAAGGAGAATTTGGTAAAAGACAAATAGAAGAGTAGGCGGGGAGAGAACATGCAAGGTAAAAGAGAAAGAAAATGTATCAGATCGAGAATGAAGTGCAAACAAAGATAACAAGAAATAACAATAAGAGGCAAGACGAAACAAAAGACAGGGATGTACAGATGTACATGAAAATGTATAGCAAATTAGAGAAAATAATTAAAAAACTTACTAACAAAGGTCTCTGAAGCAAAGTGTGCAAGCTTGGTTCAACTGTTTTCTTCCACTTTTGAAAAGCAGCAAATTCAGCACTAGAAGATGGAAATATATAGAGTAGAAATAAGTGATTCGATGTTCAAAAACAGGAATCAGTAGATTAAAGCCATGGTAAGATAAAACAAAGGCGGGAAAAAGGCATGAAGAAGATACAATAAACAGTTCACCTACGAGAACTGAGATATCCTCTCGGATTGCTGGTAGCATCCATAACATATATAAACATGCATTAATTAAGTCCATGCAGTTTTAAGTGTAAACGTGAAAGGATTAAACAACGTGCAGTGGACAAAATGCAGTTCTTTGCATCTCTATGATTCGGCAACACGGTTATGAGGATATACTTATTTTAAACTACAACAACTTTAAAGTCCATACTAAACGGCATGTTCATTTTTTGTGGAAAGACTCACATGTACGAAAAATTAAATACAGATAGTGTCTCACAGCAACGGAAATTTTGAAGGAAATTTTCTCTTAATATTTGTAATAATTCTGACCGAGGTGTATATGCTTCAACACCCAGACACAAGTGCGCATCGCACTTAAGACTATGTTTCCAATTATTACTGATTGTCTTCTAGAACCAAAATTTAAAGAATAGTATTGCAATCACCCTTCAATCTCTTTCACCAAGTCACCATATGAATCCCTCAGCTTCCATCCATCGTCTCCTTTCAATGACATCGGAGAGACCAATTGAAGCTCTGCTAACGGTTCCTATCAGGTAAAATGAGAGAATTAATTTGCAGGGTGGTAGCTTTGACTATAATCGCTAAGGTTGTCAACGGTATTTAAAGGAGTGGGCGAGAGTGCTTTGTCAAGAAATAAGCGTATAAGTACTAGATTCAAATTCTCATAACAAGACTTATGTCGTAGTCTCGTATTTGAACTTTCCTCTCGTGTCAGAAATTGATGCACACAAACACAAAGGCATGTTCTTCGGCTACCCTATCGTTTCTGTCTTGGGCTAAAGGGTGAAAATTCTTACAGGAACTCAGTTGGTGTGTCCTTGGCGCCTGAAATTATTAGAGCCCATATACTAACTGAAACTGGTCATTTCTGTAAGAAATCCGATGAATTTATCAAACAGCACTGTTGCTGGGCTAGGGTTTCCTTGAATGACTGCAATAAATTAAGAAAAGTTGTGTCTCAATCAAGGAAGGTATTGTTAATCCATTCATTGGTTCTCCTAATAGTTTCAAATCTCTTGGACCACAAGCGTCTTTTTACACAGTAGAGAGAAAAGTAGCAGCACAAATATCCAAACTGCATTAGGATATCGTTTTCAAAGAGTTTTGCATTTACATCTGTATTGCACAACGAGGCATCATCTCACTACAAATGTAGACTACATGACACAACACCTTAATTAATAATTGAGGTGGCTATAACCACAGGCGTCACAAGACCACAAGCGTCTTTTTACACAGTGGAGAGAAAAGTAGCACCACAAATAACCAAACTGCATTAGGATATCGTTTTTAAAGAGTTTTGCATTTACATCTGTATTGCACAACGAGGCATCATCTCACTACAAATGTTGACTACATGACATAACACCTTAATTAATAATTGAGGTGGCTATACTTCAATCTTTTTAAACATATCCTAAATAGTACCCGAATGATAGCTGGCATTAAAAACAGGACATCTTTAAAGCCATTTTTTCATGCTTCACGCTTTGGGGGTTGGAAATTTTTGATGTGGTGATGCCAAAGTAGTTTCGGCCTGTTGTCGATTTGCCACTGTTTAAATCGACACTTACTTTTGAAAATTTTAAAAGAATTCGCGCTTGTTTAACTCTGTCTAATAGTTTTGCAGAGTTAACAATGGTAAAAGAAGAATAAATTTCCTGGTAAGTGATTTACGTCCTAGAAACTTTCAAAACGTAATTGGTAACTTGTTTACCGCAGTGTAAATTATAAGTACTGTATAAAACGCCACCAGACTTTTATGTCATTATCACGAGAGCACGGAGAGCAATTACTTACCAGGAATTACAGTACATTGACTTCCTAGTTCTGTTTTCCATAAGCTTCGGAAGAAAATGACCATCTTTCGTGTTTGAGGATTTATAAATCGAGTAAAGCGTTATGGAAGCATACACAGCAAAGAAAATAGATATAAAAACATGCTTACCTCTAATCTGGCCTTTAATGAGGTCAGAAACAATAATTCATTGACAACTGGAGGTAAATGTGAATGAAGAGGTGCTGCTTCGAATCCCCTCTTGAACAACGCTGCGGTCTCTTGTACCTCCTTTGTTAACTCGACCACAAACTGGCTAACTGTTCCCTTGATTCCTTCCTGTTCAAGTAAATTTAAAAAGCGTCTTTTCAAAGCTAAAACTAAAAATCATACAAAATACCAGGATTTCAGCCGTCCTAACTATCGTCGCTGACGAACTGTTAAGGAACGAGATGATGTAAAGCCATTTACAAATTACAAACATACTTAGTAGCTCAACATTAGTCACCTGGTTAATACCTTCTAAAAACTTAAAGTTGAACTTATTTTGTTCTTAAAGGAAACATCATTTTGTGCTCTTGAGAGGGAAATTGTTGCAAAGTAGCATCAGAATCTGACCAGTATGGCGAAGTATTTGGCATAATGAAATGCCTTATCTCAGCCTGGATCACAATATTATAACTACAAATATGCTTCTAAATCATGTGCACATAACCACCGCATGATTCAACAACCTACCCTCAGTCTTACTAAATAATTTGCAAAAATCCTATGACCACAAAGTTCCTGATAATTTGCTTAACATTTCGAGAATTTCGGGAGCTTTCTCTAGTCAGACAGCTATTACTCAATATGGCAAGGTATTAAATAGTTACGAATGAAATTATATCATAAATTCCATTTGCAGCCAATTGAGTTTAGACAGTAAGCTGATTCACAACGTACTTGTGGTGTTAGCGAAATAAATTTAACGCCCTACCTGTAACTATAAACTGAAAGGGGGCAATAAATCACGGTTAAAAAAACCGAAAAGGTTTCTTCTCAGGGAAATTAGTCACATAGTAAAATACGCATAATTTTCTCTAATACGAAATCAACAACTAGGAGTAGAAATTAAAACTGCCCTGTTCTTAAGGACCATGATGGGATACACATCTCTGAGCCTTACAAACACTCATACCAAAAATAGTTAAAACAATGAAGAAGGAAGAAATACAACGTGCAATCGCACCCACCTGCACTAACTCCCTACTACTTGCACCCTCAAAGACTTCGAGCAATCTTAATCTAGAGGTTGTATCCCAACATTGCTTGAAAGTTTGATGAAGAACCTCACCAAGACGTGTTTCCAGATCCTACGACATAACACGAAAACAAATTATATTTGTACCAAATAATCCATAAAGTACAAAGTATCGAGCCAATTGTGCATGCAACGTAACATTTGTCTATATAAATTGAGGCAAAAAGGAAACACTATATCAAAACAAAATGCTACTACTTTCCGAAACATTGGAGTAACATGACCTCAAAGTACATTAATTATAGTCAATTATTGTAGACGTCGTAATCATCATCATCATCGTCATCATTATCATTACCATCATAAACACCATCATCATCATCATCATCATCATTATCATCCTTATCATCATAGTTATCATCGTCACGATCATCGAGGTACGTAGATAGTACGCAAGTTACAAAACCTCATCTGAATTTGTCTTCAAACACACCTTTGTCTTCCCTCATGACAAGAAGCCCTTTAACGAGGTATTGGCTATCACTTGCAAAGTATTTGACGTATCACGGAAACAAAATGCAAGGTCTAGAAAAATACATTTTCTAAAAAGAACTGTCGTTGGCAAATTCCCACGTGGAACAAAGAAAATGTAAATAAGGATATGCTACACGTTAATAAGTGCTCTTACATATTGCATCACAAACATCACGTGGTTTAGCATCTGCAGTCTATTTTAAGATGGAAACGATTAAGTCAAGACGATGTGCGAATGAGTCTTAAAAATCCATTGCTGTGGTCTCACCGTAGATCATATCATACATTTTAATTAAAACATTCATACTTTCACCTCTATCCTCATCTACTCACCCGTATAACTGACCGGAAGAGGAAAAAGCTCTTTTCAAAGTTCTGGCTTTCACTAACATCTAAAACCTCCTAAAAAAGAAAAAGAAATAATAATTTATTTTCACCAATCTTCTCATATCTATCGGGAACCTATTGTCTGTAAAAAACCGGTGTAATTCGTTTTGTCCTTCATGTACGATACAAATATATTTTCAATGGAAGGCAGAATTAAAGATAGACCAGTACTCGTTTCAGCTGTTACACAATTGAAAGGAACTGTATACCTGTTTTTACTTAGTAAAAGGGTATAATATTGGGTACGCTGGTCTCCCTATTCCGAAGATACTGCAGAGTTAGGCTATTGTAGTAAGATAGAAAGTGTAAACTATTTTAGGACTACTTTTTACAGGACATCGCGTCCTTTAATGCAACATATTTAAGATGCCAATGCAGCCATATTACCAATAAAAATGAGCAACGATCAACCAAGGAGCTCTTTACATGGTATACAACTTTACTATGACAACTTAAAAATACCTGGTCTAATCGCTACTACGAAAGTAATTACTTAACAATATCCAACCTTGAAAAATGTGTCTGCGGAACGTCCGTCCTCAGTTTGGCACAAAAGATATATATAGTACAAAGCATTGGATACGATTTTCAGTAAATACTTGATGAACTAAATTAATGTTAGTACTTGTATTAGTTAAATAATTCAAAAAGGTTATACAAAAACAACAATCTACCTTGACTGATGTCTGAAAATTATCCGTGGCAGAAAGGAAAGTCTTGTGCAGGTCTCGTACAATTGCATCCAATGCAGTGCTCCCGGCCCCGCCGACCTCAGCAGTATAAGATAGCATAGTAAAGTGCCTTGTTGTTTCAACCAATTCAAGAACGTCATTACATCGCTCCATAAAACTATTAAGCGAATGAAAAACTTGGCTATTACGGGCTGGCCAAGGAGAGTCCGTCCATGTTGGACCATCGTACTCATCCTCGCTGTTATTGTTGACGGTAAACAGAGTGCCACCCTTTGGAGTTCTTGCCTCTTTGTAGACCTTGCTATGCCAGACAATCCCTACATTTTCAGTCCTAACGAAAGATATATAGGTGTTAACACAATTCCGTACGTATCAAAGAGCAATATGCTCTTGTAACAGATAAAAACGTATAATTTTAATAAAGAAAACGAGACGAATGAAGAAGGACGTCATAATTCCTATGGAAACAGTATCTTAATGGGTCATTTACAAGATCCACTTCCTTCACTCTCACATGTTTTGCTTATGTTTCATGTCGTAAATGTGCCTTGCACTTTCCGTGCAAATAAGAAATAACCTAAAATTTTGCTGCAACGTAGAACTTCGTTTACAATCAGGGTATTTAACTTCCGTAAGTGTCTTGCAGTAAGATATCCTTAAACGGTCTTTGTGGTTAAGTCCTTTATACCGGACGACAAGATTAGTTACTTGGCGGCACCATGACAAATGTTGGACTCTGGTGTAAGGATTGTGGTTTAAAAAACTGACTATATAGCAGTTTTTTAACGCATATTACTGTCAAAGTAAAGGTATTCACTGGCAATCCTACCTTAAATTAGCCATTTCCTTTAACTTGGCTTTGTTAAGTGCGTCTGCCTTATCCTTTGTATCCAAGTAACAGCCACGAAACGAAGCACACACATGAAGAGCTTGTCGAAGACAGGTATGAGACTAGAAAAGAAAAAGTTATTGTCCTTCTATCAGACGATACTTATTTATGGCAACAAGGGCAGTGTTACTATTGAACACACCGTGTTCCTTGGACTCGTTATCATGAAACGATAACAATGGATTTTGTTCCGATTAATTTTGGTCCACCACGGCGAAACGTAATGAATTCTATGTTTTTATACCCTAATCGCCACGCAAAACGGCGAACTTAACAATGCCATCAGAGCGTGCAAGTTCTTCATTACCGAATATAGAAAAGATGGAACGAACTTCGCATCATAGTAGAAGACGTTTTCAGATTTTAGAGGCATCAGTTTTTCGCATAATCATGTAGATGGTTCCTCTTTCAAGGAAAAGCCTCGTGATGTGCAAAGTACTATTTAAGAATACGGTCAGTCTTTAAAAAGAGTATTATAATATCTCTTATAACATACGGTATTGGTTAATCAGTAAGAGTAAGTATGGGTAAATCGTACTACAGGATCATTAAATGTAAGCCCCACACACTCTGGACATATATTTGATCAGCAAACTACAGGCAGAATGACATAATGACATTAGTCAATAGCAATCTTCCACATTTTTATTGGTGGTTGCGGTTAGGAAATTTTTTGAAGTATAGCCTTACTCTAAGAAGATCGGAAAGAACGCTATGTCCAACCAGCTCCTTGGCTTTCTTCACAACTCCATTCGCAACCATTTTCAGAATTCTTGTAGTGTTTTCCTTTTGGTGATAAAACCTATAGAGAAAAATTATTCATTGTCAGCACTGATATTTAAAATAGTGCAATTCTCCCTCGCATTCCTGGGTTACAAAACTATAAACGTAATTGACGAGTAATCAATCGAGAACCAATAACGTTAACCTTTAGTATAATCTTGAGGAAACTAACGGTCATCGACAAGCTTGAGCTATTCTTGGTGAAATGTTTCAACAAAAACAAACTAACTAACTTATGAAATACAAAATTGATTAACATACAGCAAATGTACTTGGACAAATACTTCCAGCGCGAGGTATATGCCTTCTATCTGTAGCTTATGACTTCCGCTTTGGAAGTGGTGGAGCGTAATTTATTTTTGTCATAGAAAGGGATTCGAAACGTGTTACACTTTCACTGCGAAATTAAACCATACTATTTAAACACATAAATGCCAAGTAAAATCATGTACAGTTATACAGTTTGAAATGCTTAGTAAAAATTCAGCTTGATCACGTTCATGGAGTGCACTACTTCAATTACATATATCATAGGTACTATTGCTGGGAAGCTTACGCAACACAAATTACCCCGAATGTTCCCACGTCAAAAAGACAAGGCGCATCACTGGTGCAAAGCTTCTCACAATCTCTTTAGAGTCCCTTGCATTTTCAAATACCATAAACCAAGGCATAACCGTATTCAGGTACTTGAGTTGTTCCTCGGTCTCTTCAGCTGCCTACAAGGTAAGGATAAAGCAGGTATATTATTATGGTATCTGAACGTTGGTAACAATAATGTCCTCCGAATTATAAAGACAACTCCGAGGAATAACTTGAGTATTAAGTCAATAATATGTGAATTAAAAAGTTGGTTTGTGGTACAAAACTTGAATATTGCGTTGAGTAACGGATTCATTTTGCTAAACGTTTTCGCCATACAATACACCGAAAGCTCATCAGATTACGTTTTGTCATTATGTTTCACCTACGCGCCTTATGCTGGGCACTTATCTTTATGGTAAGTGAATATTGTCTTTGTCACAAGATCACGTTGCGTCTATTATATTATTATTCTATCTTGTCTTGTTATTATCTTATTAATTTTAGAACACTTTCGCGTAGCTTGTAGATATATTGTACTTCTCTATTTGTGTTGTTATCATCCTATCATTATATTCAATTTTGCAGATGGGTTTACAAATCAATGTTAAGTCGTCCTTTCTTCACTTTTCCAACCCTTTAACTAAACCTGATGTCTCCTATTCTGGTAATCTAGCTTAAATATGCAAAGAATGGCCGATGGCAGGAGTACAAAATTAAGAAAGGATGAAGAGAACTAGAAGTTTCAATTTCACAAAACTTCACAAAACTTTTCTTTCCATCGTGTATGTAATTATTGCAAGTATGACCCCCAATAGCTACATGGCTGCTAGGTCTATTTCAAGGCGACTGATGCACTGTATTTTTCTCTTTGCATCTACTGCTGCGGCTGAAAAGGTTAAATGAGTTAAGAAAGTGCCCTACTGTAGGAAATCAACGAAGCCCTAAGTTAACGATACTTAAATTAACGGGAATGAAAGTAACGCGATTTGCCAAACACACATTGAAATAAGAATTAAATCAATGCGGTTCAGACAAACTAGGATACATGATGTATATAATGAACACAGAAAGAAAACAGATTTTCATGCATTTCTGTTGGAGACGCGTATGAAGACGACACACCAAATTTTTTTACGATAATTAAGCAAAAGGAGGACGCAGTTTGCTTTGTATCGGACGTTGAAGACGCTTCAGCAAGAATAACATCAGTTGTTTCGTATACGGTCGTTGTAAAAGATAGATGTTTTGCATTTAATATTGTAATATTTCCTTTTTAATGGGATTATTCTTTACCCAGAACCTTTGTGACGGCCTGGAAATTTACGTGACTTCTAATTAACAGGTATTTTATAAATACGAATTTTCAAAAACCGCGTTAAGTGCCGCGGTAATTTTGTGGGATAAGGTAAATACGAAGGAATACTCAATCTGAGGAATTGTCGAATGTTATTTACTCTTTCTTAGCTTTTTAGTGCATCTTACTATTCTCCGAATCTTTAACTGATGTTTTCTCTCCATAGGGATATTAATCGAAACAGAAGATATCCGGTTGGACAGAGTATACACAAGTTTTGCTGTTTTAGTTTCCCATATTGCCCCAAGGAGTTCTTCTACCAGCTAGACTTTCCTCCCAGCCCAAAGTCTGTCGTAAGTCAATGGTACCAAACAGAGATACGTAACTACGATTTTAAGCGAGGTCTTAAAAAGAAGAAAAACGAAGAAATCATCCACTTCACGAATATCGTTTGGCTACATACAACTGAAATTGGTTGTGCACAGTCAAAACGGAGTGCAAAGGGATGCGTGTATACCGTTGTGCGATACAAAGGACAAGGTAGCATCGGACTACCAAACAAATTTATAAAAAATGTTAAAGATCTAAGTGAGTATTATATTGTTTGCCAAGTTGTATCGTTTCATGCCGACGTCACTTGAATAAGGGTACATATATTTCTTCTTTCTCCTTGCTCAGAAAATCTCGATTGTAGCCTCACCTACGAACAATTTTGCATTTGGGGTTGTGAGAAGTTAGCAGTCGGTGAAGATCGGAGTAGTGATACTAACATATTTGAATTTGGTTGTAATATCGTTAATGGGAAGACCAACCGTCGGTGTGAAAAGTAGCATCGATCCCCTTGGGTGTATCCTCATCGTACATTAGTTTTGAATTTGTTTGGGTTTTTGGGAGCAACTTATTGCCATGTTTCGTCCTTGAGTAAGGCTGTCAACTCGGTTTTCCGCAGAGTGACTCACACAGGTCCTGTCGTTGCTACTGGTAACAAAATCCTTCCGTATCCAACACTAGATTCATGCTAAGAGTGGAAAAACCAAACATTGCTCCAATACCCAAATCCAATTCAACTGCATTGCTAATAATTCTAAATATTGTCGTTCTTTTATAATTCAAGCTCTTTTCAAGTTCTTTCCGTGGGACTTTTTTCGTTATCAGAATGTATTAAGGTGAACTTAAAAAGACTAATAAGCGAATTTTAGTGCATTTTGGTCCCTAACATGTTTTTTATGCATAATTTACCCGGTTCTCCAACATTTTAGAAATAGAATGGTTTATAGCGATTAGTGTATGAATATAATTAGTACATCAAATTATCCATGTTCTCAGATGTTTGATTATTTTCCGTTTGCAGAAACGAACATGAAAAAGGAAGAGGACGATTCCAATAGTACTATCCTCACTATCTTCCTATTGGTTGCATTGTTCCTTGTGATATTTATGCTTCTCGCCATTGCATATTTTAAACGGGATTACATCCGAAGTAAATACAGGGAGTTCATGATCATGAGGAATGTCAAAAGATCACAGTAAGTTAGAATGGCAACATTTGTTTAAGAAATATGTAGGTTTCATTTCGGATCATGCAGTCCAGCAATAGGGAAGATGTATATGGGTACGGTGTTAATTTAATTAGAAGGATCACATAGTTGCAGTACGGTACAGAGAGTCCTTCAGAGAGCCCAATTAGATTACGGTTATAAGCAGCATCAGCCATGATGCACCTCTGTAGATAATAGTCATCTGCTCATAGCATTCGTTAGTGGAACCTTCTTTGCGAGGTCAGCGGTCTGTTTTTAAACAAGAAGTGGGCGTAATATCTAAGAAGAGTGGTACGAGTATCAGTAGCACAGTTGGTTGTCCCACGTGTAGAATGAGAAGTAAAAAATTGTCATGTTCTTTTGGCCGCTTTTCAGAGAAGCTGTGAAGATATGTTTGAATGATTCATATCAGGTCATATCAGGTGTTTTTAGATGGTGTACGTTGCCTTGATGCATGAATCAGAAATCTGGACAATTTATTTTACACGGATCACAAAAAGGAGACACCGGTAGGAAGATGCAAGAGCTAGGGTGTACGCGCGCTGACCAGTTTTCGTGGCCGCTTGTATTTCATGAATTTATAATGAGAACCTTCAAATGCAGTGTCACTAGGGAATGATAAGTTTAGAAACTCCTAGAAGTAAGGTTAAGGACTTAAGTAATAGTTTTTTAGATCACTCACTTAGTACTCAGTACTTGCGCTGTTTTTCAGTGCCTAGTTCCGTTTACTATATTGTCCTTTTGAACTGCGTACTTTTTGGAGTGCAGCACTGATTTATGACCGTATCACTCGTAGATTCTTTATTATGTCAGTGGCTATTGTTGAAAGAAAATTAACTAACAATTTTTAATAGTCGTGCCTAATGGGCCTAACTGCTTAACCATTTTACCACGATGTCCAGCCAGTGGTACCTTGTCGTGCGACTCAAGTCCAAAGGGTTGCAAGGTCGACTCGCGTTGCTGCTGTTACTATTTTGTCTATGCGAGAATTGCCCGTACAGCCCATCTCGCTATGCAAAGATTTATACTACAAAACCGAAAATCCATTGTTGTTTGTTACTATGAGTCTCGAAGTTTATTGGTAATGGTCGCCCTGCTAACGCAGAACAATTATTAAGTGAGTAAGTAATTGCTTCCTGAAAGATTTTGGAACATGATTTCTATTAAAATAAGTTAATTGATATTGCCACGAGTATTTTGCTGGAGGCTTTGTGTGTTACCTATTTAACTGAGATGTTCAAGTACTTGTATTGCTCAAAGCAGCTGGCTCTAAAAGATGGATATAAGATGCCCGTTGTTCAGTTTTTACTACACGACTAATTCTCTCAGTGACAAATTGTTAGTGCGTTGTCCCAAAGTTTTGGAGCCTACTTCTTTATTTTCTATATTTCAATATGTCGTGTTTCTCAGTTAGGTCGATGGAACTCTGTACTGATGAAAGGCCATAATGTGCAAGTATTATAGGAACGATTCGTTAATAAGCTAGAAGTGCTCCGAAGCTGTTCACTTCATGTTGCTCGAATCTCTACATACCTTTTTCAATGTAACGTTTCTTGTCGTTGCAGACATAGCACAGGTCAAGACAGTTGGTGGAATCGTTTAGTTCCTTGCTTGCAGAGGAAGAACAATGTTATATACAAACCGCCCTCCACGCAAAGGAAACCAAGACCAACCATTGAAGTAATCACAGGTTCACCTGGCAATACAGAGGAAGCTCCGCTTGGATCTAATGCAGAAGTGACTGTGGTCTATGAGAATCTACCCAAGAAATCCAATATCAAAAGCGTATTCTCCAAGAAGGTACGCTTTGATAGATCTAAGGTATGCCATGCTGTAACGATCGTAGTGTCTAAGGGTAGGTTAATGAGGTTTCAATCGTAGAATCACGTAGAGAAGTGGCGAATCATGAGCTTCATGACATCGCAAGCTTTTGCCTTGATTAATTGGTTCCAATTTCCATGGTCCGAAGCAAGTGCTGCTCAGTGAGGGGCGACTGACGGACATATTGCCCGATAAAGGTTATTCCTGGAGTGACTGATACGTATTTCAAACTACCAGGTGAAATTATTTTATGGCATTATTGGCATAGGGCATGCAAGAGTTTGGTTGGTTGTTGGCCAGATCGTTTCCTTATTTTCGAATGTTTTAGTACGGCGTATTCGTCGATAGAATAATATCTCCCGACATTTATTTGGTATATGATTGCATTTAATTTTTGAAACGGTTTTACGTAGTTCTAGTAGGCTCTTTTTTATCACATAAGCATATCTTAATTAGTAATACCAATGACGATCGTCCTTACTCTATTAAACTTACATGATAGTTTCATTTTCATTGTTAGGAGCAGACATTAGAGGAGTCTCCAGCACGATTACCACCGACTTCCTACTCAAGGGAGCCACTACTCCCAAAGCAGCAAATGGCATGTGCTGCTGAGGGTGTTGTTCATCGGCCTGGTGAAGTACCAATCGTCAATGGCACACCTGAACGAGTGAGTACATATGTAAATGTAGACTATGGGCCTCCTTTGCAGCCGGGTAGACCAGCGCCATCGTCTCATGTTTCTGACATACCTAGGAAACCAGTCTTAGCTCCAAAGCTCCAGGCAAATGCAAGACCAACCCTAGATCTTAAACCAACACCTCCGCGTAGGCCTGCGTCTGACGCTATATTGAATTCACAGAATAAGGCCCAGTCGCCACAGAGACTTAGTAACACGCAGGATGACAAACCACGGCCATACCCAGTTCCTCGAAACAAACCGAGAGCAGAAAGTGACACAAAAGCAATGCAGCAAGCGGAATTCACTAAATTAAGAAAAACTGCCTCAAATGAGCCGTCCTTTCAACAGCGCAAACCTCAACCGCCACGTCGCCCAGACTCTAGTAATTTACCCCGACTGGCGCACGATAACGAGCCAAATTCGCCCATGGAGAGCCCAGGGGGTCGAATCTCTGAAATGAAGAAATTGCTTGGAAATCAAGGTGTAAGGTAGCTGAGGAGTGCGAAAGAGAAATCGAATGACATTAAATGTGAATTTTATCAGAAATGCTCCTTGGGGTGCTTAGAATATCTTAATTGGATAATAATATTATTGTAAATGTTATTTAAGCGTTAACGACACTATTAACACTTTATTCAATCTACACTTGTTCGTTTAGCGGTTTATGTATTTGAGGCACGCCGTAGTTGTTTGTTAGGGAGATCTTGTAATTTCACTGTCATGTACATATTACAGACGTTGGAAAATTAACTGTAAATGTCTTAAAGTCGAGACTTAGGCGCTGAGCGTTTGGTATTTCAGCTCAGTGTTTCCTCGTTTGAATATATACGGACGTGTTAACGTCACAGAGTGCTGTAAATGTTTATGTATGAAAAGAATTGGCCAATGTTGGTAGTTAGCCTCGTCCCAGGTCCCCCAGAATTGGCCACTTTTTTCAAGTTTGTCTCTGGTCCATTCGTACAAGCAGTGAAGAGAAGGGAATACGTTTTTAATGCACTAAATTCTAAATAGGGCTTCCTTTTTAAGAAACAGGTGGAAATTCAGATAAACGGAACATATTCTCAGTTTTAAAAAGCGTGAAAATTATGCTTAAAATGCATTCATCAACCTAATCGAAAGGATTTATTGATTTGTTTGAATACTTTTAGTATAATTGCGCGTTGATCTAGTTACCCCGTTTGTATTAAAGACTCATCAAGAGACAGTACAATAGATCAATCAAATTTTTGTAGAAAATTTACATATTTTATTATCTTTAAATAGTTTTCAGTCCATCGTACTGAACCAAGAAAACGTACTGTACTTGCATGGTGGATATAGGTCTGAAAACGTAAACAGTTATAAACAAAGCATTACCTGGACCAGAAATAGTTGATGGAAGGGCAGAAATTCACGTTTCACCCGACTTTTTAATTTTTTTTTCAGATGAAAGTGCTGTTGTTTTTAAACCGTTAACGTCCCTAAATGTTTCAGGTTTTTTCTAAGCGTTTACATTTGTGTAGAAATCTACTAATTTTTAGGTTTCTAGCTTCGTTAATGCCAGTTAGAGGTTTTTATTTTACCTCTTCCGGTCATCTATGTCTTCATTAGAAAAGAAATTAAATAGATTTAGTTTGATGTCGTAATTAACTGGATGCTGTGGTTTTGAGTACCGTTTTTCCACGGGACATGAGGTAATTGCTAACACAATAATGTCACCGTGGCGCCCTGCCCTAGTTAAAGCAACTCCATTAACGGCATGCGGAAAATTCCGTTGTTCAGCCTGTTGGAGTAACTGTGACCTCTCATATCTCCTCAGTGCTTTTCTTCATGATCTTACAGAATCACGCATCACATGCATACGATGGTCCAGTCTTCAAATTCTTACGTACACCGAAGGATTTGATTGGCTGAGAGGAATCAAGAAGTGGTTAGACTTTGGTAATTAGTGTGAGGACGAAGGGTAGAGGAAATCAGGGGGAGAGGAAATCATATGGCTAGTAGAATCAGTTCAACTGGCATTATCCCATCATGAAAATGCATCCCATTATTTCCATGTAAAGGCTCCACTGTTTTATATGAACGCCATAAATACATTTTTATTACATCATAACTGAGTAGTCTATGGTTTGAAGTTGTCTTGAAGTAAGGAAGAACGGTTTAAGCAAATATTGTTACAATTTTGTGAATAATTTTCTTATTAAATAGGAACACAAGATTTACTTTTATACATTCTCAATTCAGAAACTTTGGTAACAACCTCTTTTGGGACCAAATGTAAAACTATTACCGCTCTCTTCATGGCTTGCGAAGCACTGTCCTCGATTATAGTACCGTTTTACATGACGTGCAGTAGGTATTTGTAACATTGTAAAAGTTTAATCTGTCCCCGTGTGAAGATGGATTAAAGTCTTCGTAGGATTTACGTTTTACATGTTATGTTAGTTGATCGGTGAAAAATGATAAGATCGATAAAAACAGCACAAAATTATAGTAATTCGATGCTTCGTGTTACACCGAAATGACTGTATTACTGTTGTTTCAAAGAGCCTGTATACAGCGATACAGTTTAAACAAAGTATAACTCTAGAAGGTGGCAGTTAGTCTTTAGTATCTAGGGCTTTTTAGAAAGGGACAAGATCGACCCTATGCTCTGCCAAAGAGCAGATTGTGCGAGGTGCAATAGAGAATCGTATACCATAAGCAGTAAGATTTGGGAACAGTTTCTTCATTGCGGTTCATGCTTTTCTAGCCAATGCGGGGTACCCATTTTACTATTGCTAGGTTTCAAGAATTTGCGAGATATGCTTAACACGTAAGAAATCTTGTGTATTTATTTCATTTTCCCCGGGAGGAAAGGAGTTAATGTTGGCTTGTTCTCAACCAATGAAATATATTACCCTTTGACGACAGAGGAGAGAGATGTAAAACGTTTGGAAATTTTATAGAAATGCGAAATGTATAGTGCCTTATACACGTTTTTTAATATAAGAAAACAGTCTATAAGAAACGCTTGGCTCAGAAAGGTCAGTTAAAGAAACTTTTTAAAAGCGTTCAAGAAACTTGAGCAGGCTGAGATAATCTTGAGCCTAGAAACTTGCGTACAGGGGAGGCACAGAAAAAACAACACGAAAGGTCTGTGTGAAAGTAAATGTTGTTTGGAGAACTATATTACAATTGGAATAGGTCAAAAATGCTTCCAACGTAACCCACCCCCCTTCCGAAACCTAATGTATCAAAGGATTATTTTTATGTGCCTATATCAAATACGGATACTTAAGAAACATCTGGGGCTCTAATTAGCAAACTTTTAAAAAATCATAGGTTCAACCCATTTTGCTAAGGTTTCTTGTTTTAAAAAGACGTGTGTAGGGGTTTCCCTACTATTCACTGGTTTCGGTGTACGCTAAAGTGCTTGGACTCTTCAACACTGATTTATAACGGAG
>JAAAKM020000498.1:31109539-31121958 GCA_010016025.2 Alatinidae sp. Z8VKAUB7J3
CCATTCACAACTAATCAAGTGGCGAAATGAGAAACAACAGCTTTGAAGGGATGGGTCAACTTTCGGCGGGAAATTGTTTTGACGTCAGAGGACGATATGCGCCGCATGCTGCGTCATTTTCGCATCGCCATGTTGCTAACGCAGTGGCCATTCGTTGCTAAGAGAAAGCAGGGTCAAATTCTGGGCTGCATTTTGAGTTCTTCCTTTTTTCAAGGGTGTTCGCAAGGGATGCTAAAGGGGCATTCCCCAGAAAGCGTTGAACAATAGTGACATAGGTAAAATGGCTTATAACGGGCATTCGCAATAGTTTTGCAATCTCTCAGTTTGACACCCTGATAAGCAGTGGTTCCATTCCCCAGGGCCCTTCTTTCCAAAAGGGAAAGTGGTTACCCTGGGGCGGGGATCAGCATTGAGATTGATATACTCTTCATTTATTTCAACCAATCTTTTTATAGTTTTGCCCCTCCCCCGAAAAATCCTTTGTACGCCCATAACGGCATCCCCATTGTTAGTGACATGTTACTGACATGAACATAAAACCAGCCAAACTACCTCAGCCTATGAAAAGGTTAAAACATATGAAGGATTCTTGGCGGGAGGGCCTTTGAGCCATCACTGAATCAGCGGGTTCGGGGAGTATACATCAATGGATACGATAAACCTTTGCTCAGTTCCTTTAAGATGAATCCCTTTCTCAGAATTGAAATGACAGATATTATTTCACCTTAACACTTTCACCGTAACTTCCGTTTGTTTAAATTTTTGTTGATGACGTTTCCACGAACTTCGGCCAACATTTATGAGATTGTGCTAAATTTCTGAGATCTGTTATTGTTGTCCCTTGAAATGAACTAATCATCATAACTCTCATTCATGCAAAGGTGTGGGGGCATGCTCAAGTTAAGAATTTTTGTTTTTTTCGTTGTTAGACCGCTTCGTGACCCCAGTAGTCGAGGATGTGTTACGCATAGTTTTAAAACATATCTTCCTCTTGTGTTTGACATCTTCTGGAGATCATCAAGAATACCCAGATCGCGGAATCCTCATAAAGTACAAAGTCAGCCAAATTTGGGTTGACAGGGGATGGGGTGGGGTGGGGGTGGTTAGGCGTAATCTTGGTGAATTTTTACTCATTATTAACCTACAATAGAATGATAATGTATGCACTTGGAATAAGGCTACCAATCGAAGAATGCATCCAAATAGAATTTACAAAACAAAGCCAAACCCACAGTTCGTATTTAGAAATTTTTCATAGGGGACCAAATAAATTTATCTAGGGCGATGTAACTCCGTGCCCCCTTGATTTCGTGTTTGATCCTCATAGTGATTCTAAATGTATAATAATAACTGCACGGAGCCAATGCTCTGAGATAGATGCCATCAGCTGTGATCATAAGCACAACTTTTGTTTGGAGACAACAACCGTAGGGTCCTATTGAACATGGGATGATGGTGTTTATCTTTTAGAGACCCCTGATCCAAAGTACACGTAACGTGTCATATTTATTTATACCTTCGTGCGAGAAGAATGCTATCTTCATCCTGTTTACTGCACGCGGCCTATGTCATTCGTGTTGGTACAGGCATGAGTTCTATTTAACTACGTCAACGGATTAAGCTACATTCGCAATTTGACGCTGCCATTTTTTGAGGGACTGACCAGCGATTTTCCGCTTCTAAGAATTCAACACTCGCACGAGACGGGAGGTCACGTCTTGCTACATTATGCTGGTGAAACTAACGCAAGTTTCACAACTCAGTGTTTTGACATTGGTTGAATCTATTAGCACTGAACACGCAAAGAATAAAAGCAAGGCATGCATCTTCAGTAACCTTACCAAGAGTAAAGTTATCGAGGAGATAGCTTACAACAGCCAAGGGGATATTAGGGGGGCATGCCTCCTCCGATGACCCCCCGATCAAATGTTGCCAAATAGCTTTTACGATTTAACCGTTATTAGCATCAATGTGTAAATACCTAACTTTCCATTAAAGTAAAATAAATCTTCATATGACAGTTGACACAGGCTCACACATAGAATTAATTTACTGGGCTCACAGGCTTTTAGTTGACCCTGACAATACGTGTTTTTTATACCTACACGTCACGCACGTGCACTGTGACACATCCTGGCAACGTAAAAGGGGCCGACGGCTTCTTGGCGTGTGACATCACAGGCATAAATCATAAAAGATGCTGACAGTCGTAGCAGACAACACATAACCTGACGATTCAGAAAGATTAGCACCAAATGAATTGGGAATACTGAAGTGAATGTGTAACGTTTCAAGTTAGACACAGACAAAAATTTTAAGAGTTCATTTGGCACAGACCAGTAGACCTCAACCTTTTACTTCATGCTAACTCCCTTGCCTGAGAAATGTCACTTGTAGGTACTTTCTTAGCGGAGATGAGCGTCATATGAAATGTTTAGGAACGCGTGATGTGTATTGATCTAAGCCCCCCACCCCCCCGGAATCTCACCTAATTGAAGAGCACGTTTTTGCTTTGATGCTTTTTGGCAATGGTGCTCTAAATAATCAAACCTACTATGTATTTGTTGCTAAGACAATAGGTCACGTAGCCAAAATACATCAATTGCGGATCGCAGACTGCGGACCATTGACAAAGACAATAACACGATTAACAAAAGGAGGGAACGTAACTAGGGAAGAAGTCGTTACATTCTTAGGCTATTCCAATTTATTCTTTGTATTTTCAGAATTTTCCAGAATATACTATGAACTTCTACAACCTATGATTTTCTAGAATAGTTATTAGATGTAGTAATAGAACTTAACAGTGCAATCTGGAATATCCTGGAATATCCATTCTGGAATACCCTGTAACATTCTATAGTATTCTATGAACTTCTAGAATGTTCAAGAGTTAGCATATAAAAGCGGAATTATTTGCATAATGTAACATAATGCAACATACCATGGCAAAACGTAAAGCAACTAAAATCAACTGAGTTTAGTTAGAAGGTAACGCATAAAATTCTGCAACTTACCGATTAAGCGACAACCCCCCAGGTCTGGACAGTGAAGACGTGGATGCAGCAACTCCAGAGTTTACGCTTTTAGATGATGATACAGAGGACGATGAAGATATATTGATTGATTGATTCATTGATTGAACGTTATGTTTCAATCTATTCCATAGAAAGGTCATATATGTTAGGTATCAGTTTTCCTTTCCTTAATAAGCGCCCACCTAAAAACTATTGTGTTTAAATAAGCGGCCAGCGCGCTTAATCGGTCATTTACGGTAAGTGGAATGAAAGAAGTTTACTATTTAGAACTAAAACTACAACAGAAGGGAGCAGGTTTGTCGCCAGTATCTTCTCATGAGGGCCTCAAATGACACATCTTGAAGTACCAATTGGGTGATTGTCCAAGGAAAATCAAAGCCTAAGTTGATCTAATACTAAGAACATTTAATAGCCAGTAGTGACGTAAAAACTACAGCAATTGGACGGAAATGAGCTGCAGATGTCATTTTGGACATTTTGCTAGTTTACTATGTCTCCTTGTTAAGTTCTCAATATTTTGACCTACAATCGCGGACAAAAATAAAGTAAATTTTTACTAAATCTCCATGAGAATGACCGGAATCATGGTAGTTACTTAGGAAAGGAAAGAGGCTCTCGTTTGTGGTATTACACGCTATCTGCCCCTTACCTCCTATGAACAGTGAGGTGTGACATGCAAGTCACTGAAATGAAGATTTTCAAAATCTATCGTCAGTCGGAACGAGGGCGAGGCCAGTTTACATTTATTTATGTCCAAGATTGTAGTACTGATTTCGAAATCGAAGTGTATTAAATTCCTGCTGTTCTATTTTTCGCCCACCCTTGACTGCGCGAATTTAAGTACTGCGCGAATCTTAGTTCGCGCGAAAAGGTTCAAAATCTGAAACGATTCTGTTTCGCTCTTCCAAGAATTTGCCAAATATTTTGTTATCCTCAAATTCTACAAGTTTTCACAAGGAACTATTGATATTGTCCTCCACTTAAGACGGGTCACATTGTTCTACCATTCTATGCACAATTACAAATCCATGGTGAGAAATGGCTGGGATACAGCAGATACTTCTAGTTTGGCCATCAACGCAGCCCTGTAACAAGAGAAACCGTTTACGACGCTAGAAATTGAACTCGAGGCATTTTTATGATGTTAAATAGTTCTCATTTTTATCTGCAGTGAGTAATCAGGTCCTTTCATTAATTTTTGTCGTTTTCCACCACATTTAAGATGTGCGAATTGAAGTCCGCGCTAATACATCCAATTAGGGTGCGCAAATTTAAAACGAAGTCCTCGTGCAAAAGAGTACTGCGCGAATTTAAATAAACTTAAGGTTATTCCCAGAACACGAAAGCTTTACATCCTTTCAAATAAAGGACACATTTAAAACTCTTAAAGCCATTTTTCGTCTTAAAGATGTTATTCTTCGGAGGAGGAGGGGGTGTAAAGTTTGTAGTGAAGCTTTGGAAACTTTAGAGCCATTCGATTATTGCAAAAAAGCTGATAGTTTTCTATTGTTAACAGTCGCTTCCATATGCTAGGGTATTTAACTGCTTTATTTTATACGGGCCAGTTGAGTTTGCCAACACGCCTTCCATTTCGTAAGCTGAATTATCGTACAATTTTAAACTGTAGATAAGAAAGGAATCCACACTTCGTGCTGGATCAATGGGAAACAACTACAAAAAGCTTGCCAGTCCCTGCTCTACAGTGATCATGATGTGGTCGTTTTTAAGACCAATTCCCATTTAAAAATTAATGCTTAATTTCAAGTAATATTTCATATATGGATGGAATTTTTTGTAGTCTAGATTGCAAATTTCATTTTGTTGCAAGATTTGTTCTTTCCATTCATTTCACTTTTGTTTTTATATTAATAAAATCAGTTGTACAAATTGAAATAAACTATTACATGAAGCTTAATGGGTGCGAGGACCTTTCAGGGTTACAGGCATGGCGTTATTTACTACGACGTAGTAAAGAACGCCGCCATGGGTGCAGGGCATAAAAAAGGTTGTGAACTACTGCCTAATGGGGGCATCATTAGAGATTATAAAGGGGGTAAAATTAAGACGGGGGGTACTTGGGGTCCAACAGCAAATAGCATGTTCCATTGTTTTTTTGCCTCAAAATGACAAACCCAAACATGTACACTTACACAAACAAATAAATACTACCACCGTTTATTCCCATTTTGCTCATATTTTTGTTTTACACGTAGCAAGAGAGTTTGGAGTCTCTATTGACTAGTTTAATATTGATGATGAGAAACAATGCCGAACTCATATGGACCCAGGGAGCATCAAGAAAATTTTGTAGCTCAGGGGATAATATACTTTCCAGGGTTGAGAATCTTCGCTCTAACGTACTGTAGCCGTTGTCATCAAGAGATTTCTACTTCCACTTGCTAGTTTATTTAACGACAAGCCGATTTATAACTTACTCTCTGGGCTTTATGAATTATTGGAATTACTTGAACCGCCTCGGAGCTTATTAGAACCCCCCGCTTATTAATTTTGGCAAATTAGCTTTGATGATGTAAAGAGAAACATTATTTCAGATTCCTTTAGAGATGATTTTTTACGTGATGTAAGATTTGTGAGACTAAAATGTGCGTTGTGTTGATATCTTTTCTTCTTTATTTCCATTTTGCAACTATCAGTAATTATTTTCAAAAATCGATTCCGACCCCTCGTTTATTACTTTTTGATATTGCTTCCAACCTCCTTTCCCTCCGTTTACTAGAGACCAAAGAGTAGTTAAGGTTTGAGAAATGAGACAAGAAAGAATTCATGAAGTAATGAAAATAACCCGAGTCTTTTATTTAAAGGCTGATCAGTAATAAGGAGGTTCTCGCTCAAGGTTGTTTTTCCATTTACATAAAACACCTCAAATATTGCTAATTACAAATTATGGACTGAAAGATATCCATCGTGTGTATAAATATATAAATCACATTTAAATTCTTTTGTATAAAATATTTGATTTTAATATCATCAATCTACCCATATAATAACAATCAGTGGTCATAATCTATTTTCTCAAATCTCCCCAAACTACCTACAAAAATTAGGATTTGCATCAATATCTGTATACTAACAATCACAAGGCAGGCACCCCCTAAGGCGTAACATACTGCAATTCATAACTTCAAGCAGTGAGAAATACAAGCAAACACATTACCATACGCAACTAAACTTGCAACGCTCGTTACGCCATGATATTGGTTACGAGATGAAGGGCTCTCATTCAAAGACCTCTGATGACCAGTGGGTCCGACATTGAAACTACCCTAAATAAACAGAAAAACCACCAAACATGCTAACTTATGAGTAAAGAGCAGCTGGGGTGTCCAAGGGCATAACCCTCAATTTATGCTACCGGGCAGAGAGGCATGCCGTGAGATAGGCTCGATTGCCCAGTTGGTTTTGAGAAGGCAACTGCATTCTTAATACAGTGTTTTCTAAATGCCACTGGAAAATGCCTACAATGTTGAAGGCATCACTCAAGATGAGTCAAAGATTTTTAATAAACTAAATCAACTTCAAGGTATATTTGGTCAAGGGAGACCTTGAACAGGTGATATATGTAAACCTTAAAAGTAATTGTAGAAGCTTGTACAAGTACTGTACTGAGCTAACGTTGCCGACACGTAAACAATGTCGTTTCGTCTTCGGGTTTCGAAGCGCTTACACTTTTTACGCAAAGACATGCGAAAATAATTGTTATCGAAGAATAACGCGATACTTCGGTGCAGCAACAAGTTGCTTAATGGTATTGCGTAAATAAACCACTTCCGATTTCTCAGCTCTGCCGAGAGAAAGTTTGGATTTAGTACTACGAGTTGGCCCATCATCCCATACACAGGACTGCTCCATGTCCGAGAACCCATATATTACCCCAGATACAAACTTAGGGTTCTTCGCTAAGCATATTTATACCGCAATAAATCTGAGGCCATTCACTTTCAATAGGTTATAAGTGGAAACGCAGCCGTACATTTTGAATACTTTGCTCAATTCTGAAGCTGCAGAATTTCCAAGCCCCATTTTAGAATACAGTTTTAAAGGAAAGGGGGATCAACAGTAATTCCTTTTTTCTTAACCGTTTTCGTGTAAATCGCTACAATTAAAAATCGCTTAATTCGTAGCTGGAAAGAAGCTGCTTAATATGACTAAGCGCATTAGAAAGCCATCGCAGTATTAGTGGATACATCACTGGTGTCCAATTCGAATTACCTTTTCATTTTGTCAGCAAGAGACAACTTAAATGTATCAGTTATGCCGTATTTGCAATTTCCCAAACGCTCACTCGAACACGATCCCTACCTTCAAATTGGATGACTATCAAACACGCTTATGAATGATTTGATTTATTGATAATCCTACGCGAATCACCTGACGTTTAAGATGCAAACCTCCTTTCATTTAACTGCGTTCTGCTTGGGTAAATACTCTTTTGTGACACTAAGAAAAGCATTATAGACCTTAAAATTAACCATACAGGAAGTTGATCCAGTGTTGTTCAGGAAACATGTTTTGAACCGCGAACAGAACCTCCTGGGGCAAAGTCGATATCATAGCCCAATCATTTTTAACAGTTCAAGGCAGGCACGAACAATCAACAGGAAGCCTTTTAGCTGTAATACGCAAGTAATCTACCGAATTGATACCGCAGGCGGAGGCTCAAATCCTTGACTTTTAAATGAGGGAAGTTATCATTTGTTGTGGTTGCGATTCATAAGAAGGGTTCTCAAACAGATCATGCGTGACAGCAATGCGCACGGAGATACACTTTAATACACTCTACAAAAGCATTTAAATCTTAGCTACTGCACAGACTCACTAACGTAGCCAAAATTCTACTAACATAATGCTGTCATTCAACTGCATCACACATTAAAAAATATAATCACCCAACTAAACACAGGGCAATGTTGGTGCCACGAGTGTTTACTAGGACCGTTTTGAAACGTTGGTTGCTTTATTTGCCCTTATTTGGGGAGAACAAGTTAGGTAAACAATAGCACCGGAGTCTGGTAGCTCTTAAGCCTGGTTCACATACGGGTAAAATCCGTCGCTAGGTCTGAGAGCAGGAGCAAGCAAGGATATCGTTTTACTTTACTTCTGCTGATTCACATGCCCGACCCAGTCACTGCAAGCGCAAATAACCAAAACGTAGCATTTCACGCCAAAATCTAGCTGACAGGAGTTTACATCCATCTTGTTGGTTGTGACACTTCTTAAATAATAATAATAATCACGCCCAGGATAGACCCCCCGTGCTTACTAGAGAACCTGATCTCCACTTGGTACCAAATAGCTATCAAAATTTGCACCTGTTATCCTCATCATAGAATTTCCACGTCAGAACAATAGAGGCGCCAGCAATTCAAATGATACTCGGAACCAACAGAGAAAACTCATTGGAGAAGAACAAAATTTTCTGTTACTTTCCGACGACTTTTGCTTTGGCATATATCAATCAAATTTTAACTTTCACAGCCAAGTAGTAGCGTTCGCATTCAAGTAGACCTGCCTTTAACATGCCAGATGCTTGTCTGACGACGGGTTTCACTTATATGTGAACCAGGCTTTTCAGAAAAACTCTTTACTCAATGGCCTAAAATTCGCTGAAATTTTCTAACACTGTTCATTTCTGTAAATCGTCATGGCATACCAACCAGTATAAGCTCTTCTACCCTACATCCATAGTAGGAGATCTTATAACAACCTACTTCAACGAATAATCAAGGAGCGTTTAACGAATACAGGAGACTACAGAACTATATCACTTGACCAGGTGAAGATACAGTAAACTCCTTATTGCTTCATTTTGGCCTAAAAGCCATCGTCAGCACTTGGCGTTTAATATCGTAAAGCGGGTTTACAATTCACAAGAACCTAGTAATGTCAATTTCACTAATAAGAGTAACTAATAACGGTAGCAGACCATTCGCTCCAAGCAGTGCCGGGTCTAGAATTTGCAGGCCATAAGGCACATCTTGGCAGATCGGCCGAACCCCCCATTTCTCCCAGAACAAAGAGTAATAGAAGCCTTCAAGCACTTGGCCTGGGACTGTTAGCCAAAGAAGAGATCAAAGATGGTACCTGTCTACAAGTGTACCAAACATTTCCCCTTAGATTCCCTACTCCTATTAACGTACTCCTTAGCGTGTCCACGAAACTCCCTTGTGGAAGATATATGAACCACAAATAAAGCATTGCTGCTTGAGAAGTTTTCAGCAAAAATTCTTAATCTTACAACAGCTACACAGTTGCAGTCATGGAAGAGCAACAAGTGGCAGCATGAATATTCTGCAATCTGTCACTGATGTGGTCACTCATTTGTTGGAAGTTATGTCACCTTAAAACTCGCGCAGTTTAATTATTATTACAGTCCCCCATCATTTTGTTTCCGAGATCAATGAAGATACTGTTCTCGTGTCCCAACAAACTAATACAGAATTAAAACATTGCATTAAATTCTCAATTAGATTGTCAGTCTCCCCTTTGGCAGCCGATAGGTGTGACTAGGGGGAGGGGGGCTATCAATCTCCAATATCTTTAAAAAGAAAGTATTTATAGAATGTGAGTTATAAACATGTGACTTGTGGATAGAAAGTGAATCAATACACACGGGAAAAAAGCAAGCCCTCCGTATTCCATTCCCTCTAAGACACTTTCCGCGTCCCCGACCCTTTAGCGTGGACTCACATCGAGTTAAAATTTCTAGGGGGTGGAGTCAAACAACCAATTAGTTTTCCACACCGCAATACAGGACATCGAATAACACAAGCAAGTACATCATATGCATTGCAACAGCCAGACCGTTCACTGGGCTATTGTATGTGTGTTGGGGGAGGTGGAGGTAGGGGTTCCAGCGCCAATGGTAACAACTGTTCAAACTTGTTCAGAACACCAAGGTATTGCTTTCTATTATTTGGCAAAAAATGTGAGCAGTAACATTACAGTAACACCAGTTCTGCCTATGCAAAAAAGGAGTTGACCATCCGATGCAATCCGTTGTAAATTTAATAAAGCAAAAGCCAACTGTTTAGTCCTACTCACAAGCCAAATGAAATGCTTTACCTTTAGACAACAGTGGTGTTCTATGCATCACGGTCCTTCCTTCATTGGCAACGGTTAACTTTGTCACCAGTACCGAAGACACCTTGGTCCATTGCCAGGAACGTTGTAATAATTCTCTCATCGGAGTAATATCTATGAGAACAAGCGACAAAGGACCTTCATTGTTTTCCGTAGCCGTCCTGCTGTTATGAACTTCCTTTGATCAACTGTATGAAAGCAAAACAACGTAGGTGTCACCAATACGTTTGCATACCTACGATAGAAAGAAATGAAACTTATGCTCTAAAACTCCTTGAAAATATGAAGACTTTCCTTTACTCTGCTACGGGAACTTTCCAGCTCGAATCGTCATGGAGTGCAATGCATGTGCCATATCGCTGCAAGTGTTTGACTTTTGAGACAAAAAGTAATAAGAAAGTTAGAATCGAAGAACTGAGAGAGTGCAAGAGTTGCCTTTGAGTTATAAACATTGTGCTGATCACTCAGAATCACGCCCACTCACTAATTTGCCGCTGCAAAGCACTTACCGAAACAGGCTAAAGGATATTGGCGTAAACGGAGGAAGGGGACGCTTTTTCAGGTTGTGAGGTATTCGTCGGTGCTGGGTATACGTGCCCACAATGCCACAAGCTGGATACGACATTGTAAACAATGGCAACGTGAATGACGTTGTCCTTCGTACAAGTCACATTGGCCGATGTGGTTGTTGATGATGATGTCGAAAAACGTGGCCACCTGCCCCCCCCCCCCCCCGTGTTACCATATACGTTTTGATTCGCGTCATGTATGGTAACGGGGAACTCTTAAGTGGCCTTCTCAAAGGGTTAAGTAACAGGATTTGACTTCACGGGTAAGCGACTGCAATGTCTTAACCGGTTGTTATGTGGCTTGCATGAAAATTTTTTCATTAAAACAAGTCGTAGGTGCAGAAGATTTACAGTGCAAATCGACTACAATTTTGACTATGAAGAACGCTGGTTACAAGGCTTGCAAGTGTCTGGTTCATAAATTACTGTTGCCCTGTACGTTTACCTTGCCCCTGTCCACTGCATTGAATAAATGCTGTCCTCATGCAACTCGTTACAACATATGTTACAAATTACTCGTCACTAAATGTGCATCACTGTTATGTCTAGAGTTCTGTATATCGTTCCAACGCGCAAGTCAGATCATGGTGAGCACATGGTAGATGGCATAGCATAAGAAATAAATACAGTTAAGCGCTTAGAGCCTTCGATAAATATACAATATGCCTAGAGATGACGAGAAAAATATATCAACGGGACGTTTATTTGGCACATAGAATGACATTCTTGAAAAGTAAATTTTCTGGGAAGCAAGTTTAGTGCACAAAGTATTCGTCAAGCAATCATAGAATAATGCAATAACCTATGGTTCATCAAATGTAACAAAACATACCATTCTTTAAGATGCGGCAGGATGCCTTCTTAAAGCGGAATGCCGAAAATTGTAAATTCTCCATTACGTAATACAAGAGCTGCGACTCTCCCGTCTCCCCTACATTTTAGTAACAGTTCAAAACAAAAATACCTACCCGTCCCAGAGGCGATTCCATATTTTTGGATGGTACCTTAATAACGAATTGCAAAATCTATTGTAGCAGCCGTTTCGCAAGAAGAAGAGGAATTAGCTGATTATGATGTAAGAATGGTCTCACCATGAAGATAACATTAAACAGATAAAATATAGGAGTGATTTTTTTGTTTCTCCAAACTATAATGACTGTTACATTTAGTATCCTATCCACTAAAATGCAAGATCTATATTTGAGAGGAAGCGACAATTTAACAATTAAACACGAAGAGGAGCAATCAGTTGGTTATAATGTAAGAATTTTTAAATGGTTTCACGATCAAGATAAACTTTGCACAGCAAAACATAGGAAAGATAATTTTGATTTTCGATGTAAACTATAACGAGGCAGTCTGTTAGATAGAGTATCCACTAAAAAGAGAAATCTACATTCGAAAGGAAGCCACAATTTAACATTGAAGTAAATAAACCGCACAAAGGCTTTGCCAATAGGATGACGTCAGCCGGACGACCTCACCATCGCAATCCAAAACACACAGCAGTGAAAAAATAATAATTGCTTGGGTATCAACTGTGTACACAAACATGAGGTCAAGGGAAGTCTAGTTGAAACAGTGAACGGATGACAGATTCTGAATGTTTAGTCGGGAGAAAAATTGCCAGGCACATTTAAGTCCGACGGTGAAATGAAATTGTTGTGTTTTTTCTAGAACGCCAAAAATGGCAATAATGTGAAGTAAAAAA
>JAAAKM020000498.1:31140392-31183234 GCA_010016025.2 Alatinidae sp. Z8VKAUB7J3
GTTGACAATGGCAACTACACTACCACTTTGAACAGTCTTAAATACAAACCACTTACTAATTTGTCGCAACCAAAGTCACTTTAAGAGTAGGCTACTTTCTCTACAACCATTCATAGGTGCCCCTCCCCCCTTTTTTTCAGCGTACTTCAAGGGCGCACAGCTACAGCGGGGTTCCTATTCACAAGAATACGTATTCAGCAACTAGAGTGAATCATCCACGCAGACTCTATATAGATTGTTGACAATGGCAACTACACTACCACTTTGAACAGTCTTAAATACAAACCACTTACTAATTTGTCGCAACCAAAGTCTTCCCAATGCATATCCAGCAGCATTGGTTGCCACACATGCGAATTCTCCATTATACTTCGAGCCGAATTTTTTAATTTTTAGTAACGATTCCCATGCATCTCCCGATTTACGCTGATAGATTCTCATATTTCTGTCGTAGATGTAATCTACAACTTCGCCATTGTGGACCCATGTAACACTCGGAAGGGGATCTCCATTAAAACGACATCGGAGGGTGAGATGAGTCCCTCTAACTGCAGAAACACGATCACCAACATCAGCAATGACATTCTGATACCATCTGATGATCCAATGGTTCTTGGTGTTTGGAAATACCACAGGGGCACCGCCTACATACAATACAAAGAGAGTGGTTGATTTAACCTAATTACCATCACTTTAAGAATATGAAGTATTTATATTTGAACCACACAGCTCATCCTAAAGTAACATCTGCATTGTTGGGAGTGTTCCTTTGGAAAATCGTTCTAACTGGGCACGGTGCACAATCTAATTATGTATTGTTGCAAGGAAGTTCAATGGCAAGTACCGAAACCAAAATCGTTCGGCAACTTTAGAGCACTTGCGTCCTTCAACATCGACGTCTTTTGTGAAGTTAGTAACATTTAGGCATGTATTTTTCTACTCCAAATATATTCTCCGCTTTAATTTTTAATTTACCTTACAAATAATAGAAAATAGGTGTTTGAGAAAATTGTAACAGTGTTCAGCTAAGATCAAGAACGGCGTGTGGCCTTGATATAAGACTCTCCTATTTAATTATGGGAGTAACAGTACACGACGGCATTCCTAGCAGTGCCGTTGCCAGGGGGATGCTTGGTATGCTTAGCATCCTCTAGAAGTGGACTCCAAGGTAAAATAGCATCCCCTAGTTCATGGTCGTCTGTCCGAGAGTTTTGAAATGTGTCAGAGCATTTCTCGGACTTGTTGAATACCCTGCTCCATATATCATTTCCAAGATATCAAATCGGCACAGCTATATTTAAACATGTTTCTTTAGGTTGAGAAATCTTAATTGTAGAAGTAGAAATGGACAAACACGAAGTCCATTTTTTGATTGATTAAAGCTAAAAGCAATAAAATCTTAAATTAAAATTGCTGAGAAAGGTTTTAATAAAAAACTGAGGAGGCTATAGGGCTTGACTACTCGCATATAAGTTGCAAACATCTGCAATCGATTTGATTTCTGCATCGACAAATTTGGCAAGTTATAGCAGATCCAAATACATGTTGTCTTTCTGACTACGGGATCACAATTTGTATTACAAGCCGAGCGGCGATGCCGTGAAGCTATGGCATATCGAGCGCCATGTCTCCAACATCCTCAGCGGGCTGCACAGCCTCGGCGGCAAACCGGACGCCGTGATTATTGAATCGCTGATACAGATCGACCCGATTTTTGCGGATTACAGCTACGAAGGCATACCCGATTTACGCGTCATCGTGCTGAAAGGCTACCCCATTATGGCCATGCTCAGACTTGCCACCCATACCTCGGACGGCAGGGCGAATTTGCATCAGGGTGCAGTTGGCGTCGGCATCGATATCGGCACGGGCGAAGCGCTACACGCCGTACAGTACGGTAATCCGGTGTATTTTCATCCCGACACGCGCAAACCGTTTTCCAATTTGACCGTCCCGCACTGGAACAAACTGCTCACATTGGCGTCCGCGTGTTATGAAATGACCGGGCTGGGTTATCTGGGTGTCGATATCGTGCTCGACCGGGATCACGGGCCGATGATTATCGAACTGAACGCACGTCCGGGATTATCGATTCAGGTCGCCAATTTCGCCGGACTCGCACCGCGCGTCGCCGTTATCGAAGCATTGGAAACGATTGAGCCCGATCCGCGGGAACGCGTACAGTTCAGTCAGCAGCAATTTGCCGCGGTACGCAACCTGATCCGGCCGCGCAGAAGAACGCGGCAAGCCGCCGAAGCGTTATTTGCCGTTTAGTGTTTGTGCTCGGTTAATTGCGCGCTACCGCGCTCCCCTGAATAGGTGGAATGTGCTGAATACGCTTAATCCACCGAATCCGCCGAAAAACTGCGATCAAAACCGAAATCCGTACCAACACATTCAGCTACGCGCTTTAATGTCCTGCACGCCGCATGCATACCTTTTCCCAGATGAATCAGCGTCGTCAAAGACACTTTTCCGCTGAGTATCAGCGGCAGCAAACGTTTGATATCAGCCGTGCCGTCCGCACGCACCGCGCCGATTAATGCCGGTGGCGGAGAGAATTCCAGTGGGTCGACAACGGCGCGTATCGCGATAAACGGCAGTTGCCTTTGCGCCGCGCATTCGGCGATGGCGGCGGTTTCCATATCGGCCGCGCAGGCACCGGTTTGCGCACTCAATGCCGTTTTATCCCACGCGGAAGTCAACGCCGCCGCACTGTGCGACAGTACACCGCCGTTTACATTGACACCGCATGCGGCAAGTTTCTCCGCCACTCGGTCACGCCAAGGCAACGACACCGGCAACGCCGTGCCGTTATAAATCGCTTCCGGCAGGATCAAATCGCCCGGTTTCAATGTATCGTCCAATGCGGCGGCCACGCCGAAACTCACCAGTGCACTGATTTCAGCGGCCGGCGTGTCGCACAGTTTATGCGCTGCAGTTAATGCTGCCACGCCACCGATACCACTCAGACAGAACCAGCTGTTGTCACCCAATGGCCGCGGCGTTTGCAACACCGTTTTGTTTTTCGACAGACAGGCTGCTTCCGATTTGAGTGCGGACACAATACCAACGGTGAACGTCATCGTGAATTGTTATTCCGGTTTTATGTACGGGTAAACGCACGATAGCGCGCTAAAGCCCAGACCGGAAAGTATTTGGAATAACCGTGATATTTCAGGTAAAACACACGCGGAAATCCCGGTGCGGTAAACCACGGTTCTTCCCACAAACCGTCAGGGGCCTGATGGCGTAGCAGGAATGCGATGCCGTCGCGCACCGCCTGGCTGTTCACCTCACCCGCGGCCATCAATCCGAGCACCGCCCACGCTGTCTGAAAAGACGTACTGACGTCAAAACGGCCCGCCTGCTGCAAATCGAAATAGGAATCGTTGGTTTCACCCCAGCCGCCGTCTTCCCGTTGTACCGACTTCAACCATTGCACCGCGCGCCGGATTGAAATATGGTCGGTATCCAGCTGCGCCAAACGCAATGCCTCGAGTACCGACCAGGTTCCATAGATGTAATTGGTTCCCCAGCGACCGAACCAGGAACCGTCCGCCTCTTGCTCCGCCAGCAGAAATGCGATGCCGCGTTTCACCGCTGCCTGATGCGCCGGATCACCGTACAGGTTGAGCAAACCGACACAGCGTGCGGTCACATCGCTGGTCGGCGGATCGATTAATGCGCCGTGATCGGCAAACGGAATTTCATTGAGATAATGATAGGTGTTGTCGACATCAAATGCGGCAAAACCGCCGTTGCTCGATTGCATGCCGGCCAGCCAATTGGCGGCGCGTTCAATCGATTGCTGATAGCTATTCACATTTGTCAGTGTCTGCGCCTGTACCAGCGCCCAGGCCGCCGCCGCAGTGTCGTCAAGATCGGGATAATGCGGATTGGCGTATTGAAAAGCCCAACCGCCGCCCGGCAGATTGGGCCGCTTGTCGCGCCAGTCGCCCGGTTCATCCAGCACCTGCTTGGTCAGCACCCAGTCCATCGCGGCCAGTACGGGCTGTTGATCGGTTTGCGGGTCTTCCTGCAACGCCAGTCCGGCCAGAACCGTATCCCACACCGGCGAAGTGCAGGGCTGGCACCAGGCCTGCTCACCCTCGTCGACCAATAGACCGAGCAACGCATTGCGGCACTGCACCCGGTTAGGGTGGTCGGGTGGATAACCCAGCAAGGCCAGCGCTTCATACGCATTGACCATGGCCGGAAAAATCGCGCCGATGCCACATTCACCGTTTAACCGTTCCAGCGTCCATTGTTCGGCACGGCGTACCGAATAGCGCCGCATGAATTCCGGCAGGCGCGGCTCGACACGGGACAAAATACGTTCAATCCACATGAAGACGCGTTTCAACCGTGTATCGGCCTTCGGAAAATAATGCATTTCGTCTTCGGGCGGCACGGTAAACAATTCACGGATGTCAACGTTACGTGGATTGGCCGCCTTGGCTTTTAACGTACACAATATGGACAGCGGCACCATAACGGTACGCGACCAATAGGATATCTTGCTCAAATGAAACGGAAACCAGCTGAGTAACAGCATCAGTTCCGTCGGCACTACCGGCACGCCACGCCACGGTATTTGCCGGTACATGGCCAACAATAGGCGGGTAAAAACGTTGGCGCGCGCGGCACCACCGGCTTTCAGGATAGCTTCGCGCGCGCGCACCATATGGGGTGCGTCGGGAGAATCGCCGACCAGTTTCAACGCGTAATAGGATTTAACCGTGCAACTGATATCGAAATCGCCGCCATAATACAACGGCCAGCCATGGTGCGACGCATCCTGCTTGGAACGAATAAACCGCGCGATCCGGTTTTCCAGTTCGACGTCGACTTCGTCCATGAAATGCATCATCAGGATATATTCCGCCGGTATGGTGCAGTCCGCCTCCAGCGGGAAACACCAATGCCCGTCGGGATTCTGCAATGCCAGCAAAGTCGACCGCGCTTTGTCGAACTGTGCGTCTAAATCGTCTAAAGCCGGCATGTTGTCCCCACCCTTGTCGGTCAAACCGTCATTTTGCTGATAAATTTTCAAGCTTTCGTGCATTCCGTTCATATAATCGTCGATAGGGTCAATAATCATTGTCAGTGTGGTGGTTTTTTCCACTCAACACGCATCGTTTTTTTCAGTTGAATTGCATTTACTCAACTGCGCCTTCTTCCGGAACAACTTTGTCCGGTGGCTTTTTTTCCGGTTTCACATCAAACGGATTATCCAGAAATAATTCGTCATCATACAAGTTAAGTGGCGGATTACCATCATAAATTAAGAATTCACGCTGTTGCAACGACGCTTCTCTAACAAACAAATACGGGTCGAGCGCCGCTTGGTCGCGAATACGCATCGGCCCGGCCAGGCGGGCGCGTTTATCAATGGCGCCCAGCACGGTCAGCGGCACAAAAACCGGTGCACCGACGACGTAACCGGCGTAAAAAAGCGCATTGGTGACAACCGTCACCGGCACCCCAACCACATCGCGCTCGCTGCTGGGTCCCAGAATCGGAATAAACAGGTAGGAACCGGAATCAAACCCCCAAACCGCCAGTGTCTGGCCGAAATCCTCGTTATGCTTCTCCAGTCCCATATGGGTAGCCATGTCGAATAAGCCTAGCATGCCGATGGTCGAATTGACGGCGAAACGCAGGCTGTCAAAAAAACCCTGCTTGACCTTTCCCTGTAAAAAAGCGTTTAGAACGACATTGGGATACGACAGATTGTCATAGAAATTGCCGATTGAGCGCTGCGCTGCATTGGGTACATAATCGACGTATACATCGACCACCGGCTCGAAAAACATGCGGTCGACCTTGTCGGTGAAGTCGTAGGAGACGCGATTGATGTCCTCATGCGGATCGATCGGGTCCGTGTCGACGGTATCTTTTTTTGATAGTGCGGTACATCCTTGCAAAAGCAGGACGCAAATCGATACAAAAACAATTTTGCGTAAATTATTTTTTGTCTTAAGGCATAAGTTGCTGAAAACTTTAACCTGCACATTCATTTACCAAAAACAATCGAGAAGTGTTCAAAAACACGCTATTTTAATATGAGACAGGCTTGCCATGTCATAAAAATCCGAAAAGACTAAATCTGTTGCAACAGCGGCAAATGGCGTTTGATCCGGCCTTGCTCGAGCAGCCACTCGATCTCGTCTTTTAGCGCTTGATAGACAGAATGTTGCGGCAACCCAAGCTCGCTAATCGCTTTGTTGCTGTCGAAGTACATGGGATAGCGCGCGAGTCTCACCCCTGTTAACGGTGCGCGCGGTTGACGATGCGTCACATAGTCCGCAACGAATTCGGACACTGCGCCCGCCATCAGCGCAACCCAAAAAGGAATACGTGTCTTGGGCATTTCCAGACCGGTTATGTCTTCAATCAGTTTCAAAAACTGGCTCAGCGCCATGTTTTCGTTTCCCAGAATATAACGTTCACCCGGACGACCGTGTTCCGCCGCGAGAATATGTCCCGCCGCGATATCGCGCACGTCAATCATATTAAAACCGCATTCTAGGTATGCCGGCACGTTGTGATTGATAAAGTCCAGTATCATGCGGGTCGGCGGCGTGGTTTTATGGTCTCCCGGACCAATCGGCAATGTCGGGGCGACGATGACAACCGGCTGTCCGTTTTCGGCAGCTTTGAATGCCGCCTGTTCCGCAAGAAATTTCGAGCGGCAATACGGCCCCGGCATTTCCTGAATAAGCCGTTTGACCGCGGAGTCGACCACGGCTTCGTGACGCCCCTTGCCGGTCAGTATTGATTCCGTGGAAGTGTAGACAATGACTTCAAGATCGTAGCGCTGTGCTTCTTGCAGCACCGTAAACGTTCCCTCGTAGTTGACGCGCCGAAATTCATTTTTATCGTGCGCCCACAAATTGGGATTTGCGGCGAGATGATAAAGCCGGTCGACTTTGTTCAGTGCCTTATGCACGGTATCCGCGTCGCCGACCGAACCACGCACGACTTCCACGTCGTCAGGCAGTGGCACATCGGGCAATTCCAGCACCCGAACCGTGTCACCGCGTTGCAATAACTGCTGCACAAGATGTAAACCGATAAACCCGCCACCACCTGTAACCAATACCCGGCGATTATCCACAGCCGTCTCCTTTATTATTCTGGAAAACTGTAAAACCCGCGTTATTGCGTTTATACGTCAGTTTGTCCGCAGTTTGAGTTACTACGCAAATGACGTGAAAAACCCGCTCACTGCTAGGTTGTAGCGTATTCATTTTTGAAATTTGCGGTTGCGCGTGCACCTTGTACGATCTCGACCAGCTTTAAGGCCTGCAGTTCCATTTCAATCGCCAGCCCATCAACCTTGGCGCGGAAATGGCGGTAAAAAATCATGCTCGGAATCGCCACCAGTATACCAAACGCGGCATTATAGAGTGCGACCGAAATACCGTACGCCAGTTGCGCCGGATTGTTGCCCGCTGGCGAATTGGAACCGAAAATCTCGATCATCCCGACCAGTGTGCCGAACAGTCCCATTAACGGACTCAGTGCGGCGATCGTGCCCAGTGTTGTCAGGTAGCGATCCAGATCGTGCGTGACCACACGCCCCGCTTCTTCGATCGACTCTTTCATGATTTCCCGTGAACTGGTTTCGTTTTGTAACCCGGCCGCGAAAATCTGACCCAGGGGAGAATGCTGCTTAAGCTTGTCGATCATTTCCTTCGTCACACCGCTTCGCTTATATTCGTTCAATACCCGGGGCAATAAATCCTTAGGCACAACGACGCTTCTGCGCAGCGACCACAGACGTTCCCCAATGATCCCCACGGCAATGATGGAAGCGAAAATAATAGGCCATACCGGCCAGCCTGCAGCTTCAATTAACGATAACACGCAAATGTCTCCCTGATAATTCGACTGAATAAAAACATCAACCTTCTTTCGCCCAAAAACGAAATTGCAAAACGTTTACCTTGACTTTAACCAACCAATACCCAACACGGAAACCCGCGGCACCGCTGCATTGACTGTGCACGCCTACGCTTTCAATCTGATATTGTTCCGTGCAGCATTACTGTGCTGCTGTGAAGTATGTCACAGCAATCTGGAAAAGGCATTCCCGTTTCAGGTATTGTAACGCGACAGCAACACACCGCGGTAACGCCTTGTGGATGAACTGACAGGTAGCGCCTGACAGTTCACCTCCAGCAAAACAAGTCGATACTTCAAGCCAGTACTTTTACACAGATTCTGTGGATAACGGTGTGGATAAGACATTAACAACAAACTTAAGTCACCCAGGCAAAACAGGTTTCAACAAAATGCCACTTTCTTTAGCAGTTTAATTATTTTTTATAAAACAATATGTTACAATAACACTCGCACCACATCCCGGTTTACGCACACGCAAAACACGGCCACCATTAAAAACACGCAAATTATTTTTCATTAACAATGAACACCTCGCCCATACCTGATGCTTCACATAAGATTATAACGGTAAGTGAATTGAATCGTAACGTCAAAACCGTTTTAGAAAGCGCGATTCCGCTGCTTTGGGTAAGCGGAGAAGTCTCCAACATCAAGCGCTATCCGTCGGGACACTGGTATTTTTCGCTGAAAGATACCGATGCGCAGGTGCGCTGCGTGATGTTTCGCCATAAAAACCGGTATCTTGACTGGCAGCCCCAGGATGGCGTTCGGGTTGAAATCCTCGCGCGGGTCACCGTGTACGAAGCGCGCGGAGACTATCAATTGAATGTCGAAACCATGCGGCGCGCCGGTTTAGGTGCGCTCTACGAAGCGTTCGAAAGACTCAAGGCCAAGCTGGAAAAAGCCGGGCTATTCGATGCGGCGCGTAAAAAAAAACCGCCCGTGTTTCCCAGACAAATCGGCGTCGTCACTTCTCCGGAGACAGCCGCCTTACACGATGTGCTGATCACACTTAAACGCCGCGCGCCGATGCTGCCGGTAATCATCTACCCGGCACCGGTACAGGGTAAAGACGCCGCACAACGTATTGCAGCGGCAATTACGACGGCCTCAAACCGCCGGGAATGCGATGTATTGATACTGTGCCGCGGTGGCGGCAGCATAGAAGATTTATGGGCGTTTAACGAAGAAACTGTCGCGCACGCCATTGCCGATTGCACTATTCCGATTATCTGCGGCGTTGGTCATGAAACCGATTTCACCATTGCCGAATTCGTCGCCGACCAGCGCGCACCCACACCCACAGGCGCGGCCGAACTGGCCAGCAGCATAGCGATATCCGAACTGCGCCAGCAGTTAAAGCGATTGCACCACAATCTACGCCGCGCCGTTATGCAGCGGATCGAGTCCGGCATGCAGAAAATCGACCTTCTGGAGCATCGGCTGTCACATCCAGGTCAACGCGTGCAAAACCAGTTGATGCACCTGCGGCATCTGCAAGAGCGCCTGACCGGCAGCTGGCATTACCAGACGGACAAGCGATTGTGGAAAATCACCGAATTGAACAACAGACTGCAACGTACGCCATACAGCTCTGCCGCCCTGGTGCAACTGCACCGGCAATGCAATCAACTGGCCTTACGATTGCAACAAGCATTCACACGCCACCTTGAATTATTGTCTGGCGCACTTCAACAGCAGCAGATCAAACTCACTCACCTTAACCCGCAGACGATTCTGAAACGCGGCTACAGTATTACGTATTCGAGCGAAGGCGAGATTGTCCGCAACGCGAATCAACTCCATGCAAACGAGCAAATTCAGGTAAAATTTGAAAGGGGGTTGGCCGATGCGGTGGTGATCGATACCCAAAACAAATAATAAGATCATCCCTCAAAACACTCGCTGACCCAGACCCCGCGAAATTCACTTTAACTATTCCCAAAAAGGAAAACCGATAATGCCTAAATTTTTTCTCTTGATGGGTGCTGTCAATACATTTATCTGTATTGCACTGGGTGCATTTGGCGCACACGGTTTGAAACACGTGCTGACGCCTGAAATGCTGACCATATTCCATACAGGATTGCAGTATCACATCTATCACGCACTGGGCCTGCTGTTTGTCGGCATGCTGTCGCTGCATTTCGCAAAATCCCGCCTGATGGAATTGGCCGGCTGGTTTATGTTGCTCGGCATCGTCCTGTTTAGCGTCAGCCTGTATGTCATGACGCTGGCGGATGTTCGCGAAATCGGCATAATCACGCCTTTTGGCGGCATGTCCTATATGCTGGCGTGGCTGATATTAAGCGTTGCAATCTGGAAAGACATCACGACAAAGAATTAAACACGCAATTCGAACCATTCATACCAGCCTGTAAGCTTGGAATCCAACACCTTGCGGTTTTTCGCCCCCTGTCCCAGGGGGCTGGAATCCGTATTAGCCGAAGAACTCAACCGCCTGCAGGCTGACGCTGTCCTTGAAACCAACGGCGGTGTACACTTCCGTGGAGACTGGCTGACCTGCTACCGCGTCAATCTGCACAGTCGAATTGCCAGTCGCGTCCTGCTTCAACTGACAACCCGTCCGTATCGCAGCGAACAGGACATTTACCGCGTCGTTTTCGCATTACCCTGGCATGACTGGTTCGATACCGAATTGTCCATCCGTGTCAATCTGGCTGCCATCAAATGTCCGCTGCGCAGTCTCGATTTTGTTACCCTGAAAATCAAGGATGCGGTCTGCGACAAGTTTCGCAACGTGACGGGCAAAAGACCGAGCGTCGACACCGTGGCACCCGATATACGTATTCACGGTTTTCTGGATGCCAAAGCCATGACGTTATACCTGGACACGTCCGGTGAAGCGTTGTTTAAACGCGGCTATCGGATCAAATCCGGCAATGCGCCGTTGCGGGAAAATCTGGCGGCCGGTATTTTGCAGCTTGCCGGCTGGCAACCGGAAATACCGTTACTCGACCCGATGTGCGGCAGCGGCACTTTTCTGATCGAAGCCGCGCAGATCGCTTTGAATATCGCACCCGGTGCGCGGCGCGCGTTTGCGTTTGAACGCCTGAAACCGTTCGACGCCGCACAATGGCGCACGTTGAAGCAACACGCACTGTCGGCACAGCGTCCCGCTTCACCGCTTACGCTATACGGCAACGACTTGTTCGGCTACGCATTGACCGATGCGCGCGCCAATCTTGACGCCGCAGGCGTGCTGGAAGCCATACACTTAAAACAGGTCAATATTCTCGAAGCTTCCGCGCCGCAACCGCACGGCATACTGATCACCAACCCGCCTTACGGCGTACGAATTGGCGATACCGAATCGCTGATAGAATTTTATCCGAAGCTGGGTGATGTACTGAAAAACAGGTTCAGCGGCTGGCGCGCCTATCTCTTCACCGCCGATGCGTTGCTGGCCAAAACCATACGGCTTAAAGCATCCAGACGCATGCCCTTATTCAACGGCGCACTTGAATGCCGTTTACTGGAATACCGGCTGGTGGCCGGCAGTATGCGAAAAAAAACCGCGCCCGATTCCATTACATAGCCGTGCTTGCAGTGTGCTACTTCCGTTCTTTTCGTTCTGTAAAATTGGAGAAAAAACAAGCGACAAAGACACCTTCACCGATAGCGCCTTTACTAACGTTTGTTTGACATTTTGCGCGACCTGAAATAAAATTGCCGGCTCTTTTTGAATATGCAGGATAGGTCCTTTCGTGAAAACATTTTCAGCCAAACCGCACGAAGTACAACATGACTGGTTTGTCATCGATGCAACCGACAAAGTGCTCGGACGGCTTGCGTCGGCTATTGCGCACCGTTTACGCGGCAAACATAAAGCCATTTACACGCCGCACGTTGATACCGGCGATTACATTATCGTTATCAACGTCGACAAACTGCGTGTAACCGGTAATAAAGTGGAAGACAAAAAATATTACAGACATACCGGTTATCCCGGCGGTATTTACGAAACTACTTTTGGAAAAATGCATGCGCGCTTTCCGGACAGACCGCTGCTGAAAGCGGTCAAAGGGATGTTACCGAAAGGCCCGCTTGGCTATGCCATGATCAAGAAACTCAAACTGTACGCAGGCGACACACATCCGCACGCAGCACAACAACCTCAACCTTTGGAAATCAGAGCGTAATCTATGGGCATTCAGTATAATTACGGCACCGGGCGACGCAAAAGCGCGGTGGCACGGGTTTTTATCAAGCCGGGAACCGGTTCGATCATTGTTAATAACAAACCGGTTGATGAATTTTTCTCCCGCGAAACAGGTCGCATGATCGTACGTCAGCCACTTGAACTGACCGATAATCTGACGACATTCGACATCATGGTGAATATTCATGGTGGCGGAGAATCCGGTCAGGCAGGTGCCGTACGCCATGGCATTACACGGGCGTTAATTGATTCCGACGCGGAACTCAAACCCGTTCTGAGCAACGCGGGACTGGTCACACGCGATGCGCGCGAAGTTGAACGCAAGAAAGTCGGGCTGCGCAAAGCAAGACGGCGCAAACAATTTTCCAAACGTTAATGTATTTCATGATTTGACGTTCCTAAAAGCCGCTTTGTCTCAAGCGGCTTTTTTGTTTGTTTTTATCGCCCTGTTGAATCATTCGGGCAACGCGAAAACACCATTACATTGAATGCAGATATGATTAAAGTAGGTATTGTCGGCGGCACAGGTTATACCGGCGTCGAATTGCTGCGCTTATTAGCGCAACACCCAAAGGTTAAGCTCACGGCCATCACTTCACGCAGTGAAGCCGGCATGGCCGTTGCCGAATTGTTTCCGAGTTTGAGAGGGCATATCGATCTGAAATTCAGCGACCCGGCTGACGCAAAGCTCGATCGATGTGACCTGGTATTTTTCGCAACCCCCAACGGCATCGCCATGCAACAGGCGAGCGAACTGATTCAGTCCGGTGTAAAAATGATTGATCTGGCCGCCGATTTTCGCATCAAAGACGTCGCACTCTGGGAAAAGTGGTATGGCATGCGACACGCCTGCCCCAATCTGGTTGCCGAGGCGGTCTACGGCTTACCGGAAATAAACCGCAGCAAAGTCAGACAGGCGCGACTGATTGCCAATCCGGGCTGTTATCCAACCGCCGTACAACTGGGTTTTTTACCGCTCATTGAAGCCGGGCTAATCGACATCACGCAACTGATTGCCGATGTCAAATCGGGCGTATCGGGTGCCGGACGGAAAGCGGAAGTCCATACGTTGCTCGCAGAGGCGTCAGACAACTTCAAGGCATATGGCGTCCCGGGTCACCGTCACCATCCTGAAATCGCACAAGGATTATCCAACGTTGCCGGCAAGCAGGTCGGCCTGACGTTTGTACCGCACCTGGTACCGATGATCCGCGGCATTCACGCTACGCTGTACGCCCAACTCACCAAAAAAAGAAAAGTCGATTTACAGGCGTTGTACGAAGCCCGCTACGCGGAAGAAGCGTTTGTCGACGTGCTACCGTCGGGAAAACACCCGGAAACCCGCTCGGTGCGCGGTTCGAACATGTGCCGCATTGCCGTGCACAGACCGCAGGGCGGCAATACCGTTGTTATTCTATCGGTTACCGATAATCTGGTAAAAGGTGCGGCCGGGCAGGCCGTACAAAATATGAATATCCTATTCGATTTTCCCGAAACGCTGGGCATCGCACAAATTCCACTGTTACCTTGAACGAAACACACCTGAACCCCAACCGCGACACATTGAAGGATGATTAAATTGTCCAGCAAGAAACAGGATTCCCTTTCTCAGCGCATGGTGATCCGTCCTTATGTGTCGTGGCCCGTCCGTCTGGCGGTATGGCTGGTGGGTTGCCTTGTACTGATACTTGCGTGCTGGGGTGTATTTGAAGCGGGCAAACGCGCCACGAACGCTGAAGTCCATGAACGCGCACCGCTAATACCGGAAGCATGGTATGACGCCGAAGCCTGCGCCAAAGCCGATAAAGAGACATTATGTGCCCAGCTGGCCGAGCTGACGCGGCAATTTCAGATACTGCAAACGACGAATGACGATCTGGCCAAGCAAACCAGACAACTCAGCAAAGAAAACAGCTGGCTGAAAAGCGAACTGGATTTTTTTGAACATGTCATGTCGGGCAATACAAAAATTGACAATGGCGTATCCATCCATCATTTCAATTTAAAACAAGACAGTAAGCCGGGGCTCTACCGTTACTCGCTTTCGCTGGTTCAGGGCGGGCCGAGAGCGCAGGAATTCAAGGGTCATTTGAAATTTCTGGTCAGTTTACGGCAAAACGACCAGCGTAAAAAAGTAGTGCTCACGAACAAAAATACCGAACAAAACTTCTCCGTGAATTTCAAGTTTTATCATAGAATAGAAGAAAATTTCAGGGTGCCGTCCGGGATGACGGTCGAGAGTATGGAAGTTCAAGTGTTTGAGCACAACGACACACAACCCAGACTGACTGAAACAGTCGCATTATCGTCATAACGGTCACGAAACACGACAACATGTTTGGCAAAAAGAAAAAAAACAGATTCAGCAATCATATTGATACATTGATCGGCGCAAACACCCGTATTTCCGGGGATATCAATTTTACCGGCGGACTGCGTATTGATGGATACATTAAAGGCAATGTCACCGCTGAAGACAGCGAGCACAGCACGCTGGTGCTCAGTGACGCCGGGCATATAGACGGCAAAATTCAAGTCGCCAATGTGATTATCAACGGCACGGTTAGTGGTCCGATCATTGCAACCAAATATCTTGAATTACAGGGTAATGCGAAAATACACGGTGATGTTCACTACGATGCGATTGAAATACAACTGGGCGCTTCAGTTGATGGAAAAATGATACGCGCAGACAATCAAGCACAAACTGAGAAAACGACCGTACTGACTCCGACCGCACCCAAGCAGAATGCAAATAATGACGAAACTTTGTGAAACTGACACGTATTATTGCGTTCTAATTTGTTTTAAACCGTTATGAGATCGGAATATCTGGTATGGAAAATACACCTATAGTCTTTACAGACAGTGCAGCGGATAAAGTCAAGCAATTGATCGAGGAAGAAGGCAACCTAGCACTGAAGCTTAGGGTTTTCATCAGTGGCGGCGGCTGCTCAGGCTTCCAGTATGGATTTACGTTTGATGAATCAACCAATGATGACGATATGATCATGGAGAAAAACGGCGTGCAATTACTGGTCGATTCGATGAGTTTTCAGTATCTTGTCGGTGCCGAGATCGACTATCAGGAAAATATCCAGGGCGCACAGTTCGTAATCAAAAATCCGGGCGCTTCGAGCACATGCGGCTGCGGTTCGTCGTTCTCGGTTTAAGCGGCATTCGTAGTAACGGCAATCCATTCACCCCAAACAGCATAACCTTCATATATTTCACCCGTTCAACCTGAAAACCATTCCGGCTAAAAGTAAGCATCGCCTGGCTGACCTTCTGAATTTGCAACAAATTTCGCTGGCAAATGCATTAACTGAATGAAAAATCTGACAACGGAAAAAAGAATACGGCATGCTTTCTCATCGAACAGTTCATTCAAACCTGCGACTTCAGTCAAGCAGTTGATTTTTTATAGCATAATGGATCAACTGCGCGTTATTTTTAATTTTCATTTTTTCCAGAATCCGTGTACGGTAAGTGCTTACGGTTTTAACGCTTAACGACAGCTTTTCAGCGATGGCAGTCAGCGATTCTCCTTTGGCAATGGCTTTGAACACCATCAGTTCACGGTCCGAGAGTTTGGTATGAAGCGGGTTTTTAAGGGTTGATTGGGGATAAAACAACAATTTCTCAGCCAGCTCCGGGTTGACATACTTGCCACCGGCGGCCAGGCGTCGCACAACTGCAACCAGCTGATCGGACGGACTGTCCTTGGTCAGGTATCCCGAAGCGCCCAGACGAATTGCGCGAACGGCATATTCATCTTCAGGATACATACTCAGAATCAATGCTTTATGTGAAATTTTATCCACTGAAAGGCGCTTTAACAGGGACAACCCGTTCATATCGGGCAGGTTGATGTCCAGCAGGATCAGATCGAATGGGGTTTCGCGGATTTTTTGCAACGCCTCCTTGCCGTTTGCCGCTTCTGCAACAATGGTAATATCATTCGTTTCCTTAAAAATTCGCTTTAGACCATCGCGAAACATGGCATGGTCTTCAGCAACGATTAATTTGATCATAAATCAAACAGTCCTTTTCCCTTTGTCGATAACTTTGTTATTGCATGGGTATTTTAATCACGACTTCGGTACCTTGTCCGGGCTTTCCGGCTATCGTCAATACCCCGCCAAGTTGTTGCGCACGTTCATGCATGCCCATAATGCCAAAAGAGCGCTGATCCTGTTGTTGCTCCAGGTTAATACCGATCCCATTATCTTTAATTTTGAAACAAAAAAAAGCGTCCATTTCGAATAAATCGATTTCCACCGAAGAAGCATCCGCATGCTGTGCGATATTAATCAGCGCCTCTTGAATAACTCTGAAAATCGTCGTTTCCTTCTCACTTGCCAGCATGGGAAAATTCACGTAATCCTGGCCGACACTACAGCAGATGCCGACACGTTGTTCAAAATCGCGCGCTACCCATTCGATCGCCTCTTCCAGACCCAGATTATCCAGTACATTGGGTCTCAGATTGCTTGAAATATCACGTACGGATTCAATCGCCTCACTGGTCAATTGATGCAACAAACGGATATGTTCGTTTAACGATTCTTCGGAAACTTTTTTCGACAGCCAGTCCAACTCCAGCTTAATAACCGCCAGATTACCACCGACAATATCATGCACTTCACGCCCGATACGAATGCTCTCTTCCTCGCGCACATTCTGCAGATGCAGGGTCAATTCACGCAAGCGGTTGAGCATCGCTTTATGCTCGGTTATATCCTCCATCATACAAACATAACAAACTTCACCGTCGTGAATCACTTCATACGGCGCAAAGGTCATTTCAACCCAGATTGTAGCGCCCTGTGAATGCATGATTCTCCTGCTGACTTTCCAATTCTCAGGCATATTTCGTTTAAAAAACAGCATATCGGATTTGTAAGCCTGTGCATCGTCAGGATGAATCAGGTCGCTTTGTTTGCGCTGCATCAACTCATCAATTGACCGGCCGGTAATAAATGCATAGCGTGGATTAATATCAATAAACGCTTCATTATTCAGGTTGATATGTGCGATTCCCAAGGGCGCTTTTTCGAAAATCGTCTGAAATCGCCGTCTGATTTCTTCCGTCCGTTCTTCAGAACGTTGGCGCTCGATCGAATAGTGGACAACGCGGATTAATGAATTTTCCGACAAAACGTCTTTATCAAGATAATCGTATGCACCCGCATTAATGCACTGCATGGCTAACTGTTCGTTCTTGCTTACCGTCAAAACGACAATTGGCACATCGGTATATTGCTTTATTGTCGTAACCGTCTCCACGCCCATACTGTCGGGTAAATGCAGATCGGAAATGATTAAATCAAACTGCTTCTGACGGATAAACTGTAGCGCATTGGCAATGGACGCGGCGTGCGTCAGCGTAATCTGATCCTTTAACCGCTGTTGCAGCCGATGCTGGATGAGTAATGCATCAAATTCATTATCTTCAATCATCAGAATATGGATATTCAGTTCTTCCATAACGTCCCTCCATCCCCCAAGCCGCAAGAAATGTGCATCAATCAAACCTCGAATTCCCGTTGAGTGCATGCCCAGCCGGATTTCGCCGTAATCCGTGAGCCATCGACATTCATGGCGAAGCTGATCTTACAGGCAAGCACGTTCTTTTCCCGACAAATTCGAACCATCCCGCGCAAGCCATGCACGCTGACACACTCATCTACAGGACATTATACAAGGCTGCAACGGTCCGTTTTTTGCGGATACCGATCAATTCAAATGCCGCCGCGCTGTCGCTCGCCACCTCATGACTTAACATCATAAACCGTAACATAATTCGGCATGCGCAGGAAATTTTTAGCACGTCGCAATGAACTTCACACAGCACTCAACCTAAACGACGAACGGAGGGGCAGACAAACAAACAACGCAGCCGCTTTATCAACGGCTGCGTTGGCGTATCGGGTCAGAAACCGGAGCTATTTATACAGATGGGGCAATAGTTGCTGATTGGCCGGTCGCGTACTGTCACGCGGCAACACTCTAACCAAACTGGCAAGCTGGTCACCATTCCAGGGGGAAGATCTGTCGCGGTAGAGTGCCCGATCCAGTTCATCCAGCGCGGTTTGTACGGCAATATTATCGAATCTGCAAGCAAGACTGCTCAATCCTGCCGGTGGGTTCTCGGGCCAGTGCAGCGCCGCCCATTCCAGCAGACTGCGACGCGCCATATGCGCGTCATTCGCGCTGCAGGCTGCGTGAAACCGCTTTTTGGCCGACTGAATATTTTGAGAAAGAGCGCCTACAGTACCGGCATCCCCGGCATTATTCGATTTGATCCGGCTACGATACCACCACATACCTGTCGTTGACAGCCAGAGCGCCGCAAAAATGAAGCTCGACCAGAGCCAGTGTTCAGATACTACGGCTGCACTGTCATCGGAGATACCGGTAAAGGACTGTAAAATTGCGCTTTTCGTCTCTACTGCGGGCAGCACATCCACAATGCGTTCGGGTAGTTTGGCAGTTCGTTCCTGGTTACTGCGAATGTCCCACCAATGAAGATGAAGCTCCGGCAAAACAAACCGGCCGGGTTGGGTAGGTACAAAAGCAATGTTGCGCAGTTTCTCTCCTACAATATTATCTCCCAAGTCCTCTGTGCGCGTTTCTACAGGGTCCGCGTATACGTTAAACCCATCCGGATTGCCGGCATCAATGTCGGGTAATTGTCCTCCAACGGTGCTACGCGCACGAACGGCAATCGTGCGCCAGAGTGCATCACCGACGTGTATCGCACCGTCTTGCGGCTGCCATTCTTCCGTAAATTCCACCTGTTCCGACCTATTTCACGTTTACTTTGAATTATGACCATGATTAACCGAGTGGCTGAGCTAGAAACGCTATCTTGTCCACTTCGTTTTGATGTAGGTTTACTGCCTCGCCTGAAAGGATTCAAATTCCATGTGCTGACAGCTTCGACCATTCGCACAGCGGATTTATGCGCGCTGCCTTTCTTCTGTGAACAATGATTCGTGTTCTCACCGCTCTCCTTTTGTTCCGCATGGCAAAGGTAAAAGTCAAAACGAGGCAATCATGTCGGCGCCCAGTACTGCAATTTTAACGACTTTTACGGGCTTTTACAGAAAGTACGGACAACATGAGACAAAAAGAATGGACGGAGGCATATGAGTTAAGTTTGATGAACAAAATATCAAAAAATTTCTGACCACTGGAGGTACACTTTAATAAAACTGCACAGAAATCCTTACAAGTGTTCATCGCGGTAACAAAACCCATTATAGAAATATTCCTACTAACAATATTCCATCCACTTGATTGCATAAAAACAAGTATGAGCTACCTACGATACCTTATGTCCTAGTATGCCACAAAAACTAAGAATTTCTATGGGCTCAACAGCTCTTAACAAATTGACTAAAAAATCAAAAATCGCATGCCTATCGTCAGATCTTCATTTTGAGTCTATTATCTATAAATATTATGAAACGAAATGTTACATTACCTGTTTTAAAGCCGTAACGAAAATCACAAAGAGCAGAGGAAGCAAACTGGTAACTGGACTCACTGGTGTTTTGTCGAGGATTGCAAACTAAAGAAGTTTAAAAAGTCAACATTAGCATTGGTTACCAAAAACATAAACAATCCTAGCCTTTCCCAAGGTAATCATCATTCACAATACCTCCCCAAAATCGTCTACTACATGACATGAACAAAAAATCTTCCCCAAACACAAGAGCAATGATGAGCCTTTGACATCAGTCACACTCGAGTGGCATTACATAAGATACTACTGTATGTGCTCATTAAATACAATTTTACATTATGGACTAAATAAACAGCCTAATGCAACTGCACGACTATATTACATAGACTCCGTGAACACTAAACGTATTAACCAAAGGTTTAAAAGTTACAAGTATGCTAACACTTTTCGACTCAGTCATTGCCATAGATGGTAGAGTTTACCACGTACTTGAAAAGATAGAGACTCCAGACGTGATAAACTCTACCATCCATCACAGGTTTAACGTTCGATGTGCGAGAATCCGTGTTATGTTCTGCGAGTAACTCTTCAAATTACTAATCCAGAACAACCTATACTATCAACCGTGTAAAGTTTCCTACTTCCCATAATACAAATAAAGAATACTGTACCAAAGAAGCCAATCATAGCACTTTGCGGCTCTGTAAAAAAGTTAATTTACTTCGCATCAAACAGTCAGAGGATTCTTTACCACGATAATACAAAACGTCTGTCAGTAGAATTTCAAGAAGAAACGCAGAGTAACAAAGAAAAGTAATTACCTGCACAAGCACAACACAAAGGAAGTAAAAATTTGCGACTCTTCGAAACTGCTCAAACAGGTTCTTTGGTATAAAGTTCCATAATTTGTACTGTAATACAGAAAAGACATAAAAACACACTTAGTTTTGTTTTTATCCTGCAAATAAAAAGATGTCAAATATGTTTATCTTGCCCGCTCTAATCGTGGCAAAACAGCACTTCTAATTGGAAAAACATCAGGAAGGTGACGATATTCAGCAATGAAGGAGACGTGACAGGAATTTGAGGGAAAGAGGCGTTTATCGTATCATTATCATAAGAATAAGTATAATTTTGAAAGAAAATTCAAAAGTAGTAATATTGCATTCCTGTGACCATTAATAAGACGTGAATGTGTTTGGCACACATACTTTATTGCTATAAAGGTTTATAACTACCAAGCGAAAATTTACACTCAGGAAGGCCCTTCTGCAAGAATAGCTAATGACCTTGCAAAACGACGCTTATGCTACTGAGAACCTTGTTTAAAGCAAACCTGGTCGCTGCATTTTGTTCATCCAAAAAATCAAATCAGCACCTAAACTACATGTCATGTCATCCACAGTTACATCATCGCTGTCTTTGGAAGGGCGCGAAGTATGAAAGGAGAAAAACACCTAAAAGATGTGCAGCCTAGCAACTGTGTACCTGCTGAAAGACATCATGAAAGCCTTGTATAGGATTCCGTCACCGACCACAGAAGAATACCAAGCACACAATATGTTTGCCTTGCCAATGCCAAAAGCACCGGCAAAGCCACCACAGGAGATTTCCAACAACACCCAATCCACTGTTTCCTCTGACGAATTCCAGCGTCCGTACGACGCTTCCTCACTCCAAAGACTCAATCCCACGAGAAGGCAAATATAACAATGTTTACAAACTGTACTGCAAAGGATGCCCTTCATATTGCACAGGTGTTTTAAAGCGAAAATTCAAGTCAGAGCAAAAAGGATCATTGCAGTGCTCTAGTAAAAGCAATTACATATAGCCGTGAGATGACAGAACAATGTTACGCAAAGCATCACCATTGTGACTGGCAAAATTCGGGCAGAGAAACTCAACACAATAACAAGGGAAATAAAAAAACCAATCCTCTCAACGACAACACCAACGTATTAGATACGCACATTCAGATATATACCTGGCCAGGCCTAGTATAGAGGCCAAGAAACGCAAAATCGGCATGGTACCCTTTCACAGATGAACCAGACTATCACGGAAGATGTTCGCATACAAACAACAAAACCAAAAAAGGTTGAGAACCATGACTTGACATTTCAGGGCATCTACGTCTCATGTCAACCTCCATTTTCTGGTTGTATTGAAGACTTCCTATCATCAAATGTTCTATTGAATGCAAGTTGTGGTTGCAAAAGCTGCAGCGATCAATGCATTTTCCCACTGAAACACATCAGTTAATATTGGCATATTTCACATAAAAAATCTGATAAAGGACGATGATTAACACTATCCCTCTTTCTATTTTCTACACTGAAACTAAATTCCCAGTCTTCTCGGTAATAATACGGAAGATGTTGAATAAGAAAGAATACTCTCTCATGTGGGATATGTGCAAGTCTAGTTGTTGTCTTTCATGACCATAAGGTTATCAAAATATTTTTTACGAGAGTCTTTTACGAACTGCTGTTTGCCCAGAGGCCAACAAACGCAAACAAACGACTCAAGCTACCTGGGAAAAGACACTATCTCTGCCTCGGTTGTTGTACGATAAATGAATATGCCCTGTAAGTAGCTTGTACTCTTTGGTACCAAATAGGCACGGACCTCAGTCTTAATAATGAGAGGCAGGTGGCATTCTATAAGCAGTGTAAGTACATGCAATTTGTAAACAGAAATTGCAACGTCTCCCATGGACAAGGCAGGAGGTAAACGAATCCTAAATATAAAGGTGACTGCCCAGCCAACGGCACTGGTACAACATTTAAGTAGTTCAGTGATCCACGGATAGTAATAGTATATACCGAAAGCTCGTAAAATAAGTTTTTATCGCTATGTTTCATATACAAGCCTTGTACTGGACATTTATCTTTATACTAAGAAACTGCACCGATGACGATAGATCTTTGTTGACTATTACCATTGAATTGGAAAGTGTGCTACTCAAGGTCAATATTAACATACAATCAGTGTTGCAGGATATGCTGGCGCGAACGGATTGGCATACAATAGACAAGTCCAAACTTTAGGAAGACTGTAAGCATGAACATATTTACAAAAATCGTGAATTGATAAAATGGAAATATATTTAAAAGGTCCCGTTCATATGTCTCGAATGCCGCTAATATTAACTAATCTAACCAAGAACCAACCCATTTGATGAATTAAAACGATCTACCCTACACAACTATCTCAACGCTCCATTAATCCGATTTCCGCCTATCCAATTTGTCCGATCTAAAAGAACGGTTACACGTATCCTGTATTTCTAAGGGAAACTATTGACACTCATTGCTGAACAACGTTGATTGCATGGAATATCACGAATACGTTTGTGCAGTATGCATTCTACTGATATTGATAACTGGAATTATTAAATTTGCGAATGTGACGTACAAATTGTTTATCACCTACATCATTCTAAATTTCTAATGTAATTTATATACGTAAGCAAGCCATATCACGTTAGCATGTGTGAACCAGAATTTAATAAGCTTACGTCCAATGGCGACAATGTAAAGTTACCCAACAATTAGAAATACTACTAACCTTTGATGTGACAACCACATTGTCTGCGTAGTGGACATGAGGATCCTCTACACCGACCCCTGGCTCTGTAGTAGGTACTCGATGCCAAAAGTAAACCACACGAAACTCTCCTTGATCAGCAGTCTTTTGACACAGCAGCGTGTCCTAGAATAAGAAAGAAACACTTTATGAGATATGACTGAATTCGTTTCATGTAATTACACCGAGACAATAACTTTATATAAAATGATGATAGGCATAAAATACACCATAGTGTAGACTATCTGAGGATCATCAAACGTTGCAAAACTCTGTGGTAGCTTTTTTCATCTGTATTAAATGTCTCAGTGCGTATTGTGCTCAGCATATGACCAACGATTGGTGAGGTTTATACCTTGATCTAAATACTATACTAGCTAATTGAACACGAGTTATTCGGGCACTGCACCGACCATGATAATCTTTCTACTGTATTTGCACATTGCACCGAAAACGTCGAATGAAGCATAGTGACAGCAATTGTAAACATGGACACTATAATACGTGATTTTGTCAAACAAAGCGGCACTGAGAATGTGTTCCATGCAAAATTCTTGAGTGCAATAGTTAGTCTATATCTACAACTGTCAAAACCATAACCCTGTCATTGCGGGGGTAAGTCATTAAGTAATGTGACGAAAATCCTATCCAGGTACGTCACGAATATCTAAAAGCTTTTGAATTCGGGAATTAAATAATCGTACGGGTTCTGAATGGCAATAATTGGTTTCATAAAACCAGCAGGTACCAACAACTAGAAAGATCGAACGTTATTACACTACAATAAACCGAACCGTAAATTTTCCTAACCAGTCGCATAGTATACTATTAGTCATGAAAGATTGCGTTAACAATAAACTAGTAAAAAATGGTGAGTCTGAGATTTTTTCTACATTTACAAAGCAGTGACCTTCTACATACAACTCGTTATTGATTCACCTTTAAAAGAAGCATACTCTTCATTTTACCCTCCAGTCAGTTGAGTTTTGAATCAAGCGTCACGTGTTCATTTACTACTCTGCGTTTGACACAAGTTTCCTTTCTCTTATGACAAAACAGATGAACCCCAGTATAGGATTCGTATCCGCAATGCTCAAACACCAGCCTTACCCCCCAATCACAGAACAAACTTATGACCTCTAAGGTAAGAACTTTACGCTTTGATTATCTAGCCGAGAGGCTGTTTTGGAAATCTGAAAATTTTGAAAATTAAAAATGTGGAAAATTGAATAGAGATTGGTCTCTGTACATGGCATTAAGTAAACCTGCTGAGCAAATCACTGTGCAATAAAAACCTTCAGTATTTTAAAGCTACAAAAATATGAAAACTGTATTTGACTAAGCGTCGTACCACAGCCGAGAAAGATCTATAACCAAAGTCAAAGTAATAATCATCACTGTTTGATACAAAATATTTTATTAGTTATCCTTGATTAGGAGAAAATCTGGCAAGCAAAAATTGATAATTTTTTTTAAAAAAACGCGTCAATAAATTTCAGGAACAGTCACAAGATCACAGCACCGGAACTTAGGTGGTTACGGAGTTCTGAATACTTTTCCTCGCTTAAGAGCCTACTAGCCACCTGAGCAAACACGGGCACTATTGCGAATTGTGATCGTTTTAGTGCTGCTTTGCTTCCTTCAAGACCCCTGTGTAATTAGTCGGCATTACTCATCTTACTTTTCTAATGTTATATTTTGCAGTTTCTTATACTTTACGACTAATTTCCACTTAAGAAAATACAAATTATTTACTAGTACTATTGCGTTGAAAATAGAGCTCTACGACAGATTTTCCTAAGGAAATGATAACTTGTAGTTTCATCGCATTACATTAACTCTGTTTTATGGCATGAAGCCAAATTTTTAAGCGATGGAATCAAATATTCGATCATCCTGATCCAAGCATCTGTCTACTTGTATTAAATCAACAAAGTTACGAAATACACTTATAACTAGGCAGGTAGATCATCCTAATTTGTAGTCAGCGATCGAAGGTGACCGGATGGAATAAATGGAAAGAGGCGAGAGAAACGACGTTAACGTTACGAAAGTGGGGAAATTAGCATTCCATAATGCGCCGAAGTTTTGCTACTATCCCGTAATAACCCCTCCCATTACTTTCTATCTAAATTCTATTATCAGAGCCATTCACAGTAAATCCAGCTCCTTGTAACTTCCATAATTGTAGTACCATTGGAGCACTTCACTTAAATATTAAGGAAGAAAGGGACACAGTAGAGTGATGTCAGGGAATTCTTGTAGACTATTTAGTACTTAACTTTAAGTTAATTTAGCAAGTAAGCATAGCTTTGGAGATAAGGGTTTATGTTCATTCAATTTCAGTTTCGCCTTGCTTTAGAGCTACTATTTCATGAAGCAATAAGCTGACTAATGCCTCCGTACGTATAAAAAAGACCTTCACGTAGGCTATCATATCCTAACAAGTTAAAAACTTCAAAATTCTTTTCAACAGACAATTCCATGACGCAACCTATTAGACTAATGGTGTCGATCGGTAGAAACAGTTATGTAGCACATGAATGATCCACTTCAGTCAATTTACGCAAGCTATATGACAATGAATAGGCTTCTTTGGACGAAGATTTTGCAGGCAAAAAGATTCGCCATCTTTTCATAACATCGCCCGATGGATAAGCTGTTAAAATAGCGCAATCTTCAAAATCATCTGTGCTTTTGAGTCTTCATTACTAAATCATTCTTCGTCTTTAAAGTTGACGTTGCATCATTCAGTACACTGTTATTTTAGTTTTACTTGTTGCCGTTTCCCCCGCAGTTCTTAGTTCACCTTTGTACTTTCACGATTCTACCAAGTTTTTTACGTCATAGCCTCATTTTCGAGTCGACTTTTTACAATCATTTCATAATGAGTAATCGATGTTAACGCACTCTGCTTTACGGTAAAATTTTTCGTTTCTAAACGCTGTTTGTTCTGTATTTTTATGTAGTTATTAATTTTGTTTAATTTGTCAATTGCACTGCTAAACTGTAAATACATCAATAGCCGAAGTAAGAGAATAGTGGTCTATAGATGTCCTTCGTGTCACTCTGCCTTCGCGATAGAACGTCTCCATTTCGTAATTCCCACTTACATCTGAATACATGGGTCAAAATTACGGCCAGCATTATCAAAAATGTTTGCATGGCAAAATTATTCACTCAATACTCTATGTGCACTTGCTTACGAAACACACATGACATCTCATAGGGTACTAACTTGCCTGCTATGTCTAGAGTGAAGACTCTTCCCCAACAAAAAATGTAGTCGTGATATGAAATGGGATACACAACATTTGGTCGACGAAAGAATTGTATTGAATTGGAGTATTAAAACTCCATCCTTTATAGGCGATTTCCGGGGGTACCTCTCGCCGTTATAAGGAATAAATTTCAAACGACTGTAACAATGGGCTTTCAACCCAAGCTTACGCATGTAGAAAAAAGGCGAAAATTTGTATTACACCAGTTCGAATCATAATAAGGTGCGTTCTAGGGTTTTCCTATATATGATACTTGCTCAGAACAATAGTTACCGTAAAGTCACAATTGGTTGCTATTTTTTCCTCTTGGTAATTCGGATAAATAGGGTAACAAAAAAGAACAAACATCAGCATAACATTTTTATTGACTTTGAGCTTATGGTGATCCTAAATCATTAACAGATACAAAAGACAGCTTCAACCATAGCAGGTTGACTACCAATAATACAAAGAATACAGGTAACCAAAGAAACTAACGAAAATGGCCAAAATGACGAGATGATAAAGAAAAAACCAAGTTGTTCACATATCCTTGCAAATCAACGTTCAGACCAACCATGGATTAATATTGTCATCTCTAATGCTTCTTTTGTGTTGGATCAAGGAAGCGAACTTAACATGACTGATTCTGTATTCGCTATCTTAATGAACTGATTAATCATACTTTCTTTGTCAATGCCGATCAAAAACGCAGATCTGCTTCGTCAATTGCGTCGTTACATTGTTTTTCCGACGATCTCATCGTTTCGTACACCTGCGGAGTCCACTTCCCACCAATTGTATTCAAAGGTTTAATACTTAAATGTTGACAATATTTTTGTAGTCTATATGGTTCCCTTGAAGTGAGCTAATACATGTGCTTTGTATGTCTGTTTGCACAAAAAACCAACAAAATCTTACCATGCAAGGCGCAAATCAAATAGAAAACGTAGCCGATTCTTCAAATATGGCACAGTTCATATAGCTACAACGTGTTGCGCGGCTGTCATTTTCTGTGAAACGCCTGGAAGTACCTGTGCATGTGGATATATTTAAGACTCACAGCAAAGCCAAGAATCATATTAACGTATTGAAAGGAGGAGGTACGAAGAAAATGAGGCTCCTTGTGACGTTTGAAAGGTTCACCTACATCCATTCATGCACGAAGGCACTTTCATACAATTTTGAAAGCGGCACGTATCCTACATCCTTAATATCAAATGGGAATGTATGTATATACACCAGAAGAGGTACTTCATACCAAAGTAAGAGGCAATCCGTGTCATTTCTAGCTAAGAAATCGGTTTCGTACACGATAAAAATGGAATATCGAAATTTTAACTTAGCTGAGTGGACACGTCAATAGCATTTCGTAAACAGAGATGGTAATATTAATACTGCTGCTAAAAGAGGTTCTCTTAAACCAGACTGGAGGGGCACTTTGAGGTGATGCGGTGAGTATTAGCGGCAAACGCACTACCTTAAGACTTGGTACTGCCTTGCGTGTATGGTACGTTTTCCTACCGTCCAGCCTGAGGCGTATCACTGTTAGCTCGGAAAATAAATCAATTTGACATTCGAAGTTTTATCAGCAGTGGATACAAGATTGCAATGAAAATTTAGATTGATATTTAACCGAGACGTCTCTCCAACTACGTGCTATTTACTGGATTTTCATATTCCTTATTTATATGCAATTCTAAACGAAGATGTTCTGTCGACGAAAGAATTTGTTTACAACTTTCGCGTTTTTCATTAACACGAGTGGCAGAAAAGCCTGTCACTCTCGTGACTGACATTACCTAAGACATGTTTTGGTCTTCTTGTTTCCTAAAAAATCATCGCAAAAAGCTTTCTCACTTCACTCTATACGATTGCTATGTCCAATGTTTGGAGAAAACGCTTAGTAAAATGAACGTTGCCCAACGCAATATTCAAATTTTGAACTAGTAACCAACTTTTTATGTATGACATTTTAACGTGTATATAATTTTTACTATATTGACCGATAATAAATGCATCGACCTCAAACCTTGACACACTGTACTACCACTACAGCGCTAGGACTTGGTTATGAATAATAAATATATACCTCAAGCACAGTGTATCCGGGAAGCAGGTCATTGTCGCCGCAGAATTTACTCAATTAGATATTGAACTGCAGTTTCGTGACCTTCATTGCTGGCCGTTCCACGTCTCTGAAGGTATTGATCCTTTTGAGTTCTAAGGACTACAGAGGAAAATCATCGTTTAACCGTGCATTTTCTATTTACTTTTGACAAAACACTTTGACACTCCCTGTTGCCATGGTCAAGTGAACGAAATGATATTTGCACTGATTGAAATACTACCTTACAAAGTGGTTAAATAAAACTATTTGGGCAACGAATGTTTGAAGAACAAAAAAATGGATAAAGTAACTGCGTGATAATTGGTATGTTAATATGCCTGTAGGTTAGCCCAGATATAAAATCAAAGTGCTCCCAAAAAATAGTGCGCCTGCTATAAAAAACAGTGGTAAAATGTAAATAAATAGAATGGTGATCAAAAGTTTTGCATTAAAGTAGTTAAATTAAAATTATTCAATTCATTCATTCATTATAAAATCATTAAAATTTTCATAAAGTATTCAAATTAGCTCTTTGACTAAAACGGCTTCAGTCATTAACAGTTCTATTACATTCTCGCTACGAAATAAAGTTAGTGATATTCTACCTAGCGTGCTTTTGGTCCGTGTTCCTTTCAAGCGTTGATGTGCAAGTTTGACTTAGCTTTCACCTATGAACATTGGTGATGTAGGCAATATATTTGCTCGTTCTGGTGACATCAAGCGTCGGGGCAAATGTATATCATCATCGTTTTATGGACTCTGTTAGTTATATGTCGACGCAGGCGGTTATTGAAATCAGCGCCTTGTATTAGTAGACCGGGGCGTAACACCCTTTGATCTAGTTCAAGAGCTTAGGAAAGCACTCGGAAAGGACATGCACACCCCACCTCCGACATGTTAACCATTCAAAATGCATGATTCATAAATATTTTCCGCGGAAATTTCCAAGCAGTAGCGCCCTCTGTACACTCGAGGATCTAAGATATTCTTAGTGTGTCTAATACTCCCGTTAATATGAGGCTACTGATGATCTGTGGGTCGGGCATTGACACTATTCTAAATCACAGAGACCGTTCCTTTTTACTTCGGGTACTGTATGACCATGTTGTAACCCAGTAACCCGGTCCTTCCATAGTAGCTATTCTGGTGAATGACTAATCCATATTTCAAGGCATTCTCCCTTCGTGGTGATCTGCGGTCACTTTCCTGACCCTGGGTTGAACTACAAACATCATTACAATTCGAATACACGGCTGGGGCATTAGAGAATATTTCCCCGTCTATTAGACTATCTGGAAAATTATGCCAAACAGTAATAAATAATTGATCATAGGCCCTTTTCACACTAACGAAGACGATTTTACAGTACTTCAAGCATTGAAAGGCGTTTGATCTTAGGAATGATTAGCTCTGCCAAATAAAGTTAGACACTAATGATGAGAACTCTGTTGATAAGCGTAAAAAACAATTTCCCTATGAAGTTGCTTAAACTTACATATCAGGTGCGGTACTATATTACTGAAATTTATAACTTTTAGTAAGCGGTGACACTAAATCAATTTGGGGAGTTTTCTCAGTATACACTAAGGGAATAATCTGCATTTATTTTGCACTCAACGAACGCCTTAAAACTAACATATATTTAATTGTTATTAAGGGAAAGTTATTTATCATCTTTTCCTGATCCACTCCCTGGAGTGTGCAGACACATAGCAGACACACACTTCGCTTCATTTTTCTTGCCATTACAGCCACGTCCCAATTTTACACCTGGTATATTGAAGCACAACAGAACTGGTCAAAGATATAACAGCATGGCGGGGACTCAACCCCCTTAGGTTCAAAACAGGATGCTTTTAAAAGTCAAAAAGGATGCTTTAGCTACTCTGTCAGCGAGTGTATGTGTGAGTGGTGAGGGTTGGTGGGGTTTACTTAACATACCTTTACTAATTCTAATTAAATGACAAAGCCTATTAAGGTAAAAGCACTCGTAAAGGCAATATTATTGTATTCTGGTGGCCGGCACAACAACAATAGCATTAGAATTTGCACGCTTTTCAGGATCCGTAAAGCAAAATGTCTCTTAACATAGCCCAATGATTGTATAAATAGTGGATTTGCAAGTTCTCTCCGAAAATAGTTGTAAAATCACATTTGATCTTCTTGTTGTGTTGTGTATCAAGCATTTGCTCAATGTCAGCCTCATCAAAGTGACTCACTATGCAAACCATATTCCTTCAATAAAACAGTGCCCACTGACTGCCGGGTCATTTAACTTCCATTTGTCAAATTCTTAAAAATTGTTCTTTTGTATCTTCTCCCACCCATTCAACGTGGCACAACATGGCTATTTCTAGCTCTATGGCTGTGGTTTGGGTCTACAATAGGCATTGGGTGAGTAGTTCCGCGACGGCCACACCACGGGACTATATGAAGTAATAGCCATTATGAGTTGCCAGCACAAATTCAAAGAGATTTCAAATCAACATGATATGGAACAGCTTTATGCAAATACTGTTGATAGCTACCCCTGCACAACCTAAATTTGAACTGCAACAAATACAAAGCGACAAAAGTACAAAACCGTGGTCATGATTCTCAAACGTGCTTCTACCATTTTGACCTGTGTATACCAAACAAAGTCTAATGGCAATAACGCACACAGACAACAGGTCATACCTGGGTCTATTATAGTTACTATGGTGTTAAATATTAGTATAATGGCAGTCTATTCATCATTGAGAAAAAAATATACAATTATACACTTTTCTTTGTCTCCTACTAATATACTACCACAATGATCTGATTGATTCCTGAACACCAACCCTAGTACTCCTGACTATCGTGCACAAAAAAACAATAATAATAGCTATATTCATTGACTGAGCCCTGAGGTAAAAATCAACTGAAGATATCAAATATACCTCGCAGGAAATTTAACAAGAACTTCGTAGACATCAACTTACCAGCTTTCCCATGCTTAACACAATACTGCGACCGTTGCTTATCTCACATGCACTATTTCTTACTCAACTTGTTAACTTCGCAACTGTTAGAATCGTTTAGTTTTATTCTATTTAACGACTACCGCGCATACTGCCAATATGCATGTCACGACATTCATAAGATACTTTCATGTTCAAAGACAACGGTAGCCCAGTTAATAACTTAAATGCACGTTTCCTCCATTCGTTGCATATAATGAAACAACTCTATCAATTTTAATTATGATTACAACATGTAATATGCTATAATTTAAAATCCTGTCAGAAATGAACAGAACTCTTCGAAACATCAGTTCAGCATTCTTTCTTGCACGATATAATTTAATAGCTCTTCCCTACTAATGATATCATCTCTTAAAAGCTGATATAGACCTCCTGTTTACATAAATTTCTATGACAAAAATGAATATTTCTGGTTAATTGTGGCTTCTTTTGCTATGAATTATTGATGGGGCATCAGTGTCGCCATCGTAATAACCTGCTAGTGGACAATCACAATTGGAAGGGAATACTCAAGACCCAGCTATATCTAAAAGAATGGTAGGTTCAGCTGTAACAAATGGGTTGTCTATCATTAATTGACAATTCACTTATTAACTAAAATCGCGAGGACTAGTACTTCCAATGATCCTGTTCCACTACGGTGGAATGTTTACATCGTTGCAATTACAACTAATCTTTGTAACGCTTTTTTTACAAGTATTTTAATACAGATTAGATTAAGAACTCAGGCTTCAATGAAGAACTTGTCACGATAGCAAAGTGGCTTTGATAATTTCATACGTTCAACAAATTAGAAAACGTATCAGGCATGAAATTAAGTAAGACTGAAAACGACAAAGCACCAGAGTTGATAAATGAAGGTGAATCGGGAATTTCGAGCTACATCTGTTCGTTGAATATCTGGTACTCTATGGACTGTAAAAATATGGAACAATTGCTGGGCAAACTTATATCCATAAGCAATATTTTATTGGCAAAATATATCTTTTACATATAAAGGAACTGAAAGCCTTGTAACAAACTGTTGCAAAGGAAATGGTATGCCATTAAGATTAACCACAGTCTGTGTTTGTTATTCAATTGAACCACTATGCAGACAGGAATGCTAATAGTGGTCATGACTGCATTGTTTTAGTATAAAAGAAAGTCCGTATAGCTAGTTCCTCCATCTGGCTATTTCAAAAGAAAGATGTAGCGGGGTGCATAAGAACTAAAAAAAGACTTCAAACAAGAAAGGAGGTTCCCCAAAAATTGGAAACCCTATTACATTCTAGTAGCTCTGCTTGCAGGAAGTCATAACGCAATCCGTCTACCAGAAGCAGAACTGGCTGGAGTGTGCTGAAAACGCACGGTGCAGCACAGACAATCTCGATCTCTTGACTTTCAATATCAGAAAGGCAACATTGTGAAGAAATGCAAGTGACTAGCCGTCGCAAAAGGGCATTGCAATACATGTATCATGAGTATTTACGAACGTAAAGTATCCCTTGACCACATTAAGAGTTCGTTGCGATTGAAATAATTCCAAAACGAAACTATCAATTTGGTATTTACATCTAATCCGAATTGTAAACCCATTTCTCATTAAAATGGATAGATACAGCTCTCAGTGGTAATACAACTGTACTTCACAAGCAACTACACCTAAGGTCCTACCAATGTATTAAGTCAAAGTAGATAAACCTGGTTTGAATAACTTACTGTACATGAAAAGTGATGGTCTTTCTTTGCGTTCTGTACAACGGCCACGTTGTGAACTAAAAGAGAGCAAACACTGCAGCCCAAGGAGATGGCGGTCTTGAGTAGATCGTTAGGGTCACGGCATGTTTTCTAACGATCAATTGTATCTTGTATTTTGCAAAGTATCATGAATCGAATTTGGACAGTTGTAAACTTATAGCTCAAATCCAATAGATTAGTCTGTAATATTCAGTTATCACTATCGCTTATATGAAATGCAAGTTGGTCCCCATGTTTGCCTTACCTGCACAAAGTTGCAAAGTTCTCGTTGCCAATGCAGAGTTCCTAGACAGCTGAGTCCTGACAGCTAAAGCGTACTTCTTTCTCCTCTTTCCTGAGTTTATGGCCTAAGAAACTGCCACTATACCAATATACTAAATAGGCCAATTATATGCTATGATATTTCTATTATGATAAACTTCAAGGGTTGAAGCAGAATATACTGTAACTTGAAAACGTACAAAGGTCCACTTTGCATCTCGCAAATCATACTTAACTTCTAACGATCTTTATCGTGTAAAAGCTTTGTGAAACCTCCCCAAATTAGAACCCTTTTGTAACTAGAACCAATTCAACGGGAAAAAAATCTAATACCTAAAGTTAAATAGTTACACAAGTGTTGCGTTTGCCACACGGGCATGAAATGAACAAACTATGAAAAAAAAGAAACAGTGAAACCCTGGTTGACAACCACCTTGAAGACCACAACCATTCTGCTACTCAGACCGCGACCGGTGCCTCGGCTGTACAAAACTTCCACTCGGGCCACGGTAACACGTCTAGCTCTCATTAATGCATGATCTGAGAGAACGGGCGCCATGTGTTTCTTGACATCGCTGAAGGGTGTGAAACAAAGTAACGGAATTTTTTGCTAATTTTCTACCGCTAATTGTATTTCGTTACAAATAAGTGACGGCAATCATGTGTGCTAGCCTGAGAATGGGGTTATAAAGGACATGCGGTCAGTTCGTGACGGTCTTGATTCTGCAGACCAGGTGCAAAGTTTCTTGTTATCGAAAAAAGCAGCACATCTTCTCCCTTCCGTATACGAATAAGAAAACGGCCTTAATGAGATATCGGTAAACGTTTAAAACAGGCCTCTATCCATGACTTCTTTTAGGACCGATTCGATTTAATGACGAGTGCAAACATTGGAGGAAAATCTCACTGTTCACAGTTCTTTTTATCTATGAATTAACTAGAGACTCAAGAATGACAGAATTGGTTAAACATTTTGATGGACTTACAATGACCTCACATAAGATCATATCTATTGCGTCCAGTGCTTAACCTTCGAAATTTTTTACTGCACTGATTTTTTATTTGTTAGGTAAACGTAACTCTTAACGGTGCAATCAACCTATTTTTCTCTGTACCTAGTGACAAATCCTTCTAAAGATTGTAGCTTGATGTTAGTTTCTAGCAATAACATGACAATTTGAACTATAAATTCTCCCAGAATGCTCCACCGTATTAGTAAAAGTTCTTGATTGGTACTTACCACTTGTCAAAGAATATTCTTGAGAAACAGGTATGATAAAAAGGAACCAGAAGATAAGAAATGAAGGATCCTTGCTCCCTTACAGAAATAACTGTTAGCTTCTGAAACGAAACCGGACAGCCAATATGTCGTAACGAAGACACTGAGAGCAAAACTTAAGACGATAAAAATAAACTGCATTGTTGTGTGACGACTCTTTCCTTTTCCATATGTCTTGGTCAAACCTCCACAAGCTGTGGGAATATTATGACAAGAGGTACTAAGTAAGGCAAATGTTAACACACCAGCGTCTACACGACTCCAATACAAATTCCGCGTGTAAAGAATTGTTAAATGAATAGCAAAATTAGAAGTCACTGTTGCAGTAATGGTAGGTATGAACCACGACTCTTTGAAAAAATTAAATTATAAAAATAACTTGTTTACAAGTATTATAGAAGCTGTGTATTATATTCCATTGTTGCACTGGGATGGGTAACTTTTAATATGCCTGCCACGCAAAGAGCAATCAATTGGGACCAATTAATTGGCTAAAAAAAGTTGAAAAGTTTAAATAACTAGTAATTATTGTTATTGTGGATCGCATATGAGAATGACATAATACATTGATATTGGAAGAAGAATTAATTTGCAGTAAATGACATCATTAAGGCATTGACTTTTAATAAAAATTAAATGAAAATGCAATGCCAATATTTTAGCAGGAGGTAATATTTTGTCAGAGCGGCAATGACCCACAAATACCCGCTCCTTTGAGTACAGGCTTGTATTATGTTCTTCGCTCTCACCCAAATTTCAAACACTTTAAAATGTTAAACGGCCACAAGGGTTAAAATAGTTGGGGTATATTAATCATAGTGCATCTCGAAAGAAAGAAAAAAGTGCACTAGTTCTATATCACCACGTTGGACAGGGTGGTCAAGGAAAACCTAATGCAAAGCGACCAAGAGTTTGCTACATATAGATTGGTAACATAGCAGTCAATCAGCAAAGATTGGAAAACATGATAAAATGCACAGACGGATGGACCAATATGCAATCAAGAATGCACAGAAAGAATACACAAAACTAAATGTAATATATAGTATGTTACTCTAAATTATGTTCCCAGAAATTGAACATTCCACAGCCTTGACTTTAAACATTATTCTATTTGTTAGTACAATCTTTGATCAACGCCTCTAGATAGGGGTGAAGTAGGCAAACAAGGTCTTTCTGAACCCTTTTAATGTTATCCTGGTAGTAGTTCTGTATTTAAATATACTTTCTTTTCAATATTTTATGTGTAGTTGTAGCTTTTAAACCCAAGTTATATTTCTTGTATTTCATATCATCTTTATGTGAGTATTAGTTATTTGTATGTATTTAAGACTATTTTTCTTTATGGCATACATACATACATACATACATACATACATACCTACATACATACATACATACATACATACATACATACATACATACTTATTCCTTCTAAGCTCCTGTCATCCATATTTTCAGCCTCTTAAAACGGAATATCACCTCTACTGTCCATGTCATTTTATACATATATCTCGCAGCACATTTGTCCAAAAATATGCTCAGCATATACAACTGGTTATTTCATCCCGATTTCACAACAATTTACATGACAAGTATTACATGATGACATGATGACAGCTGTTAATCGATGTCATCTTAGGACATTTAGATAGATTGTTGATTTAGGTCTTATATTTATAATTCAATGGATCTATATCTAATGCCGTTCTGAGAACCTGTCGAGCATGCAAGTCTTTGTAAGTAAGGCGATATAAATGAACAGGCCATGTATTATGTCATGTTGTATCCTCCGTCTTGAAGTGTTAAAACTACGGGACGTCATCTTGATCGGCAATCAGTGTAACATTCATAGCTTTTACTCGTTTATTAGATACCAACTACAACTAGATAAGGAGCCGATATTAGATTCAAGGGACTGTCCTCCTCGAAATAAACTTATCTCGAATAAGGTAGACATAATATTAGGTTTGAGCTTAGCATCGAATAAAGTGCATTGAAGTTCAGTGTTTGTGAACAGGACTTGAATCTAAAGCGACGATTCAGTCGCATTGACCTTATGTTTAATCTGCTAATAAAGGGCACGTTCTACAAATGCCTTAGTGAGGGATCATGGCTGGTGCCCTACAGCATTTTCTCCTTTAACTTCGGCGAAATAACAACCGGATCTTTAATGAATGCTAGTTGACACGCATCACAAATCTCGTAACAGGGTCCCTTGTGGATAGGTACGATTCTGTAATAGTAGAGCGAGAACAATTAGTCCCATCAACGTCAGATTGGAACACAGTACTTTAAATTCCTAACCTGCTACACACTGGAGAACAAGAGGCCATCGGACATGAAACCAGGCAAGAATCGTCAAAGTTTACATGAGAAATGTGCTTAGTATTGGCATTTTGGTGTGTGTCTCTTTGCTAAAAAGAAATTCTTACAGATACTAAGAACATTCGCAAAGACCACGAGAGCACTGTCTATGTTTTCAATTCGTATTTCTGTCGTTCGCATAACTTCACTTCTTTCTAAAGGAAGACAAGTACATAAATTTCAAAATTATGTACAAAATCTGGAGCGTAAACGAGGCTCTACCAAAAGGGTGCTCAATTTAATATTATCGGAACTTCTGCTAATAACGCTATCTACAATGACGTTTTGGCTTCTGGGAACGCTATTGTCCATGTACGAAGTTCGGGTCCAGCCTTCCTATTGTGCTTGGCTTGAATCGTGCTTGCTCTCGACATAGTTTGTCACACTCTTTCAGAGGAACACACGTTGAAATTGTGGTTACCATTCCTCTTTATAAGTTAGCAGAAAGTTTTGATCAGTGCTGATAACTGTGTGGCCGCCTCTCCAACCTAAATGGGAAATAATAATAATAAAAAAATATAGCGCAGAATCATTTAAAGCAAGAGTTCTTTCAAGTATGTAAAACAATGTATCAGGGGGTCTTTTCCACTATTTTGGGTCTTCAATACCATACTCGTCAGAGTTGTACATAGCGAAAGTAAACGTTGCTTTCTTTAGCTATCTCAACCAGTGACCTTTACCCTTAAACGTACCGATCATTTACATGATCAGTCACATATTCTCCGCTGCATATTGATTGCATTGCATTCAAAAGAATCCACGTTGCATGAGAGATACGTAGAACAGCAGTCAATAAATCAAAGGCGTGATGAGCAGTCAAAGAAAGTCAACACAAAGTCAACCAAACATGCTAACTACTAAACAAGGGGCGGAGAAGCAAGCCACGAGGCACGTTCATCTACAGATCTGTAATCAATGAGAGCAGACGTAACACCTTAATCTCAGTAAAACGGCACAGAAGGCTGCCTAGGATACAGTATCTGATGTACCTGACAAAGAAATGAGTATATGGAAGATGGGAAAATATTGCAGACGAGAGAATGAGATAAGCAAATATGCACATCATCGAAAGGAAGGTAATAGCAACCTTGATCAAAGGACATTGTTTGTTTCACGTGTCGGTTGTAATTGTTCATCGGCCATCAGAAAGAAACTAGCATTTTGATTTTATTTTGTTTTCAAAATTTAAGAAACTATATCTTCTAAGAGTAGGAAATGGGTTATTCATCTCGGTAATATATAACCACAGTATAATAAATAAAGTTCATTCATTGATATTGGCGCTGGTATATTCGCAGGATCGTGAAAGCATGTAAATGAACAGAGCAATAGGAGCAAGAGTAGATACCTACCACAAAAGATATAACAGCCTTCTACAGCTACTAAAAAAACACAAGGAAGCAGGTGTACCCCAAAATGAAGGCGGCATCATTTCACCCATCAAGACCGATCAGCAACGGGAATAAAAATGGTGACACAAAGCCAGCTAGTGTCTTTTATGTTGACGATTTACATATGCAGTATGGGAGCCGCGTTTATCCTCATTTATTATAATGTCGTTAACATTTCTTCTGTTTTGATTTCGTTCCTAAAGCATTATCAACATCTGTGATGTCTCCACATTAAAATTTTGCCATTTACGGTAGTGTTAGCATGCCCACAATTAAAATATCTCAGAAAAGCAGTCCTCGCATGTAATTGGTACAGTTTAAGTGAAACGCATGCACTCCAGGGACACTAGGTACCCTTCGTCGATTCTAATTAAGAAGAGGAAGGGCTCAGTTGATTGTTAAGATGCACAAAGTCCTTGTTTGCCACACGATTTAACGTTGGTTAAAAAACAGAGATCAGCACCTGCAAATTAAACACGGGAAGCCGGCAGTTAGGGAGCACAAAGACGTATCATTTGATCAAATGCTATAGGGCCAAAAATGTTACTAGAATGGTACAAGCAGTTGAAAGCTTTTTGATAAACAACTTAAGAACTGAGCATACAATATTACTGATACAAAACAGAAGCGTCTCTACAATTTGAATTCCCGTGCGCACCCAAAATTAAAAGTTTACCTCTAGACGCTATATACCCTCCTTGGTATTTCCAAAAACATATATAAATGTGATCCAGTATAAATTCAGTGCTTCCATCAACCGAGTTGAAGGATGCGAGATTATTCGACATTATCGTAAAATAAAAGGCATTCTTCGTTTTCCTCAAAATGGCAGGTAACGCTTCTTTTAAGGGTGTGGATAACAAATGGAACTTTAGTGTGATGCATGGTTATGAATTATGAAGTTTGGCTTCGACTGATGCCTGTTCAGGCTGGAAATCAGACACTTTAAGAAGGCGTTAATTTTAAACTTTCAGTACATTGAACCATGACTTAAACATTAAAACTTTTGATGTTATGACCATTTGATGTGCAATTAGAAAGTGTACTTAAAGCTGCAATGAGTCTTATATTTATAGTCAAAATAGCATTTCAGGTCCATCAACTAAAGCGGTCCAAATTCGGTTCCTCTGGCCAGAGATTCATACTTAAACTTATACTCCCACTGCATTCCCCTATGTACTGTCGGCTTTTGCCAATCACAATTTCACCCATTTTACCTTTGCAGGCTCCTTAATTCCAGCTAGCTCGTCCAAACGTGTTTCAACCTCCAGCGACTTACAAAGCGACACAGCATCTCTGTCTTCATAAATCTACAAAGTAGGCAATAAAAATTTGGTTAGCCATAAAATGTACCATAAGGGACCAAGGCAATAGTTCCAACATGAAATTATACTTTACGATCAACTTTATAGTCCGCGTCGGGAGACACGTGCAAACAATGAAACACGAGAAAAAAATTAGATAGACGTAGATTAATATATAATGATTAGAATCTAAAGGGTCGAATTAACGTATCGCAGATCGCGATTCGCGATGTTTTCGGCAAAGTGCAAACAGAAATATTTTTTTTACTTGACAAAAATGCGAATAAGAATTTCGCCAAGTCAAGGCAAAAACAAGCAATAGGAAATAACATTGTTAAGAACATTCTTGCCAGTTAAATCAAAAGCTTTTGAAAAAAGAGATATCGTTGTTAAAACAACATCAACACACTTTCGCTGATAAGTTAAATACAAGAAAATACCAATACATGATTTGAACATCGGGATGAGTTGTCAAGTGACTTGGACAAATGTTGTCCTGTGCGTTTTTCTTCACCTTAGGCAGGATGAATGAGCGAGATTTGTTAACAAGTAATTAAGGGGCGCAAAAATGATAAATCGCGATGCGAATGTCCATTTTGTTTCGCCTGCAGCGGGCAGGAAAATATTCAACCAAGAATTTTTCGCGATCACACTTCTTTCCCTTAATTCGACCCTTTAAATTCTTTTTGAATATAATCCCTGAAGACATAGAGATATATTAACAAGAACAGTTTATGCAATCGTGCGGTGCAGAAGTTGACGACAAGTATGGTTATCTACTTTAAGGTCATGGATTTAATGACGTTATTTTTTACGATGAACATCAGTAATAACATTCTTGTATGTGGCATTTTTATCTTTCGAGTCTTTCTTGTAATTCTGTTCGAGTAAAGTTTCATCGATGTAACAAGTCTGATATTCACAAATTAATCAGAAAAGACAAGTTTCGAAAATAAAAACGGCAACAAGACTAACAATTTGCAACGAGAAATTTGGACAACTTGAATGTGGAAAGAATAATATTCAAGCCAAGGTACGTTTATTACTTCTAAAGCCGAGATAATGCAGTTTCATGCTTTAAAAAATCTTCAAAACTTCACTTAAAAGCGCAACTTCACTTAATACCGTTAGTAACCCTAAATCCTACTTACCTTATTTGGGACACTTTTTGGTAAGGTATAAAGATAAAAAAACATAATAAGAATACAAGTGATAGTTCAACTTACTGCTGTTCCAAGGGCGACTAAAAGGCGAAATTGTGATTCTGCATCTGAAACTTTGTTTAGAATCTAATTAGGGAAAAGAAACCAAAACCCACTGACACGCTGTTACAAAATCACTTGCAAAGGCACACGGCCTTGCAACGGACGCATTTTAATAGTCCCCCATAAAGTGTGAGACTGAATACGTTTATTATTTTAAAAAATAATTCAATAAAAAGTGACAAATTTCTTCAGTCATATTGCATAAGTGGAGCAAAGGAGGTTTTTAACGTGGCTACAAACACCTGAGCAAGATGGCGGGGTAGGTACATGACGGGTACAGCTGCATAATTGGCTGTCCATGGCATGATAGAAACCTTTTTCTGGAGTATACCAGTCCAGTATTGTCAAATATGCGGGTCTAATATATACTCTTGGGTGGGGGTGGTAGCATGCATGTATTTATGGCTCGGACACAGACAGTAGGGACGGATGGGTGTGTACGTCTTCTATCGTTTTCTTGACAAAAGAGAGTCGCAATTTTTGTCGACGTCGAAAATAAACGACAAACTGAAAATTGCAAATACTAATCATAGACAATTGTATAAATTTCGGGGGAAAATTGGTATCTTCGGGCTGTCAATATGTTTACTTCCTAAACTATTAATTTTAAGTGGTAGCACAGCAAAAAATATTAACCAACCACTTTGCACCGTGTTACCACAGTATCGAAAAACTCACTGTAGCACTAAAATTGATATCTATAATAACGCAAACATTTACTTCTAGGCCATAGAAACCCAGACTAAATTTACCGAAATGGAGTGTATGCTGATGTTTGAATTCCAGTAAGTTACATATTTTTCAAATCAATTTTACGTTACTCGTTAACGTTCTACATCGATGACCTAAGGTAACAGTCCGTAAATAAACACTTGATTTGACATGACACAGCATATTACTTCCTGCCTCTATCTAATCCAAGAAACAACGGTCACCATTTTGCATTGCCACTCACTACACTTGTTCCCCCAGACATGCCCATTAAAAGAATTAAGCACTACCACTACCCGAGCCACCCGGTCTCTCACAATCATGTCTAACCACAAAGGAACATCGAACATCACACTTCCAGGCTAACTAAATGATCTTCGTAGTCACAATTTCAGTCTTGTTTTCGAAAATTCAACATCTGTCTCATTATTATCAAGGGTCTTGAGTTAGATAACTGCTAAGTCGTCACGTTAGACAAATTAACTTTTTGTGCGCAAGTGTACACCAAACAATGGCCAGCCACCTGTTACAACCATCTCGCACTAACTTTTGTTTGTGAGATCGCACATTGTAAATTTTCCCACATCTTCACTGGAACCTAATAAGAAATCACCGTACTGGAACGGTTAACAAAAGCGTTTAATAAGGCTAGTATGAAGACAGCCAAACGGGGATGCTACACGATACCCTACAAATTAGTAACTGCCCTATGTCAGTGAATTCCGAGAGAGGGAAACTGCCACTACGTAGTAATAGCAAGAAAACTTGTAAGAAACTGTAAGTAAATGTTGCCATTACAGTTTCGTACATTAGTAATAAAGGATGCATCGCTCTCTCGCATGTTTTTCAGTTATCAGTCCGCTAGGAATTTGAGTGAATAAGTATCCATGGAAGAGTGATCCAAGTATTAACCTCTGTGTGTTTTGATCCCAGTTAACGCTAAATAAACGGTAATGAGCACTAACATAGCGCTGGTATTTAACATGC
>JAAAKM020000498.1:31183334-31203635 GCA_010016025.2 Alatinidae sp. Z8VKAUB7J3
ACCTCTGTGTGTTTTGATCCCAGTTAACGCTAAATAAACGGTAATGAGCACTAACATAGCGCTGGTATTTAACATGCATTTCTCACTACGTAATCTGTAGAAGGTGATGCTCTTCAATACACACAGCTGTGGTAATCACCAATAGGCGCGACAGTAACCAACATTTGTATACAATGCAAAAGAATCTGTTCACGGACAGAGACATTACTTCAGTGATGGGTGCGTACTGGTTAATTACTCAGTATCAAACAATAAACTAATAAAAGACTCTCTAGCTCGGTTGAGGTCATATTTCACAAATGAAGGTAAGTAGAACAATGGAAGTAGGGCAAATATTTCCTTTAAAGGTTTCCCGCACAAGTGAACTCGCCACATGTGAAAGACTGTTTAGCTACAGTGGTGGAAGAAATTCTTAAGACCTTTTAAGGAAAGCTTAGTAAAAGAGGAAAAAGAAATCAACAGTTGCAACATAACAGATTGTAGTAATTGCGTTGCGCCTGCTGCGTTCCTTGGGTATCAGGAAGCTCTAGCATGCAGTTATAGAATGTAGCTCGAGTTTGTAGCTCTAGAATGTAGCTCTAGATATAGCTACAGAATGTAGCTCTAGAATGTAGCTCTAGAATGTAGCTCTAGAATGTAGCTCTAGAATGTAGCTCTAGAATGTAGCTCTAGAATTTAGTTCTAGAATGTAGCTCTAGGATGTAGCTATAGTATGTTGCTCTCTGAAACGACTGTTTTTAAAAAGATACGAAGGATACTACACTGGAGACCCAAATATCTTATTTTCATTTACTACGATAACAGCTTATCTCATATTTCAAATGGCACTTTATTCTTCTCCAAACCATAATTTGCGCATATCTTAATAATTTTCATTGGCTTCAAATCCGGAAAAAAATTTGGCATATAGTCGCTGTCAATGCCTGTTGGACTGAACTGGCTAGGTGATAACAAGCCTAAAAGGTTGTTGGTGCCTTAACTACTTCCGACGACAAATGTTGTTTTCAAATCACTTACAGGAATTTTAACGGAGTACATTTTACGCCAAAGATTTCTACTAAATTTGAATTTCTAACGGAAAATGTTTATTCCACTTATAACACTATATTTTGTTGATTCCAAAGAGAAAATAAGATAGCTGTTTAGACGCGGCAATACATTGAGGTAGGCTCCTAGTCAAGATATTTTGCTTTTACATGATCTGCCACAACTAATTTGAATCTGTTTTTCTGATTCTAGGGCGCCTTGTACTTTTTCTCAAGGCCTAATTTACTTTCTTTACTGTTCCTAAGATAAGGCATGGTCCGTGTGATTCCGCGTGTCGTGTGACGCAAGTCGCGTGACAAGTCGTAAGTAAGCGCAATAGGGATGCAGTATAACATTAGGGTGTTCTATTTCTGTAAACGTGACCTTTAGAACCAAGCAGCATAATGACCACTTATTTTTATCATCAGTAAGATGCTGGTAAAATCCAAAAACCCAAGTTGAATTTGCAAAATATAGGATAATTTAATAATAATACAGATGTTGACATCACTGCTCGCTTTGTACTGATTCAAACCTGCATGGACGAAGGTTTACTGATAGTGCATCACGTTAAACCTCAATATCACTGGCAAATAAGTACAGCACGGGAGTAATTTACAAAGGTGGAAGAAGTTCTACTACTAATATTGGGATTTAGATTTATTACAAACAGTTCCGATATTAATGAATTCCTACCTGACACAGTGTAAATATCAGTGATGCTCGATCCTCAAAGGAACTGCTAGCTCTACAAGCCACAGCCAAACTAAAATTAGTCAAGAATAAAACAGATGAAATAGAATGTCGTAAATGAAAATTCCTGGCGAAGGTCAGTCTAGAAGTTTTTTTTACGATAAAACCTTGGCACTTACAAAATATGTAGAAACGCCTTTGCAACAAACACTTCTGTTCGTCAGAATGCAGTCGAAATAAAAGTATGAATTTTCATACACAGCTGTATTTTGTGAAGTGCGAACCACGACACTGGAGTGCACAACTAAGGATGTAACTTTGTACCAAGTGGAACCTGCTACACGGAGATGGATTGGGCAAAAAGGCTCAAAGACAGCAAAGCAGTATCGTCCATTTTCAATCCTCCTATCACTGACTCATAAGTGGAAACAATAACCTTGGATAACAAAAGCCTTAAAAGTTTTCTACGCAATGCTACTGTCCTACATACAACACTAGCTCGACAATCATTCACGAGCGGATTGTTTCTGCATTACAACGAGGGCTACGACTTCGTTCGTTACACTGCTAGAGAATCGCTACACGCTGATAACCAAAACATTTGCTCTACTGACAAGAACGGTTTAAGTCTTTCTTTATTCATCTATTGATTCTTCTCCGAATTCTGTTGATGACACTATTAAGTTACATTTATTTCATGTTTTAAAATCTCATTGAATTAATTTCTACTGGTATAAAAACACAGCGTCAGATATCTCAATTTCTGCTGATTTGTGCCTTCCCAGACGCAGCTGGAAATTTTAAGTTTCATCCTCCCAGTTCCACATCATTTCTTACGACGTATACTCCATCACACACGCAAATGATTCTGCCACTGCGTGCTATATTCACGAAGACTACTTAGTTCTTCTTCTTTCATACGACATAAACAGTTTTAAAATGCGAAATTGCTCAGATTTAACAATATTGTTACGCGTTTCTTAACTCCGCAACATCGTGATTCAACTACTTGCTATAAATGCAGCTATTCAAGCTAGATTTCAATGTTCGACGTTGCTTACCAAGACCCTTCAATTGCTGGCAAAAATAAATTCTGAAGGAAACACAAGAAAGATTCGCAGTAGCTCATGTTGTTGCCCTCAAACCTATTACCAATTTTCAGTTCCCATGCTTAGAAGACCCTATAAAACATACTTGCCTCGAAGATATTGTTGGTTTGGCCATTCGTATCAAAAAGGGCTCTTGAACAACTACCCTAAGGCATATCTGAAGGATATGCCCTCCACCCCAACCACCACCCCCTCGCAAAGGCACATAATTTTCAATGGCGTTATCTGAGCCTTCTTTTGATAAGCTCCCCTCCTCGTTTTCAGGACTCTAGTGAAACCTCGTAGATGGAGGGTGGTGATGTTTTTACCATACTTGGCAATGAGAATCAAGTACAGGCAAAGAGCAAATGTAAGAGAGGGAAGCTAAACATGATAAAATTCGAGTACATAAAAGAAAAATAATATCGATTGGGACCAAAATTCATCGTTGGTAGCTCTTCATTTACGGAGTAAGTGCAGCATAAAATCCGTTGGTAGACGGGATAAAAAGCATACCCTTTAGTAAACCTTAATGGTCTTATGGTTTAATTTCTACAGAGAATTGTGGTAGCATTGACGATATCGGTAAAGCATGAAGCATTGAGACCTACTTTAATAGTAAACTAGCAGCTGCTGTCCTTGTATTCTTGTGGTCTACTTCGCTGACCGTAACTGTATAATCCAAGATCTAAAAACGACCAAAAGATACTGTTAAAAAAATTCAAAATACAAAGAACACACAATTTACTATGTTTTTAAGATGACGAGGTTATTACCGCAAACATAGTACGATACAAAAATTTGGCAAACATATGTCAGACGACGGGGTCGTTACGGTAACTGGATACATAAAGATGGAAAAAGGTCTAAAGCGTGGTGCTCATAAAAGTTTTGCGATGGGATATTTCGTTCTTTTCTAACCACTTATTTCTACATAATACTAATTTTATCGTAAGCAAATTGATGTAATATCAGTACGTATACTAACAAAGCGATTTCGAACTCTTTCTTTAAGTAGTCACAAGAAAACGCTGTGGGGTTAAGAGAGCCATTCTTTTGCCAAAACAATGCTTTATGTGATGTGATATACTGCGATGTGATGTGAAAGTTTGACAAAATAATGTCGATAGAAGTGGAAAAGAAAACCATTTTAAATCTTACAGTGTCTTCGATCAATTATGACGTGTAACTTATACAGTAAGACACTCACTGGGCAAAAATACACTTAAGATGTGATATAAGAACTAAGCAAAAGCGATGTGGATGGCTCTGGGAAATAAAGCCATTTAAATTCTTACTGTGTCTTCCACTACGTGCAAGATATAAATTGTGGAGTCAGGAATGCATACCATATATGATGCGATCTGAATGCTAAACATAAATGACGTGGATGGGCATAGGGGTAAAAACCAACTTCCAATCTAACTGTTTACTTCTTCGATAGCATTTTGAAGAGCAATGGCCGAATTGCATAATGCCATCCTTTGCACACGTTACTTCTTTCAAGAAATGTTCTAAATCCTATCTCCTCAACGCGCACAACTTACAAGGGTGTTTACACTCATGAGGTTGTTGTCTATTCTTTCAGGGGCACGGTAGACAGCAAAAAGAGGGCTGATCTGGAAGTCGATGTTCAGCGGTAGAGGAATGGCGATTATTGTGGTAGCTACTAGAAAAATTGATGGGGGTTTAGGATGGGATCGGAAGATACCATGAAATTACGTGTTCTCAATCCAAATTTCGGTAAACGCATATACGCTAGCCAAAACGTCAGGAGGCCGTAAGGCATTCTTTTGCTACACTGTTTTTGTATTTGCTGGTAAATATGTAAGCACCACACGCAGGGGCCAAGCATCATCCAACAAACAGTCCACGCGGCGGTTGTGTTATCACGAGAATACAATCAATTGCATCAAAGTAGCTCGAAACAGCTGCGTACATACCATGTTTTCTATATCCGTATAACGGCAAATCAAACATTTGCAAATCAAGAAAACTTAGCTCTGATGACAGAACTCGGAAACGCAACCAATAAAAGTATTTCACAAACGGGAGACTAAACCATTGGCCACCTGACGTTTTCGGATAATAGCGCTTCTATTAGAAGCAAAATTGCAACGAACAGTTCCATCAGTCTATGTGCATCAATCACTTACATGCCATGCTGATACTCTACTCTATTCAATCTAAATATAAGGTATGTAGATCAGCAAATCCCATCTCCGCATGCGTGAAACACAGTGTACATCAACAGTGAAAAAATGGATAGCAATCCGATTACCTTGCCGCTATTTCGTAAGATGTAACTGACTCCCAGCTCATTCCGGAAACAATTGCAAAGTGTTTTACATGATAACATGCTATTGGCTGCTGGAGCATCTTTCCTATATGCAATAAAAAGAGCAAACATTGTTTATAGCTAAAGACAAACACTAACCATTTGCAGCCCTGGGAATAAATACCATCCCAAAGACACACAGATATAACAGTCGCTAGCAATGGATACAAATTCACCCAATGAGCTGCAAGCTATCTTCCCTTATTGTTCTTCTCTGGCCATGAGCTAAACTCATCTAGGCTCCTTGCATTTTCTTATTGATTCTGCCTATCTGACATTACAATAGGAAATTGACGTACTAACAACCTTGATTATGGGCAACTACTTACACAAAACGGGTAATCTAGGAGTTCGAATTCAAGACAATGGCCGACGAGGCCTTTTGACTGCTCTTTTGCTGTTTACGATTTAAAAGTTAACATGGAAAGTTGCGCCAATGAATCGCGGTATAATGTAGCTGCAAGACAGGTCGTAGGGGAACAGTTCAAGGGGCCGATGTACCTTACCTGAGCAATATTTTTGTTGCCGGGTTGTAACAAACAGAAACGTGGTCAGCTAATAGTTAGGGGTGTAGAGTATAACAGCAGGTCTGTAATATGTTCTAGCAGCACAAATGGCGATGAATTTATTCGTACCAAAACCCCACCGTTTTTCTCAACCGATGCAATGCTCTCCTTACCCTACCATGACCCCTCTCTTAAAGTTTGATAGGACTAGTTACAGGTCATTTGCATGGCATAGTTTTTGTGAAGTGGCAGGTCCATTAAATTTACAATTGTGCAAATTGCAGTTGCCTTTATTCCTAATACACATGCACTACGCGGCCTTTAAAAAACACGTTACCCCAGGTTTTATCCATAGCAAAGTTCCGGATCCAAAGTTCAACATCCATAGGAAAGGGGGCGCGTTGTTGTATCAAAAGAGTGTACACTGACCACATGTTACATAACCTAGATATAACGGATATGGTCTTGAGATATTATGACACGGTTTCACGAAAAATATTTTAAGAATCAGTGAGCTAACTAAGCCCATCTGCAACCTAAGACTCCTCAATGCGATTCAAAGTATCCAGGTAACATTAACAGAAACCGTAATAGGTAGTAATAAGTGTAAACCAGAAAGTGTTTGCTTTTATTCACAATGCCTATATGTTTCTAAGATTGTTCAAAGAGGCATACAGTATAAGGGGACTGGGTATAAATACATAAATTGCAACGACTGGACAATTAGATTGATAAATACAGCACAAGAGAATTTGTACGAGTATTTAAAACTAGGAGAAAAATTTAAAATTCATGAAATACAAAACTAGCTTTCATTATAAAGTTTCCTATCTCAATCAGCCTTTACAGCCCCTTAGTGGTCCTTCCAGACCACCTCCCCCAACCACCGCCAAGGAAATATGAGCTTACGGTACGATATATTTATCTGCGCGCCATAACGTTCACAGTCTTTGAAGACGAGAAACTTCTTCAATTAATCCCAGCTGCCACACCCTTAGAATACCTGAGCAAAACATTGGACAGCAGAAGCAAGTCCACAAGTAAAAAATAGGGCTACAGCTCTGTTTCATCCTATTTCGTATCAGAGTTGGCGGTGAATTTGGTTATCAAACCCATAATAAAACACAGACTAAGCACCCAAAGGCCACCTTGACAGTTTCCCGATCAAAAAATGTCAGCATTGGAAGTAGCGTGACATGACAGAACTTCTACACCCCAAGGTATTACTGTGGTTCTACCATCGGTTGTATAAACTCGATAGAAACTCTAATTTTAATTGTTAATGGGCATTTTTTTCACTGTGGACTTCAGTTACTTGAAGCCAGCGCATCAGCCATAACTGCAAATTAAAACTGTTATTAGCCCTTACATCAAACTGCTCCACATACCTTGACACTAAGAATAAATAATTCATTAATTTATCTCCACTATCTTCAGTAATAAAATTTTCTAGAATATCTTTGTAACAGATCATCAGTCGTAGTGTGTCCAAACCTATAGAAGTAAAAATAAAGGCAGTTGTAAGACCGCTTCATTCTCTTTCCCCTTCTGTATAGCACAAAAGGAGCTTCAGATACCCTTTGATTATCAAAACCTTATGTTTTCATTCATCACTTGGAATCATCAACTATTTTCTTGATCGATCTCTCATACTTGATTTTGCCTTTCCTCTCTTATTTTTAATCCTCTCTTTCGCAATACGGTGGCCAAAACTACATTTCTCCTCCCGCATTTCAAATGCTAACATTTAGTCACTTTGGGTATCGTTATTAGTTGTGCCTAGCCTCCTTGCTTCTTAACATCAACTGCCTCTTGAACCAACTTAACACTTTTTTCCCTGTCACCTTATTTCAAAAAAATTCATGAGCCATACCTGCATTTAATAGATCGTAACTTGCTTTCGCCACTTTAACCTTTTGACTTGTGATTTAGCTACAAAAAGTAATATGTTTGCACAAAACACTGACTCGGTTCCTGCGGTTGTGGCCTCTCCATTTTCATCGATTGTAAATGTAAAAGTTGATGCCACTACTGTTCTGCCAGAATACGATGGCACTCTTTCGGTTTCTGACACAGAGCATTTCTACGATGATATTTTTTGTCGATAACACTATTGGTGGTGCACTGTTTGGTAAAGGATATTTGCATAATACTCTTACATGAAAGATTTTTCCCCCTTGCTCTCTAAATTCGTAATACTTGTGACTTTCTCCTCAATCAGAAATTAAAGAATTAAAGGCACGTGATTTGGGGGATTATGCAAACTTAACCCTTCCATTTTCATTCAATAATGACCCATGCCTCTGTCCCTTAACGCAAACATCATATAAGAATTGCAAAGGGCGGGTTACAATTTCTATTTGACGAGACTATTATCTCAGATGATCAAATCCACATCTTATGTCCAAACTTGCAAAAGGACTTATTCCAGCATAATCTTGTAAAAACGTGCCGGATTCAGCCTTTCAGATTCAGAATACCAGTTCAAGCTTTAGCGAATCGTCTCTAACTATCTTTTGCTACCTTTGTTGGATGATAAACAGCGTCATTAAAGAAAAATACAACAACCTCAAAACAACTGACACGTCTTCTGCTCAACCTGCATTTCTAGCTTAAACTGTCTAAACGACAATCCGCAACCCTGTCTGAACTGGAATCTTATCTAAGCAGGAAGCGAAAATTGGTCTAAACCAAGTGGGTTAGAAGGGTAGCTTTCAGAGTATTCCTCTACTTCAAAATCTTTCAAGAGCGGAACTATTAGGCAAAATAAGTTTCTCGATAATAATCACCTTTGTCCTAGCACAGAGAAAAGTAAGGGTCAAAGGGATTATGGAAACTTGATCTTCATAGGGCTAAGAAGGTATATCTAGGTATTTCCGGCATTTTCGCTCAGTTCTAGTGCAGTCTGCACAGCAAGAGACCATCTTTGTGTTATCTGGTATTCGGTAAATTCAGTTCAAGAATACGTAACCACTACCGCATAACTTGACAGCAATCCGTTGCATATATAGTTTTAAAAAGTTTTCAATGTACGCCAACGCAATCAGATTAAACTTAACAAGTGCTCTTTACCTGGAAAAACTTTGTCTAACGGCCAGCGTAATATTTTCTCTAGCGTAGAAAGTGTTTCCGATGGTAAAGATTCATCCCGTAAGTTACCAGAACAACATCGATGTAGTAGTTCTATGAACAGGAAAATAGTCAATAACAGTTTATGGTATCGTAAAAAATGACTTTAAACTTGCAAACTCATTTTAAAAGATTGATTATAACTATTCTTTGTTACGGGGAAAACTGCTGGAAAGAGAGTGTACTTCACCGAATCCGGAAAGAGTACCGATTCGAAGAATCAAGAACCTAGCCTGATTCCAACACGGGCAACACTGGAGGACAATGTCACTTTATCTTGGCAGTGACTCTTCCTTTTAGTGAAGGTTATACTTGTATTTCCGCCACAAGACGTTCTAAAGGTTTTTTGTCTGTGTTTGAGTCTGTATATTCCCAGTCTTAAACCACATTTTATGTTAACAAATTTATTTGTACTAGCGGTATCCTTGTTCAAGCGTGTCTTCCTTCAAGATGGTAAATCTCGTGTGCACTAGTCGGTCGGCAACTTTTCACTTACAGAGAAGAGGTCTCAGTGCAATTCAATCCAATTTGTATCCCTATATATGTCATTTCTTAGCTTATTGGTTATTTAGTACATACAAACTGAATAGAAGCAAAAAAGTGCTCCGCAAAAGCTTGGCAGATGAATAAAAAGTGAAGCAAAATCATCATCAAGCTTTCGGCACGACCTTCTACTATTTTCAGATAGGCATTTCAAATTACACATCCCGCCTAGCATAAGATGTCAGCATCTACAAACGCGCTATATAAAAATGTCACAAGAAAGTCATCTTAAGAGAGGACAAACTGATGTTCAAATCCCCCAAATCTTCCAAATACTAAAAAATGAAACCTGAATTAAATGCAAGGAACCATCATATCAAGAAAGACTACATCTTTGCTAACACTGTAAGAAAAGGCCGTATACAATGCGAGTCGTTGGATTTCTCTGTATTTGAAACTGGACTAGCCTAGGTGAGGACTAGCTATAGAATAGAAAGGGATACGAAAAGCACCTTTTAGGGAGAGCTTTCATCAAAAGGGGCTTGAAGACTGAACACAAATCTATTCGATATTTGGGTAAGTAGACAATTAGGTAACAACTTTTAATAGTATGAAAGCAGTTTTGAAACTAATAAACTTTACAACAGTGACCAATTATTATCCGGGGTTGTAATCTGTCTATGGCATACAACCAGTTAAAAGGTTATTATAATCTCGAAATCGTCAAATTATGTAGATAGATTGAAGGTATGCCTGGATATGTATGCCACATTGACAATCTGAAGTTATAACAAATATATGTTACTTCGTGACAGTCAACTTTTAAATGCCATACATATGTTAAACCTTAAAACCTCACTCTTACTACTACATAACCCCATTGTGCAACTTAAAAAAAAATAATAGAAACCGATAATTGAAGAAACTCGTGTGTTGTGCAGTTAGATTTAACTGGTGCTTTACGGTAACTCGACACTGTGAATGATGCCCACGGACAAACAAAGAGCACCATTAAACGCATCCAATAAAATTGTGATAATATTAATCAGTGAAGAGTTCTGTTAATCACATATATTACCTTCTAATAAATTTAATTCCTCTCCTGTAAGCCGCTTGTCCTACGGTAAGAATTGCATTTGATAACAACTGACAGAAACGATGAGTGAAAACGACAAAGTTGAAAAGGTGAGTATTGAGACATGGCAGCAACCATATCACCATAACAGCAATACCAGCAGTAGTAGTAGTAGTAGTAGTAGTAGTAGTAGTAGTAGTAGCAATAGCAGTAGCGGTAGAAGTAGTAGTAGTAGTAGTAGTAATAGTAGTAGTAGTAGTAGTAGTAGTAGTAGTAGTAGTAGTAGTAGTAGTAGTAGTGCCAACTTTTTCAGTCATTTTGGTATACTCGTGTAAAAAGGGAATTCAATATGTCACTAATATCATGTCCAGAATGCAGCTCTCAGGTGTCATCCGAATCGCCAAGCTGTACTTCTTGTGGACACCCAATAGCCTCCGAGCGCCGTAAATATGGCCTTGGATGGATCATTTTTTGGTTAATAATATTTTTCCCCGTCGCCATTGTGATGATAATCATCAACATGAATGGCGGGAGAACCGTAAAGCCCCAAAAGGAAACGAGGCCTCTACCTCGTTGGGGTTTGGTGTTAATACTTCTATTTTTTGCTTACTTTCTGTACCGGCTGGTGATTCACGTAGGCTAACCAACCCGCAAACTGTAATCAGGCCAATCGGGAGAGCGGGCCTGCCTGCAAATTGGTATCGGGACAAAATACGGTTATCATTCTCCCTCTTCAAGGATGGCTAAAACGATGAGAACAGGTTCCGAAAAACTAAAATACACGCTTCAGTATGTCCAAGCCCACCCTGGGTGTAACTCACGCCAGCTCGATGGTTACACCGTGGACGAACTTGTTACTCAGGGCTTATTGCGTGGCGACGAATCGATGGAAATCACAGGCTCTGTGGAACCATTATATATGGATATCCGTATTACACTTTCTGGCGAACAGTTTCTCGAGAGCCTAGAGAAACCTCGAATAATGTGTCGTATATCAGAGTGGTTACTGAAAAACGTTATAACGGTATTAGTCACAGCGGCCATTACTGCGGTGGTCGTATATTATGTACCCAAGCTATTAACTTCGCTCCAAGAGCCAGGCCAATCGCAATCCCACACAAAACCAACAGAATAGCTTGTATTGCATCCATAGTTTTCACTCACTTCAAAAATCCCATATCCAGTGTCCTAAGCAGTACCTTAAACCGCCTGGGCTCGATTTCCGGATAGTCCTTAAGATAGCTGTCCATCTCTGAATAAGGGATGGGCTGACCGATTGACAACGCATCATGGGCCTGGATAAACATTCGATATTCTGGGTCAAGTTTAGGCATCTCCTGTAAGGCTTTGGGAAGTTTTCCGTCTTCCCTAGCCATCTCCATAAAGAACTCCAAGTCTACTTTGCCGTCTTCACCTTTATGCCGCTCAAACCATTCTGAGTAGGCTTGCGCGTACTCACTTAAGGCTTTTTTTCGGCTTGCAGTTTTTCCGCCTTGAAGTTAGCGAATTTCCTGCCTTCCGTTACTACCTTATCCAGGAACCGGCTTTTGTTGGGGTCGCTTAACCACTCCGCCGCCTTCTTTGGGCTGTACTCTACGGGCTGGCCAGCTTCTGTTAAGTTTTCCCAGCCTAGTAGTACACAGTCCACCAAGGTGTCGACATAGACTTTCTGCTCCTCATCAGCAGACAACACCCTGTCCCCCTCAATAAGGCATTCCCTGTTCTTGCGGTATGACTCCCAAAATTCCGGGGTATCCATTTCCGCCACCACGATATAGGCATCTCCACCTAGCGAAACCTTGATCCCCTTGGTGCTCTTTTCCGGGTCGCGTGTAAACTCCAAAATATCCAACTAGTCTCTCCTCTTAATAACCCACAAAAAAGCCCGCATAAGCGGGCCTTGGTTTAACATAGTTTGTCCCCAAATGGGGAGGTTGTATCAGTCGTCTTTCATGCTCTAAGCTTTAGCATGAATATGCTCAACGAGCACCTGATTCATTCGCGCCTGCCAGCCAGCACCACCCTCTTTAAAGTGGTTAATTACCTCTTCATCAAAGCGAATGGTCGTTCTGACCTTCTTGGGTGCTTTCTGCGGACCGCGCCCCTTTCTGTATGCCTCTACCACTTTAGGCATCACCTCAGATGCAGGCCTGAAGTTGTTAAGGTCTTCCTTGGTTAATTCTCGGACTTCGCCCTGTTCGTCAATTAAAGGATTATGTTTGCTCATAGCTGACCACCTCTCGCGGGTTTGCCTTGCGCAAACTGATAATCCGAATACAGTCACCGCGAACCGTAAATGCCATGACATGCAAGCGGTCATCAATATATCCGATTGCTACAAAACGATCTTCACCATATTCCTCACGATCATCTTGAGCAACCTGCGCAGACTCCCAGTTAAAATACTCTGCGTGCCCAAACGGAACACCATGTTTTTGAGTGTTACTGCTATTTTTATTTTCGTCCCACTCATATTCCATGATTAAATTGTACATACGAAATAACAGCAAGTCAACTATATTGTACATACGAAATAACCAGAGTATGGTCTAACCTAACGGAGTCGTGACGCAGACTCCTTCTCAAGCAACTTCGAAAGGATCATTTCCATCAGCTCGCGGTACATCTCCCATTTGAGGTCGTCAGGCAATTCTCTGCGGATATCGACCAGCTCTTGGGCCTCGGATAAGGTGCTCATGACTCGCCCTCCCACAACTTCAGAAGCGCTTCCTGCTGTTCCTCCGTTAGCTTAAGAAACTTAATCAAGTTCCGGATGTAATCAGGGTCGGTGGTATTCATGACGATAACCCCGCTAATGCCCTAGTACCGCAGCTATCTGATTCAAACAGTATCGCCTTAGCCTCATCTGCATTGCTTGAGCGATCAAATAACCAGGGGAATATCTTTTCCTTCCCCTCCCTCGGTAGACTCATGACCAGCTTGACCAATACAGCGTCTAATTCGCTCATGACACCACCCCGCGCTCTGCCAGGGCAGCTTTTATCATCGCCCGGTACTTGGCCTTCAAATGTTCCGGTAGCTGGTTGAATAGAAAGAGAAATCGCTGCTTTGGGATTTTCATGGCCGCGCCTCCTTCAATATCCGGATGTACGATTCGACAAGGGCCTTCTCAAAGGGGGTTAGATCAACAGTTTCACGCCGGAAGCGCTCGACCTTGCTTTCTGCGGGCGGAGTTATGCTATAATTTCGGGTATCCATATATACCTCCTACGGGTTTTTGGATCGTGCCCCCGGACAGTGACCGCTGTCGCGGGGGTTTTTGGTTTAGGACAGGGAGATTTCCCCTGTCCTTGTTTTATAGTTCTCCTTGTTTTACCAATTCCTCCGTCTCTTTCTTGAATGCTGTCATTTCAGCCTCTAATTCATCGGCCTCAGCTAACATGATTGTGGCTCTTTTTTTAGCGAAAGCTTGGGCTTTCTGCGCCTGCTCCAAAGTAGATTCCGCAGTTGAGGCTTTTACGGTATCTAGTACACCGGTGAGATTCTCTACATCCAGATCAAACCATTCGCTCCCTATCCTTTCGCTGAAGAACATATCCTGAATACGCTTCTGAAGGTCAGGCGCTGAGTACTCGAAAAAATTACGCCCGTCAATGCGCTCACAAATGAGGAGTCTTAGCTCAAACGGATTCCCCTCCTGGAGCTTGGATAGCCCTGCATCTGGCTCCGCAGATATCCCTACTTTCACAAACCTAGTCCCAATCATTAGGATTACGTATACATAACAAGGCGCTCGCTTTAAAGACGTTATGTTCATACAGCCTCCGGAGTATCCGGGGGGAATTCAATTATTTCACATTCATTTCCTGTATATTGGCGTATTCCTCGAACGGCCTCTTCAAGCATATTAGCGGTCTTTTCCCAGCCCTCAATACATTCCGCAGGAGCCGGGCCTTCCATTGCAACATTATGCCAATCAATCACTATCTGCTCGCAAGCAAGCTGGCATTTTTCAATTGCTTCGTTATGCCCCTGTATCTCCCCCACCTGTTCTTCCAGCCGTTGACGGGTTTTTTTGAGGGCCGAGATTCTGCCTTCGAGCGACTGAAGCTGCCCCTCCTTCGAGTTGATTTCTGACTGCTGTTCTTTCAGCTTGGATTTTACGCCGTCAGCAATCATTTGAGCCTGATGCTTGCGCTGAGCGGCAAGCTTCTTATTTATGCCATCGCGCTCTTTTTGCAATTCCTGTAACTTCGATTCATAGGTGGCAAGCTCTATTTTTAACGCCTTATCTACTTCGGCTCCAATATTTTTCTGGAGCCGCTGATTATTGCTATCAGCAAGGTTAAGTTTTGATTTGGTGTCTTCTAACTGTGAATCCAGGTTCTGCACCTGGCTTTCCTTCTCCTCCAGCTTGCTTTGCAGCTGATCAATGAGCCTCTTCTCTTTTTTGTGCTTAGCCTCAAGTTCCTTGATCCGTTTCTCTGTTAAATTTTCTCCGTTCTCTTGTAACTGTATAGCCTCGTCCTTTGCCTCTTCCGATGCATCAAGTAGCGCCATAGTCGCCCGAATTGAAAGCATATCTCCAGCATGCTGGAAATTTGAATCCAATAATTCTGGCTTTTCGTTCGCTAGTCGCATAAAGCTATGCGCCTGAGACTTTTTAACTTTGCAATTATCTTCCAACCATTGCCCCCATTCTCCGTGGTTGCATGATGCCTTTGCTTCAACCAGTTTTTCACCACATTTGGCCGCATATATGAGCGCTTGATCCTTATGCCTGATTGACATGTTAAAAAAATCATTGATCTCAACAGCCAGGGTATTCAACGATAATTCTTTCACGCAGCGTCCCCTCTCATTGATTTACGCCATTTGTAATCGTGTCCGGAGTGTTCGATAAGCATATAAACTTGCGCTTTGATATCGCCTCGAGTGGTTTTATGGGCTTCCCCCTCAGTAATTATTGTGGCGATCTCTTCCAGCAGTAAAGACACATGCTTTAATTGAAAGGCACTCATTTCTGACCGAGCCGCGCCGTACGCGACCTTAATACGTTTATTAATTTGGAGAACAAACCCTTTCTTGCTGGTGGCTTTGCAGCCCTCTTCATCAATATAAAGGGAGTGCCCAGTCACAGTTTTCTTGATTAGCCCATCTGCTAATACAGCCTGTACTCGCGCTACCTTCTGCAAGGCACCATCACCCGGAATTGAGATTTTTTTGCTATCTGCTAACGCTAAAATATCACCGATGTCCGCCAGCACCCTAGATTGGTCTGGCGCAACACTGGATTGTAGTTGCTGGTTCATGCTAGTATTTCCTGAGTTAGTTAGTAGTATCCAAACCCCGTTGCTTTGCCGAGCTTCGGGGTTTTTCTTTAGTGCCGCTTAAATTCTTGCTTCCTGTCGACCTGCCTCCCTCTCTTTAGCTTTGCGTATCAACTGAGTTAACTCGCCATTTTTGGTCCGATCAGCTTTCTCCGCCTTCTTTTTCAACCAGTCATCCAAATCCATGGGGACCCCGTACTGCTGCTTAACAAATTCACTCATAGCTACTCCTGATAACGTAAATTCACTATGAATTCATATTATAATGCCTTCAAAGTGAAGTCAATAATATTTGTTCACTTTTGACTTCACTCTAGTATCATGCGCGGATGGATATTCAAAAAACAGCGCTTCGACTCCCTCGCGACCTTCATGTGAAAATTATTGACGCCTCGGACAAATCTGGCCGCTCAATGAATGCCGAAATTGTGCACCGCCTTGAAAAATCTTTTACTTCGGGCAGGTTTTCCGACGCAGACAGGGAGGCAATTGTTAACGCGGTTGTGTCAACCCTCTCAATCAAGGAGGAGAACCGCCTGGAGACAGCGGAAAAGCTAATCGGCGACTCCGCCAAAGTTATTAGAGCATGCGCAAATAATTTGCCTGATTCGGACAAATATGCCTTGCTAGTGCATGCTGACGAACTAGACATTTTTTTGAATCCAGACCACGAGCCGACTAACCCCTAACAGCCAAGGAGGCGCTAAACCCACCAACAAGGACTAACACTATGGACGACCTTACCGTCGAATTGTCAGCCCGCATCACATTGTATGATTTTTTGTTCGAATTACTGTTTGCCAATAACTTATGCAACATGAACCAAAACGATTCAGACAAATTTAAAGCCGACATGATCGAACGCATGTCTAGGCCTTACGGTCTTCTTACTGGCGATCTTGACGCTGCCAAGGACGCTCAAAAAATTGCCTCGCTCGCTGAAGAAATGATGAAACACTTTGTCTCAAAAGTCGCTTCTCGCGAGGCTGACATGCGTAGATCAATTCCGGGCCTGTAGATCCTACTCGTAGTTTTGACATGCTTACGGCGTCCTGGTAATCACAATCGGGCCAGAGTTAGGGTTCTTGTGCCCGACCGCATTAAATGAGTGGACACGGCTCTGCCCACGTTGAGCGCCCTCTGGCGGACCATCTTCAACCTTGCAGACCGGCAAATAGAATCCGTAGGTAGTAGTCCCGTCGGTAATTTTCCACCCGAAAGCAAAGGCTGTATTGGCAATCGTCTTGGAGTAGAAATCAAAGTCATCAAAATATGCAGTTATCGCCAGACCAGGGACCAGGTCACGGGCTAGTGAATCTTTCTTGGCGAGATCATCTACCACTTCAACAGACTCCTGCTCTCTCTGTATAGTGAGATCGACCCCCTGCACACGGAAACCGGTTTTGGGGGCTCCGTCTACGGTAATACCTGAAACTGACGACCCTGTTTTCATTGCCCCGGTTGTTGTAGCTGCCGCCAAAGTCCCTGAGCCTAAAAGATCAGTTCCGCTAACGATGCCATTGGCTGAGACGACTCCAATTGCGCCTGTTACTTTTGATCTTCGCTGAAAACTCAGCGCTACACTTGATATGGCAGAGCCTGGGTAGCTAATGTATTTATCGCCCGTAAGATCGGGTTGATAGCCTTGATAAGTAACTGATCGCTTAGTGGTTCCGCCGACAAGCACATCAACGGCACTGGCCACAGTCTCATCACCGGAGCCGGTTTCATCTACCAAGGTCGTGGCGGCAGCGCAAGTAAGTACCGTGGCAGTCACGCCGGTCACTTGGAAGGTCGCGTTATTAGCGCCATTAGTAAACCCGGCAAAGGTCACATCCTGGCCAGGCAGATAACCATCGCTGACAAATGACCCGCTAGCTCGCGTAAACGTCTTCGCTGCGGCCGCCACATCAATCTGTACGGCTGATGTTGTCATAGACGCGGCCGCCGCCCAAGTGCCACCCATTACCTCTTCCAACTCGTCATCATATGAGCCAGCAGAGAATTCAATATTGCTATCGCCACCAACATCCAACCCAAGCAAGAGAGTGTCGGACAACCCAACCTCCGTTCCTGAAATCTCCTCTGATCTTTCGGTAACAGGCGTTGCGGCAATACCATCAGATACTAACCGCATTGTTTTCCAGTTTGGGGAATTTTCGGGAGTAACCCCATACGTTGACTCTCGAACGCGAGACATTACAAATAAATCACCATTTGCCATGATGCACTCCTAATACTGTGTGAATTTCTCGAAGGGGATTGTGACGTTAATTTGCCGCCAACCATTGACCACTCCGAGGTCTAGGGGTGCAGGCTCGTCGGTATAAATGCCGTTAAAGGTTACTCCTCGATAAACAGCGGCCACGGCATCCACCAGATCGTCGCGGGACTTGTTATCGAGAGAGGGTATTGTAAAAATCTGAACTACAATCTGGCCGCTGGCCTCATACGCTGCCCGGCCAATTTCGGCGCGTGTTTCCGGAGAGTCGAGAATGGCTAGTCGGTACCAAGTGCTATTGTCAGGCTTACTGAAGTCAGGATCGCCATAATCCGTAGGGTCATCAAATGCCTGGTCATTCCATCGCTTACGAATGTCCAGCTTGATCGTTGCAAAACTCATTTAAACTGGCGCGCTACTTCCTGGATCGATAACTTGGCCATACCCAGAGGCGCCTGTTGGGAAGACCCATTTTCCAAAGGCTCGATATAGATTAAGTTATTGGTCAGGTACATGACATCAAAACCGCTTGAGCTGGCGTGTAGTGCTTGCGAGGTCGATATAGTGGCCTGCCCGGACTTATCAGTCGTTTCCGTCTCAGAGGTAACCGGAGCAAGAATGCTGGGCTGCCAGTTTGCCCGTGCTCGCCCGGTGTCGACAGGTGTTTTCGCAACCACCCGCTCATCCAGGTCAAGCATGATTTTTCGGTTGAAATCTGAAATGCGCTTTAGGTTGCGGTCCTGAGCTACTTTTAACTGTGCTGAAAAACTCGCCATTATCGCCGCCCCTGAAAAATATAAGTCACGTCCGCCGGGTCTTTAGAAATACTTTCGATACTGAACACTTCGGCTCCATCCTTAATCGTATCGCCGGTCGAAGGCTCAAAGGTAAACAGCCTTTTCTCAGCAATGAACTGCTGGTCAGTGACCATGATCTTGGTGCCGTCTACATCCTTGAGGTCATAGGATGACCGAATCATGGCAATGGTGTGGTCTGTCGAGCTTTTGCTGGCAGACCCTGTTGCAGGATCAAAAGACCCTGGGGTTAACTGCGTGTATGTTTTATCGCTAACAATATCGCCCAGGGCGGCAAAGCCGGATTGCAGAGCGCCTTGTATAGTCGCTTTTAAACTCATGCTCTCAACACCCTCATTGGCTCAACATCAAGGTAGAACTGAATCAGCGCAACGACATCCTTTTCCAGGCTTTTCTTTTCCGCCTTTTCGTTTACTGCAAATTCCACAGCAACGGGACCAGCCTTAACACTTTTTATTAATGCCGAGTCCTGCTCCGAGGTTTTAGTGTTATCCGTCACCAGCAGGTCAAGCGCAAGCTCGCACGTCGCATCCTTCAGAAACTGCGGGATGGCCGTTTGCGTTAACAAGGCATTATCTCGGTCATATACACCGGTACGAGGCCAGCGCAGCGAGTTTGAAGTAGTCTGTTTGCATCCCTTCCACTCCATCCTGTCTAGCTGTCGAGTGGCCTGCTTTAGAGCCTTCTCCTTAAGCCCAGTTGAAGAGCAATCCCACTCATCAGCGTACAGCCGGGAAACAAAATAGGCGTCTGCGTCAGCGACGGTAATATAGCTGTCAGCGGACGCGCCTGGAGTTGCATCGATTGCCATCAGTCAGCTTTCTTTGCTGCCGGTTTAGTGGCTTTCTTTGCTGCCGGTTTGACTGCGACTACTTCCAACTCGGTTTTAAAGTCTTCATAAGCCGATACCACAGATTCAAACTTGGCCGCCATGACAGCCTTGTCACAATTCATAACACGAACAGCGTTGCGGTCTTGAACCTGTACATAGTTTTCCTTTCTCAGCTCTGTGATGGCCGCCATATCTTTTTCGGTGGCGTTACCATCAACATAAAAAACAATAAACATAATGACTCTCCAATAGGGCGACTGTAGCCGCCCTGGTTTTATTGGGTGACGATTGCTATCCCGGCAGTGGACTTAACATCGGTTGCCACCTGATCCCAGTTGGTTCCAGTTGCTAGTGCAGCGTCATTGGGGTTGGCTCCACCATTTGAGATATCCCAAGCGTAACCCTTGAGACCAAGGCTGAAGGAGTGCTCGCCTTGAACGCGGTTAATTAAGTTTTCGCTACCGGTGATAGTCTCATTGACAATTTCACGTCCTTCAGACTCATTTACAGTTGCTGCTCCAGTCACCAATCCCAGTGATGTGTACTCATCAGGAGTTGGCGTAGCGTTAAGCAATGCCGCTGAGTCAGTCACGATTGTCGGTCGATTGAAGGTCGCCACGGTGCCGGACATGATGGTAGCGCCACCAACCTGAAACACGTTGTCTGCGACCGCCTGACCAACCAAGTCGTAATAAGGCTTAGAGTGCATTACGAAGCAGGCTATGTTCTGCCCAGCATCACCAAATTTAGCTATACCAGAGTTCAGTCCAGCGTGCGTGATGGTTCCGCCGGTCGCTGTATGGG
>JAAAKM020000498.1:31203645-31221360 GCA_010016025.2 Alatinidae sp. Z8VKAUB7J3
TCAATATCTGCAGCCGCAATATTGGTAATTGCTGCAACAAGCGAACGAATCGCACTATTCACGTAGTCGACAGCAACCGCCTTGCCTATTTGTTGACCAAGCACAAAAGAGCCCTCAGAAGGGTTGCTCATAATCTTGCGCCATGCATCCAGCGTCTGACCAATTGGCCCAATTTTACGAGCCATTTTTACAGCGACCAATTCGCCTTGCGTCATGGGCGTGTCTGCCACTGTCGCAACAGACGTTGTATCGCGACGCGATACAAGATTGGTGATTTCCTTGAAGAACGTTTCCTTCTCGTAGTCGCCTTGCATCGCTTCAGCGCGGAGCTGAATACACCCGCCTGTCGCCCCATTAAATAAGTCCGATTCCTGCATAAGGGCTTCCGTCATGCCGGAATGGAACTCCTCTTGATAGATTACAAAATCACTTGCTTTACCAGTTGCCATAACTCAATTCCTCTTCGCTGGTAGTTACGCAGGCAGGCCTAGGTACGCCGCCTGACCATGCTTATTTACATATGCTGCTTTTTCAGTAACGCTCATCTCTGAACGCTTTTTGCCTCCGCCACCAGCGGGTACATTTCCATTGGGAGCGCCGCTCCCGTCTGCATTAACGCCCTTTACAAACCGGGCAAATGAGTCGTCTTCGGAAAAATCTTTAGCCAGCTCTTTAATTGACTTGTAAGTGCCGTCAGCCTTAATACCATTCTTGACTCTGGCTACTAATTCACCATTTACCTCAGCCATCTCCACCAGAGAGCGGGCCTTAATCATGAGGTATTCAAGACTCCCCTCATCAACCGCAATACCTGATAGGTGGCGCATAAGTTGATTGTCGACCACTTCTTTCTCAAGCTGACTCTGTAAGGTCTGAATTTTCTGATCCTTTTCCCCTACCGCTTTATTGTGCTCTTCTTGCCAAGCGGTTTTCTCAAGGTCATGCGCCTCAACCAGTTTGCTTAGTTCGCCTTTTTCAACAAACCCCTGCTTTTCTTTATCAGCTAGGTCTTGACGTAATTTTTTGTATTCTTCAAAGCTAAAGTCATCCCCCAATTGTTTTTTCAATTCCTGGAGCGGCTTAAGCTCATTCATCAATTCAGTGTTCTTGTCCAGCAAGCCCTGAGAGGTTTTGCTGGCTATAGAGGTCGCCTGCGCCTCCACAAGCTTGTCAATTTCGGTTTTAAGTTCCGGCTTTTCTTTCAATAGGTCTTCAAGTGACATTTTGATCTCCGATCATTGGTGTGGGCACCGCCCAATAAAAAAGCCCCGAGGTTTCCCAAGGGGCTGGTATTCGTGTCTATGTTTTTATTCGGACAACCCATAGACAGGTTGCTTAGGTCTACCGCCAGCTTAGCGGCATACCGAAATTAGGGGGTCTGGGCAGCCTTCAACGCCTTCTTAGCCGCAGGTAGCGACTTGCACTCCTTCACCTTGACACAGCCCTTATGCAGCTCAGTATCAATAAACGTGCCCGTCTTGGCGTCAAGATTACTATGCCTTTGAATGTACCAAATTTTCTTTTCTGCCATTTTCTGTATCCTCCACCAATTTCATGCCGTACCGTTTTGCTGCTTGCTCAAGCTGCTTGAGCGATATAATCCCTTCTATTGCGATAAATTCCGCCTCAACGTCCGCTAGCACTAAATGTGCAATTGGCTGGCTCCTAGGTCGCAAATACACATCAACAGACCGAACGGATAATGCTTGTCCGTCTTCAGTCTCGATCTTCGCGCTGCTAGGCGAATTGCCGCAACTGATATTGACTTTCACTTTCTTTGCTCCAATAAAAAGGCCCACCGAAGTGAGCCTTGTTGAATGCGTGCACCGCCAAATAAATTAGTCAGCACTTATAATCTCTTTAACCTTATCTCTAAAACTCTGACGTTTAAATAATTCTTCTACGGCAATCCGCGTTACTTCCTGCGTAAATTGGCAAACATAAGCTTTAACGTACTGATTCACCGGGTCATCCTGATCTACATCAGACATAAGTCGTCACACCTTTCAGCTTACAATTAAGACAGATTAAAGTTTTCTTCCCCTTAGTAACCCTGTTGCCTTTAATGCTGGGCATGAATATCTCTATGCAGTCACGAGTGGTGAATCCATCCCGGCGCTCACACTCGGTACACTGCCAATCGCTGGCTAGCCCGGGACGTTTACGCGGGTTGTCGTTTTTTATAACCTTAAAGCGATCCATGCCTCATTGTACTACTGAAACGCCCGAGGTTCTATCCGCTCCAACTCTGCCAATGTAAAAGCCGTGCCATCTTTGCTGTTAAACTGCGCGCCATCCAATCTACCCTGATTAAAAAGCCTACCTTTAGTTCTACCTAAAGCCACTTCTGCGATGGTTAAACCCGATTTGTCCTTTGTTTTGCCCACGCCCTTAAGCCAGTCAAAATAACTCACGTCGTCTGGCACTTGTCCATTCATTGAGGCCCGGGTGCCCGGTGGCGCCTCTCGCAAATTGATCCCCAGTTCCTTCCAAGATTTGGTGATATATGTAGATACCGACCTACAACGGGGATGAATTCGGCCTGGGCCACCCTGCCAAGGTATTTTATGTCCAATCGGCTTTTTATCAACCGTATACGTTTTGTTGTCACGAGGAATACAAAACTCTAACGTAGTCCTTCCGTCCAGCGTAGACAGCCACTTCAAAGCCTTAATAATATCACTGTTGGCAAGCCCTATCTCATCCCTGATGTTGGCCGCAACGTGACTCACAGCGCTTCTAACAATGGTTTCTGTATCAAACCTTGTCCTACGCAATACCGGCTGAACCCTGGCTACAATCTGCTGGGTGGTCTCTCCTTCGACAATTCCAAATTTAATGAGGCGCCTGGTCTTACGCAGTTCATCAGCAGGGATATCCTTAACCCATTCTCTTAGCAACCTGCCCTGGAATGGCCGAGACAAAGTTGCCGCCTTAAGCCTCTCCAATGTAGGTGCGACAAAATCCAATTGAACCGGGATTGAGCTGGTTAAAATCTCCATTTGGAAATCACGCTCAAACCGAACAAACCCGGTCATTTCCTCGCGCATATTATCATGGATCGATGAGAACGCCTCGGCACGCAACCGCCGGAGCGAGTCCAACAACGCCAGCATTCTTTTGCTACTATGCGGCCCTCTGTCATCACCTGCGCTCAAAATCCGCTCTAAGCGACCGTTAAGCCTCTCCACGACATCCCTTTCAGTCTGCTCCAACAGGGCCAGCATTTGGTTAACAACACTGGAAGAATATCGCTGCAAATAGGTTTGATGCGCAAGCTGTCGCCTAAGAATAGCCTCGTTGGCCGTCATGCTGCATCTTCAACCCTGGGGATATCTAAAACCTGCCGCTGTAATTCTTCAACAATTTGTTCAGTTGTTTTTTCACCGAAATCAACACCCCTGCGCTTCAGAATGTCCAGATACAAATCCAAAGTGATAGCCCCAGCCATGTATGTTTTTAGCAGATCATCAGCGCTCATAAAGTTCGGATCGAACACGCTAAATTCTTTGAACAGCGATAACTCCACCTCTTCATTGCTACCCAGCCAATCCAAATGAAATTGAGCTGCCTGTATAATCGCAGTCTCAATATTCCCGACAATCGTGTGCAGCCTTGAATCGCCTTTTGCGTCCTTAGACCGCGACTCTGTTGCTGTACGGGTGTTGTCCGGTTGCAGCAACATGCCACCAAGCGTTTCCATTTCGTCGGTCGTTACCTTGAGAGCCTCGGCGCCGGTACTAATCGCAGCCCCGGAATGCTCTACAACCTTTAAATCGCCTTCGTCCTGGTCGGATTGCCACAAAGAATCCGTTGTCAGTTCTTTGGTAGTACCATCATCATTTTTTAGATCGAGTTGCTTACCAAAAAGGATAAAAGTCCGCGCTTTGTGTAACAGCGTATTCTGGTCAGATGAGGACTGCCAGTGTTCCAAGTTTTTCTCCATTAGCGCCTGAAGTGGAGGCTTAGATTCGAACGGAGCCTTGAATTTCGCGTATACGGGCGCCAGGGTAATCATATTGACACTGCGGACACCTTCATCAAACACAGCCCATTCGTTCTTTTCGCCCTGCTGGCGCCACACCTCAAACCGGTCTGGGTACACTACTCTAACCTGTTCAACCTTGACCTTCTTAAAGGGGTCCTTCGGGTCCACTTCCTCCACAAACTCCCGAATACGGATCAGGTCAATTGTGAGCACCCCGATTTCAAAGCTGTAGCGCACCTCCAACAGGTTTTCAGGCAATACATGGACCCAATAGGGTCTTAACTGTAAGTCGGCCTCATCCTGCCTGGAGAGCGTTTTCTCGTTGCCGCCTTCATCAACAGGTTTTGCTGGGTGATCGACAAATATGTAGCTGATCCCTTTAGCGATAACCTGCGCCGCTACGTCACAAGCAAAGTCTGTGATGTTTCGGCCCTGGAGGTCAATGTTGTTTGCATGCTCATGAAAAGCCTGCGGCGCCTGCGTTATCGTAATGGCCTTTGTAAATGGCTTGCCCGCCATCGTGTCGACAGTATTCTCAAACACGTTATACAGGAACGTCCGCTTCAATCGAGCCTTATAAGCCTTGTCAGACTCCGCCTCATTCTTTGGGAGATAGTCCTCCGTGGCCTGCCGCATCGCCTCAGTACCGGCCAGTAAATTATTCGCCAGCCTCCACCGTTCAGCGTGTCGCTCATGGCGCTCGTCTGGCTCGTTTACAGATTGACTCATATGTTTAATTCGGTAATGGTTGTGGTCTTGCGCTTCCAGGTGATCCTATAGCGAGTTTCGTCATAATCATGGTCTTCTGCATCAGTATCTACATCATCGGGGTCGCTTTCTGATCTGGGCAATACAGGAATATGATCAATCCAGTTGCGGCAGTTATCAAAGATAAAAATGCCGGGCTCCTCCATAACAGGTTTCGCGGATTCTTCCAGCATAGCTCTTAGCTTTTCCGCGCCTTTGCGTCTAGAACCGGGCGACTTGTCAGCCCGCTCCCATTTAACCTTTTCCTTTTTGAAATCCTTTGCAAAAGAAGTGCCGTCAACCTCGTCAAAAATCGAACTGTCGGCAGGCCCTGGCTTTACACGCTTACCCCAAGAAAACTTTTTTTCCCTGGCTAATATGCCTTCAGCTATTTTCTTGTTTGTGTAGCGAAGGCCCTCGTTTGGCTCTCCATTGCTGCCGTACCACTCCGCTATACGGAACAGAGTCCCTCTAGGAAAGGTTCTTTCCTTACCGTTAACATCTACCACCGTGCCGTCTGACTCAGCCCACCAGCCAACACTAAATGGCTTAGATGATCCCCAATCAAACGCTCGTGTAATTAGCCACGAAGATGGAATATCAAAAGGCTTAAGGATGTGTTTTTCTTTATTCCAAACGTCATCAAACATGCCGCCTGCGACAATATCCCAATCACCATCCTTCATGGCCTTAACCAGCGCCGGATTCCCCAACCCCTCCAACCTGTGTTCATACTCCGGGTCATTAGCCGCAAGCGTTGGGTTGTCTGCTATCTTTGCAGGGATATACTGTCGCTTCATTCCCCCTTCATTTTTCGGCATCTGCCGAATTTCGAAGGGCTTACACAATGTAATAAATTCTTTCTTAACCCAGTTATGGCCAATGTTTCCAGGGTTGGAACCGTTGATAATCAGCGGCAATTTATTTTTATAATCTTCAGGGACTTCTAGCCCCCCTAGTCGGCACCTAGATCGAAGATAGGTATATATTGTCTTAGTAAAAGTCGTAAGCTCATCAATAAGCAAGACATGAATTTCTGCGCCAAGGTAATTGTGCTTGTTCTTTTCATGCTGGCAATGGCACAAATGGATAACAGCGCCATTCCACCACTGAATGGTATTTTTTGAGTAATTGATCTTGCAGTAACCGCGATCAATATAGTCCGCCAGCATCGAGGGAAAGCCTGTTGGGCCCTCCATATGGTTCTTAAGCAAGTCCCCAGACTGGCGCCGAAATATGTAAACTTGAAGTCCGGATATTGCATAACACAATGCCGTTGCAACCACGCGCATAAGGTGCGACTTGCCGCCGCCAGCAGCACCACCATATAGTATTTCCGTGGCTTCGCTTTGATAAGCAATGCTCTGCTTTTCGTGCAGTTCAAGATTTACAGCCGTTGAGGATGACATTTAGCTGCGGTAACTCCTTGCCATCTTTGCCTGTATGCTCAATTGACTTCAATTTTGGCGCAACGTACTGCGCCAGTTCTTTAAACATGTCCGCCCGAATTTTGGTCTGGATAGGCTCGAGCGCTGTGCCACCGCATATGGGGCAGGTAACGTCCTCAGAGGTCACCCGATCTAAGTCGTCGTCCTCGTCTTTAACCAAGTGTTCAGGCATCTTAATGCCAACAATGGAGAAAAACTGCGCTTTAGTTACCCTTCCGCTAGCAGCACAATGGCTGCAATCGATTTCGCCAAGCGCCAGTTTGGCCATGCCTTCAATCGGGTCGCAGCCCATCCGTTCAAGCTTGTCTAGCACATCCTGGGTGCGCTTATTGGGCGTTCCCTTTTTTCGGCCCCCTGTCTTTTTCCGGGTAGCTGTCATTTTCTACTTTCTTCTACTTTAGAAAACACTAGTTTTCATCAACCGGCACCAAAAGCGTTCTCTCTTTTGTCCTGCCGCCAGCAGTTACAATTTTATTTACGACCTTATAGGTGACCCCAACCGTACCGCCACTCAGCCACACCGTCGCTTTGCGTCCGTCATGTGAATCTGAGTCAACAGTAATCCCACTATCCGGCGTCCAAGAGCTAGAATTAATGGTGTCACCCTGAAGATAGCCATTGTCACCAGCAATATTAGTGTTAGCCTTCTTGTCGCCCCAATCAAACGCATAATCCATTACGTCGCCAGGGTCTTTGGGTAGATCGGTTTTCTGGTAACTACTCATACAGTCTTTAAGGGGCTAGGTTGGGTCGGCGAATTCAATATCCCAAGCGGGGACCGTGACAGTGCCGCCACTGGTTAGCGCCTGTGATGTACAAGTGGTTACGTATATATCCGTACCATCATCAATGACAACGTGGGTAGCTGTACCCGTGGTAGATATGGAGATATCCGTCTGCTGGGCCACCGTTACTTTCCTACCTGACGTGTCACCATTAGCCTTTGTGAAATCGCCTCCTGTGAGCACATGGGACGCCAGAGATAGCGCCGCAATACCTGCCTGGTTAGCCGGTTCCCCTGTACACACATTCATGGCCGTTGCGCCGTCGATTGCGTTTATGCCTCCATCAAGGAAGCCATCACTGACTGCTTTACCCATTATGCTTCTCCTGCTTGGTGGCCATGGAATACGTTATCAGGGGCCAATACCTTGCGATTCACATCACGCTCGGCCGTCTTGACCTTGCCGTCCAGGTCTTCAGCCCATCCGTTATCACAAAAGTACTCACCACACTCATCGGCGACGGTTCGCTCATCTTTCTCAATGAATTCCTCGCCATCGTGTCGAACGGTCTCAAGAAATTTAACTCTCATATCAACTGCCTCTTACTATGAAAACTCGATCCTCAAACGGGACCACAAACGTGCGGGAATCCGGTGTCGTGATATCCCCGTCGATTAAATTAATCTGGTCGGCTATATGGGCGTGTAGAGCGCTGTCGACGATTAGCACAGCATCGACCGGCAGGCTTAACTGATGATGATGATGATGATGATGTGAAAACTAATTCCACACGATCAGACATGGCTGATCCTGGCTGATCATATGAAGCCAAACAAAAACTGAAGAGCATCGAAACGAGAACCCCACTTGGGTTAAGCAATTACTGATCCACATTTATTGCCAATTTCACCTGACAGCCTCTCAATTCTTCTTAAATAGTGAAATGATATCCCTGACTATTCTGCAATTGCTATATTATTGACACATTCTTTGCTTGCTTCCTCCAAATTACTCAAAATGGTTGAGTCAGCTATGACGTAAAACCTACTTACCCCAGACCGTCGACCCGGCATTCAGAACATTTGATAAGAAGTTTAATTCCCGTTAACTTCAAACTTGGTAAACCAAAGAACGCAGTTAAAGCACTGCGGGGTATATTTCTTCGCTGTAGTCGGAGGACGCTGGCAAGACCTAATAACTTCGATCGTGCGTCCAGCACAGCCTTCCCATGGCCTCGGAATACTTATTTTTATGAATTTAACATTCCAAATATGTGAGCGAGGTAACTGATCATTGTTCAACCGTGTGTCATAAACAGAATTCAAAATTCTTCTATTTCCGTGAGGACATTCTTCAGTATTTGTCTAGTTGCAGGAACCGATCACGACATTTACACTTACAATCACTAGACCTGAATGTGCATCAAAAGCCTCTCGTGTTTTGGCGAAGCAACTTCGCGAAATACTTTAACGTTTTTTTCTTGCACTGGCTTTAATGTTGTTTATGTTGAGTATTGATCCCCTGTGTCTTGCTCAATCACCCAGCATACAACACATTTTTTTTCATGAGTTTAGTTGCTAGATGTGGAGACGATGGATGTTACATGTGTTGATTTGATCTTTCAGTTACAAGAATTAATGTCTCTTTACTGCTAGTGTTTACTATAGATGCCCCATGATGTCATCGAGTTCACTTGCTACAGTTTATAGCCTTGATCACAGCGTACATGGTTGTGATTACTTCTGCAAATAACGCCTTGGCCACTAAACATCAATTGCTCTACAACTCAATCTAATTTGTATTAAGCAGTATGACACAGCTAAAATAAGGGAAATCATCTAAAAATGCTATTCAAAGGGACATTAAAGGATCTAGTTAGTTACTTTATAGATTGAGATTGTAGTAGTTACTTGAAATATGTCTACATTTCATGAATTCAGTAGGATTTAGCAAGGGTGTTAAGAAAAATGACAAGGGTTATTTAAAATGTGTGTAAATATTATGTCTTCAAAATAGTTTATATATTAAATTTATGCTTAAAATTAACTTAAGTTTTGAAATGGTTTTAATGACAAGCTCTATATTGCATGTATTTAACATGAGTAATACTTCACCGACATATTTAAAAGACGAAAATGAACATAAAATCATATAAAAATCACATAACATGCATGCCATATCGTTATACGAGACTTAATGTAATGGCCATTTATCAGGAATTCAGGAGCACAGCGACAGATATTGTCTCGAAGCGAAATTGTCCCAACTTACTTTTTACTCGTTTTCGCTTTCTTCTTGATTGGTTTCTTCGCAGAATCGCTTGAGGGTGTGTTGATTAATGCACTGGACGATGAATCACTCTTTTCTGATTTTTCGTTCTCTGTTCGTTTAGACTTCTTCTCTTTCGGAACGTCTTTCTCTTTACTGTTTTCTTTCTCCTCCTTTTCAGTTGTTTTCTGTCTTCGTGGTCCTGTCCCAAAGGTACGAAAACAACTAAACATGTGCTCTGGCTGTTAAAATTGAATGCCTAACTTTGTCTGATCATAACCTGATATGAAATCTGAGAAACACCTCCAGTATTCAAATAGTTATCACTGTTCTTTACTAGGCTTTACCTGTTAGCATTCACAAAGGCTTACATTAACAGATTAGGCACCAGGTGGTATTGAGCAACAATATTGACCCTTATGAGGCTTTCCTAAATACATTTACTGATGTCGGACCCTATTAGATAAGAAATAAGGGCCTGTAATAATTGGAGCTTCCAGACGATACGGTAATTAATTTCTACTGCCAGATGGGAGCAGTAGTACAACTTAGAAGGCTACTGTATGGAAAACAGATACGTAAAACCCAGTGCAGGTAACGCGTGGAAGCATGCGTTTTATGAAATATCGTTAATACGCAAGGAAGGTAAATAGGTGAGAAGAACCTATATGTAGAAACAAAGTATTGATGACAGGGCGAAAATTAGAAAATCGGTGTTACCAAGGAATGAAGCTTAAGGTTGCATGAACGTATTTCTGCTTAAAACTAACTTGTCGGGCCAAAACATCACCAGTTAAGATACTTCACGGGAGATACAAGATCTCATACTACGAGAAACTGTTCATTTGAAAGTTTGGGAGCATAAAGTCGACAAGTGTATCTATGCAAAACAGACAGGGACTACAAGGTAGTGAAGATATATATTTTTTATGTACTAGTGATTCACCACTTATCAAGGCAAAAAGCCACTCGACGACAAGGGTTAATGAGATGGATAGACTGACAGGTGAATGATGATGATGAACAACGAAAGATATGAATGGAATGAATAAAATTTGATGACTTATGAAGATGGTTATGACAAGTGCTTATTGGTCTTTGGTTTGAAGATGTCCAAGCTGTAGTCCTCCGGGAACTAATCTTATGGCAACGTGTTCCACAAATGGGAGGTTCTTGAAAAAACTCTGTTCATGGAAATTCCGTTTGATGTTACGCACATGGAGGAAGAAAGGAAACTCTTTGCAGTGGTGGTAGAAAGAAGCGTTCTTGGTGTAACAATTTTACGAAGAGGAACTAGGGAATGAAGCTTAGTCGAGCACTTACCATGGAAATACCGATGGAGTAGAGAAAGACTAGCAACGTCTCTTCTGTGAGAAAGGGGCTGTAGAGAGCTAAAAGATCATCTCCCACAAGATTGCGAAGTCGATTTTGAACTCTGTCAAGGCAAGGAAGAGTGCTCTGAGCAGTACCTCCACAGATGCGGCAGCAATACTCCATCCTAGGGCATATCTGACTTTTCTATAGGTAGAGGATTGCATGAGGAGTCAGATACTTTCTGGAGCGATAGAATGAACCAACCATTTTACCAGCAGCTTTAGCAACAAATTGGGTGTAAATATTCTATGTTAGATCTCAAGTGAAAGTCAGTCTTAGGAGCTTATCAAGGCAAAGGGCTCCTTCAAGAAGTAAGTCATTCATTTCCACTAGAGCAAAACTAGAATCTGAACGTTGGTGGTAAAAGGAGAGAAGCTTGGTTTTAGAGGTGTTAAAAGTAACAAGCCGCGTATTCCCCTATTCCACTCCATGCTCCAGGTCAGAGGGAAGGGTATCCGTAGGACCTTGATCACCAATCCTCTCCGAGGTGCAGCCATAGACAGTGGTAAAGCCAGATACGGAAGAGTGTAGAGGGAGAAAAATGTACAGCAGTAGAAGCCCATTGTGAAATGGGGTTAGGAATCGATAAGGAGGAGAAAGAGGGAGGGGTCGGTGAAGGGGGTGTGGCTGAAAAAACGGAAATAAAAAGGAAAAGGAAAAGACCAACGGATCAAAAAGATAGCACCAGATAAAGGAGAAAAGTTGCTTACGAAACATGACGCGCATTGAGCGATGAAGGCAATTCAAAGCAATACCTGCCAGTAAGGCTGAAGCAAGATGTGAAATAAAACAAACTAAGACTGCCAACAAAGACTTCTAGACTGTCTAATTCAGTGTTTGTCAATTAAATTACTATAGTTTAATAACATATTTTGTAATGATCAGTAATATGAGTATAGTATTACTAAGCCACTCTTACCCATTGCGCTGAGTAGCCTACTCAAGGTGACAGTGATGTTGTGGAGACTCTTGTCTAGAAACAGTACTTGGCCAGAGATATCCCTTGGGTCTTCACCGTGATGTGTTAAAGCTACATTACCTACATTATAGTGGCTGCCACTTTCACATTTGCACAGCAAATATTTAAAGTGGTACAGAGTCACTGCTCCGACTGTGGTACAATCAAACAACCTAGGATCAACTACGCGGGATGGCATTCGCATTTACAATATTCACAATAGCTTTCATAAATATTCTACAAAATCATATTATATATATCTCTCTTATTATGTACTTTTAACGACATAAGTCATAAAGAAATACTCACTCTTTAACTTTTCATTATTTCGATTTTCTTCCACTTTGGGAACTGCAATTATAAAAGGTAGAAGCAGAGGTTAGTAAAACGAAGATGACATTTACTACAAAAGCTGTACTAACATCAACAATAAATAACCAATTTTTCTGGTATTAATACAAAAGGGGAAGAAGGTGGCGTAAGTACATTACGAAAAAGATTCAAAGCACTCGTATTTTTAGAAACACGTGTACGCATAATTTTCCAATTCATATCAACTTTAAAAGTCTCTTCTTCACTCCTACATCTCCCCTGCGTTGGATTTTAAAGGAATATGCTCGTTTATACCAAAGGCTATTCATCCCCATAATTTTCTCCATTTGCCTACAATTTTCAACGTTCCTTTGTAGGACAAGGCTTCTGAAGTACCAATAGTACCATGTCCCCTCCCCCGGTACGCCACTGTCTAGAACGTCTGAAACATTAAGTAGTATATCCAGACGCTAGATTTAACAACTGTTACACTTGGTTCACTCCAAATCACACACTGCGAATATACTTTCCCAGTCATCAAAGACCGACTGTGCTTATGTTTTTACAAATCAACGAACTGTCCTTGAACAAGCTCTCATAAGAAGAAAACCGTTGTGTGAAAACGTCCACAATCTTTCTGTGGACTGCTGACAGATGACTGATTTTAGAGGTTGAGTCTGAGGGGTAATTCAAAAGTGAGCACTAATTTATAAACCTAGAAAGCAATTATAAATCCTCGGATTGACGCCGCAATTTTCATACGAAACAATAATATGCACTGGTCAATAACATCGTACTCATTTCTTCGGTTGATGTTCCACATCTGCAACGTAGTTCTAGATATAAAAATGTCCTATTTACTTAAAAACAGTAATCATTCCAATGCTTTAGCTCTATTGCCAAAGGAAGACCACACCTGAAAAGCTGGTATCTCATGAGCTCCCTAGGATGACGGTAGATCTCTTCAAAAAACCCTAACGTCGTTATTGTGCGCCTTAAAAAGCACTTGCACCTTTGGTGATCTATTTTCCGCTAACAACTCTACATCAATTTTGTTTCAAACGGTTGTCACCTAGTGTTCATCAGTGTCCATCGAGAAATCACAGTACATAAATCACCACACGTTTCGTCTTCTACAATACTTCTTCAGGTCACCTACAGATTGTTACTGGGATTTTTACAGCAACTTTTGGTAACAATCAGTAGGTGACCTGAAGAAGTATATCAGAAGACGAAAACGTTGTAAATAGAGTTTCCATATTAGGCGTTGTATCTACTGCAACAAGCTTTTGAAAAGGAATAGCTTCTGAAACATGCCATCTTTCGAATGGGAAACCTTATTATCAATAACGTTTTAAGATTTCTTCTCTCTCTAGCATTATTCTTACACGAGCACGGTAGTAATGCATCAGCGTCTTTCAAATTAAAGCCCAGCATTCAGCTATTAGCGCGTCCGACTCATAATACTGTGTACTCGCCACAAGTCGGCAAAAGCTGCAGAAAGCAAAAATTATGAAGAGTAGGGGTCATTTTTTTCTACGGCTGCGTGTACCATATGTTCTAAATGGTCTAATTTATCGTGTTGTCCGAATTCAAGCTCCCTTGAAACTTTATTACGCATGAAAAACACCGGGTTCTTCAATTAGGAGATCATCACTACCACGAATTTAAATGCAAAGAGGAAGTGGTGTGTTTACGCTATTGTCACTGGAACAGTTATCAAAGTGGAAGACCCACAAGTCAAGGTTTTTTAGTAGTATAACTGTTGAGTAAGCAAAAAAGCACACGTTTGATAGTCAAAAGTTATGTGGGGTGGCGCTGCAATCCACAAATAGGTGAAAACCAGACGGGTAATAAATACGTGCCTCCCAGTTTACGCGCTTGTTCTCTAGGGGCCACATTACAGCGTCATCAAAGTTGGTTGGCACATAAAGGGCATCAGCTGGATCGATGACCAAACTATTGCGTATGCACCTCTTTTAACAATTATTGACTCTTCTCTTTAAAAATAAAATCTCGTTTAAAATGTCAGTATCTCGATACCATAATGACTAAACCGAAATTTTCTGAAAATGCTGCTTAAACAAGAGTGGAAAAATGTAGGCAAAATGTGCCAAAATTACCTGGTGATTCGGTCCTAACCGTAGTAATATCATCTGTAACTCTAGTTACGATGTCAATATTCTCTGCGTCGTTCGCGATTTGGTTATTCTTGTTCTCTGCCTATAAAATGAAAAACCAACTATTTTCTTAAAACAAGATTTCACAAAGAAAGCCATGGTCGACAATGAACCGTAACAGGTGAGTCTCGTAAATAAAAAGTTCACAGAAATGAAACTCAAACGATTGGATGAAGTTGTGCAACGTGTTGTATGCAGTAAACCAGGTATATCAAACACTGAAGGGGATTTTCCCACTGCATCAAGACATCGTTATATTGAAGGTTTCGTTAGAGTCAAACAAGGGAGACGGACTTGTGTTCGTTACATTGACATCTTCGTAATATTGTATTTTTGTTATATCGGACAATCGTCATACCGAGAGTCTGCTATCTATTTCAAGTAAAGCGGCACGATGGTCTGATAGTACTCGACTTACGATTCACGGTATTAGTCCCAAAGTTCGCAATCTCTCAGTGCAGTCCCCTGATAAGCAGTGGGGCCTAAAGTCCCAAAGTTGGCTCAGCCTTCCAGCCTTGTGGGGTTGTGGAAATCAGTATTACATACGCTAGAGGAAGGTCCACTCTTACTCGAGATAGGAGTACCATACAGAGAGATTTCGTATAGCTTCTGACTGTAGTAGACCATCTTCAGTGTAGTTATGCCAAAGTAAAACGCCTTGCTATGTAGTCTTATACAAGAAAGTTTTCCTCTCTTCTCGATGATACTTTCTACTTTAATGGGCTTTGAATTAATGACGGGCCGGATGGCAGTTCTTCCTTGGTTAAGTCACATGGCGCAGAGAGGCTGGTCTCCAATTGCATTGAGCTGGATGTCGATGTCCACCGGTGGATGATTGGAAGCTAATGTGGCGACTAGAGAAATAAAAGTATGTTAACATTGGAGGTTACCTAGCTCAGTTGGTAGAGCGCACGCCGCGAAAGCGTGGGTCATGGATTCGATCCCCGGTGGTGACATATTTTCTATTTCTCTAGTGGCCTTTTCAAAACTAACAAGAAAGTTTCCTCTGCAGCAAAGAATAGTCTCGAAAAGGGCCTTTAGGGACTTACAAATTTGCTTCGTATCTTTAACATGGTATCTATTTTACCCATTTGAAACACAGACAGTGAGAATACCCTAAAAGCACATGTTTAGGCTTCTGGACTTATTGGGTGTTAAGTGCTTCTTTTGATGGGATTCCACATAGCGGGCTTTTACTAGCAGGAGATTCTGTACTAATGGGGAAATATGGTAAGCAAGTCATGATGGATTTAATGTGGATTGAAAATTTTGCAATGCTAAGATGACAACTAAATACGTCGGGTGAGTTTATTCTAAAAACTATTTTCTGCACTAGCGCAAATCAAATAACTTAGTGAGAGAAGATGGCACTCTCGCTATACTTCCCTCCAGGACCTCGTTTATTGATCAAAAGTTTAGACCAGAGCATTTGGTTTTTCCCATTTGATGGAAAGACGCTTCACATAGCTTTGGTGAGAATGAAGTCCTTGTTAAATTCAAACGGCGACCAACGAGAGACACTTGTGCATGCACCAGTAACGTTTATGCAAGATGTCTTGCAGCTGTTAAGAAGCAGGAAACTGTTCTGATAGTAGTCATAAACCAGTCGGCAAGAACGGTAGACTGGTTGTAATAATATTGCGAGATAATCAAATTTCATGCAAACATGAAAGATATTGCTCTAAACCATACACAGGTGATGCATGAAAAGTAGTGTTAATGGTACGGCTTCTGTTATAAAGTTGTGCATAGTAGGCCTCGTTATCGTTTTCTATAACCTCGCATAGACATTAAGACTAAATAACCAAGACATTCTTTAAAGACCCCTTCTTCTACAAATAGAGACTGCTTCGACGTCAACGCATTTAGAATAGTTTATGTATACATATCCCATTCGTAACTGGTTAATAAATTCTAAGGAATCTGACGCCAGAATTCTTCTGTTCAAGAAGTTCCTAACTGGTTCAATAAAATACTTTTTTCTGTAGTTTTCCTTGATATTTCATGTTAGTGTCCATATCCGTACATGGCCCATTCTCAAAAAGATCTAACACAAATTATAACTGTGGCACCTTACCACTTCGACGATTTGAGATATGAGTTGTAATTTCTCGTCCCCATACTCCTGACTCCGTACCAAGCATCTCTGAATTTTTACAAGGTAATTGGACTTGAGGGTAGTGTCCTTTTCGCCCAAATACAGTTTCAACAGATGATCAATCTGTTCTAATTTAGCTAAAAATGCAAAGAAACAAAATAAAAGAGAGTATGAACTAACTACACAACAACTTCATGCTCAGTTGCATCACAGTATACATTTAATTTACGACAAAAGTAAACAAATATGGTGCATAAACTTGCCTGTCATTTTTTGGAAAAAAGATTCCAGTTTAATTTGTGCTTCTAGTAAATCAAAATATCATACATGATAGCATGCACTGAGTGGGTCTTTTTAAGTGCCATCCAGGCTGACCTATCTTTTCCCAGGTCTTTACTCACTTCTCTTTCTCCTGAGCCTCTCCTAATCACCTCCCAAATGTCTTCTTGGGCCTGCCTCTACCAACTGGACCAGCTCTATCTCAACACCTCTACATTTATTCATACAAGCACTCCCATCTATGCTCTTCGTATGCAGACCAAAGAAAACTCCCATTCTACACACATGCTCCAATACTCTCTATATATTCTAATCTCTCCCAGTGTACATAAAATCTTAGACAATCTTCATGGCTTACATTACACATCCATCTGATAATTTTCATATTGTTTTTCCCATGAAACTGCATGTCATCAGCTCTGACTGGCTTGGTTTAACTCCCATACGTCCTCACACTTTGCATTCACGCCCTTATAAACTCTACCCTTGGTCAACAATGGGTATGATCTGGTTGTTAAAAATGGTAAAATTTCCCTAAACCTGCTCAATACGTCTCCCTGAATTACATGGCCAGCCTTTGTAACCAAAACAAATTATTGCAGGTAAATATGGACAATACACAAAGCTGGTACAGTGACAGGCATGTGGCTTTGCACCCTGTCTTAGCAAGATGTGAACCCCTACTAACTACAAAAAGTTAGCTATTTTTGAAGTGTAGGGAAATGTTGCAAAAATTCCAGAACTTACGTCTATCATGGAGTATGGCTATTAAAGGCATTTCTATGTAGTGAAGCACTCACAACTTATGTCAACCAGTGGGGGCAAGTGGGCTTGGTAAGAGTTGGCTAAAGCTAAGCAAAAACTGGGGGTTCAGTGGCTTTTGTAAATGTTTACAACAACATGACAAAGAGAAAAAAATGTTAATGGTTACAGTGTTAATTTGGAGATGGCGACATCACAATCTTTTCATGACACAGTGGCATCTCTATTTACTTCTGTTGGTGTCAGTTTACAGTACATGGGAATTTTTCAAAGTTATTTTAATTTGTTCAACATTGTAGCCAGAAAAATATGTCCTGCCATAAAATATTCATTATGGGCATTGTAGTAAAGGTCCAGCTCATGAGAAATTTTCCCCAGGTGTGAGGGGCTTCATCTTCTCTTCATCTTTGACTTAGCATTTACTTTGCTGCCCTATAAAATGTTTATGTGTTACTAAAGAGTATTAGTTGATGCCTGGTTATGACGTATCAGGAATCCCTTTCCGCCTAATCACTGAATTTGTTGGTGTTAACTGAACATTGAGAATTTCACAGAGAAACTATGCCCAACAGTTAA
>JAAAKM020000498.1:31222797-31244289 GCA_010016025.2 Alatinidae sp. Z8VKAUB7J3
AACCTTGTTTATCCAAACCTTGTTTATCCAAACACCTCAAAACGAGAAAAAAATTTAACATTGAAAATTTTGCTTTCCCCTTTCAACCAACCAGAATAAGGTCAAATTACTTAACGCTTTGGAATAGTGACACTTAGGACCTTTAAGTAAGGCAGAATGTGTGATGTCAATTTTATCTGAGAAAAACTTCTTTGTTTACATAATAATGGTGTCTGTTTATGCACGGCAGAATTTAATTGCAAGAGGCATTGCTTTCATTTTGAGTGTTATTTTTTCAGGTACGGTTACACATATGTTCATTAAACAGTGCATGTTCACCTTTTGTTTGCCTTTTAGCCATTTGGCATGACGGCAGCATATTTTTCATCAATTTGAACATAAAAAAAGCCATGATGGTTATTCAAAATTCTGTCCTCGATTATCCAAATTTTTGTCTTATCCAAACAGTCTGCCGCACATTTAGGTTCACACCATTCGGATAAACGAGAATGCGCTGTAGATACACCTACAGTCATTTACAATTTAAGCTTGCTATAACTGCCAAACTCAGAGTCAAAGCCACTTCACAAGGTCAAGGCATTTACGTTAGTACAAGGAAAAGATAACAGTAAATATCATGTTTGACAAATTCTTAAACACTGCAAATAATAAGTGAGTAAATAATAGGAACTTATAGATTAGATAAGATTTAACATTAAACTAACATTGATGTCAACCAGAGCATCTCCTTCCAATCTCTTTAAGTATCTCAGTGACATGCATCAATCTTCTGTTCAATGTTGTAATCATAAATAGCTGCTATGTGATGACAAAATTTAGGCTGCCCCACATAATAGAATCAAGATTTCCTGTCTACTTGTTGAATGCTTCTCTCATAATAATGTAACAAATGAATTCCTTCAGCTGACACATAGCTGTCAGTGTACAGCAAAAGTCATTCCCTGATCACATCTACACACTAACATTGTACTTTGTACATATATAGATGGACAGGACTATGGGAGGTTACAAAATGTCCCATACAATAGCATAGGTTATCTATTTAAGCTCCAAAAGAAATATGATATGTAAATAACAAAAGGTGGTGGTTTATGACGTCTCCTAACACTTGGAATTTCAGAAGAAATATGCCATCTACTTATGTATTGAGGTTTTCATTTAATCAAAACCTACTATCTTGGTTAAAACTATTTCATGTTTAAGCACCTTTACTTAAAAGTAAACAATCATATTCATCTTAACATTGTTACTAACATAAACTTCTTATACTAACAATGAAAGCTTTAATTAAAATATTAACTTCATTGTTGATATGTTTTTCTATTTATCTTTCTTATGAAAAGGTATTTTGATTATAGATGATTTTTAAATCAGACAAACTATTCCTAACAAATATATATATTGAAACTTACATTTAGACGAATACAATAGTAACATGTGAAGAAATAATCACCAAAAACAATGGTGACTTTACACTTTCAAAACTACAGATATATATGTGATTTATACTATGATTATTAGTACAAACTAAGGCACCTCATTGAAAAACAACTGTCAATATATAGATTCCTTGCACATTATAAAGCAATAAATGGTAGACTACTACTGGTCGTATTTGAAAATTAAAGAATATATAACTTTGAGGAAATGACATATCATTGTACTAAAAAACAATACTTTACTGCTAAGGGTGGCAGAGGATGAAAAGTTAACAGATGAAAGCAAAGACGAGATTGACACTGAGTAGAGCTGATGGAAAGGTTACTTGCATTACCAACTATTAAGATTTGGATACATTTTATTTAAATTCTGTTAATGGTCTGAGAAGAATATCCTCTTACATAAACACCCCTGTCTACAAAATGTCATCCATTCTCTAAAAACCACATAGATCTGTAGTATTTGACATATTTAGTAAAATAACTAGGGGAATCCTATGCTGTGTCATAGTGGCATAGGCAAATTAGCATATGACGTAAGACTATCTTATCGCTTTAAAAGGAGAAATTGTAATGATGTAATGTAACCAGTTTAGGAAATGTCAATGTATATATAGTGTGATCATTGTAAAGTTTAGGGAGTTGATTTGTACATTTGGAGTTTACTGTTTGTTATAAAGATACAGATGTGCCTCGTACTAGGGCATATAGTGAAAAAGTTGCTCTTATTATTATCATCATCCTTATTGTTCGGCTTATGATGCAACAAGATTGGAAACAAATGTAATCAATCAATCAGTTAATGTATCCAGATTTTGTGAACTCGAGCAAGAACATGAATTTTCAGACATCTCTCATCTTTATCTATCTAACCTGGTATATTAAGTCTACATTATCAATGGCAAACATAACTATATACAAAGGAAAGGATATCCAGTTTCCTACTGGTCCAACTTTTCTTATACAGCCTCATTTTCCTTATGATATTTATGAATTATCCAATGATAATCTGTAATAAATAAGTTACCCTAAACTTTGTTATCTTTCATAGTTGTGTTCAACAAATTCATATTCATATACCTAGATAGTTCTTGGCAATCATTGGTTGTATTAAATTAAAAAAATTGTCACACCAATGGTGATACCCCACCTTGTCCTTTACAGAGTTTTGTATGCATGCCAAAGTAAGGGTGTTGACATGGCAATGGGCACCTTTTGTGATTTTTGAATTCTACATCACTCGCATCCAGAAATACTGCAAGTCCAAAACATGGAAAGGGTGTGTCCAAATTCTACCTGTGCCAGACTGAAAAGCTTGAGATAATAACTTAGGACACTATCTTGGGCTGGAAGAGAATTACACAACAATGGTAACAACTGGATTTTAATCACTGTGAGGCATTCTACCTTAGGGACAGGGTTTAATTCCCACAAAACTTTACCAGAAGCAATATAAATATATCTGCAACTAAATACTTACAATCAAGGTAATGCTCCAGGAATACAGCATTAGCACATGGTCCTGTCTGGTTTACTGCAGATGCCATGTATGTTCTGAATTTCATGTAGAGAAGAAAAACAATATGTAATAACAATTTTAAACATCAATTATTAGCCACATATGCTAATTAATATAACAAATGATATAGAGGACAATTTTGATGGCTTGCAAACCTAAAACTATGATGGCAAGTAACAAAGTTTAACCACCCATGGCAAAGGGTAAATGAGTGGTATTGCTTGGCAAATTTTAAGTATATACTCACACTGGTAAAGAAGGTGCTAGGTAAAATAAATATACATAAAAAACAACATCCAAATTGCTTTTTGGTTATTAATACATGTAAAACTGAAACTCTATGTTTCCTTTATATTACTCTGCCTCAGGCCTTTGCAGTTGGCAGGCAACAAGCCACATGCAGCTCAGAGGGAATAACAAACAACCCAGCTTAGGTTTCAGGTCGAAAAGGAGAGGAAATTTTAGTTGTGAGACGGACATCAAAACTTGTTTTTTCATTCACTTGGTGGTAGTTCAGAATTTGAAAATACTATGAACAAAGAACTCATGTATTGTTAGTGAATATTTTCAGGGATTCTCTACAAACCAAATACATTGGCTAATATTACACTGGTAAAACAAAATTTATGGATATTGAGGGATCGCAATGTATATATGTATATATGTATGTATGTATGTATGTATGTATGTATGTATGTATGTATGTATGTATGTATGTATGTATTTACCGGTACGTATGTATGTATTTACCGGTACGTATGTATGTATGTATTTTGCCATTTACAAATGTCAAAATTACAATATATATATGAAATAAAAACTCCTTGGAAATATAAAAATTAAATATATAAAAGATACATTTAAGGATTAATATAACAAAAACAAAGATCCAAAATGGATAAAGTTGGTATGGATAGCATTAAAAAGGTTTAAAAGACCTTGTTTCCATAATGGCCCCTTACAAATTTACCAAATTTACATAAAAGATTGAAAGATAGGTATTTTGCCACCATTCGTGTCTCATCTATTGTAAATATTGATCCTTTCGATGTCTATGAATTCTGTGTTAAAAATATATTACTGTATTTACCAATGTACCTATTTTGATGAGAGTCTGCGAAGAGCTTTTTAAAAAATATGGGAGTTCTCATATACTATGATTCACTTATGAAGGTGAAACACCAAGCTACTGTTACTAGTATCTTTCTAATTCATGCTTGTCATTTCATATTTTTTTGTGTGGGGTTGAAATTTGCTGTTAAATTCTCTGAGTTGCATGCCAAAATGTATGGCCTGGCTCAAGGTCTCATTTTTCCAGGTCAGCCCCAATGAGTTTATAACTGAATAACCCTGTGCTACCTTCATTGTGATATCATCTACCAACACTTAAAACCATGTTTTGTTCGGTAGAAGTTGTTCAAAAGAAATGTGTTAGTACAGTTTACATAACACATTGCTCTATTATATTTCACTTTATCAAAGGTAAGTTAATCAATACACCTTTCCAATCTTATGAACTGTGCAACTACATTTTCAGGATAAATTTAATGCCACACAATAATAAAGATGTAGATTAATTGTGGGCCCAAATTTACACCAACTCTTTGATTCATGGTGGTGCTTAACTACCATGTGTTGTACTCTTTCTACTAATTTGCCATCAAAAATGCAGATTTTTCACTTGTCCATTCTTGAATCTTTGTGAACTAAATAGCAATAAGTTGTTTTCTACCTTTTGACCCCAGTATCTCTTATCAGATACACATACAAGCATACTACATACTACAAATTCAATGTGCTATAAACCTATACAGTTAACAAATAATTACATACATATTTTATGATACACAATTAAGATATAGAGGAAATATATATATATATATATATATATATATATTCTAATATTAGATGGATAAAGACTAGTAAGCCCCTAAGTTACATGTTATGTATAATTCCAGCTTTTATTACCTAAATCTTCTAAGCTAATTACTAGTATTAACTCTCATGCAATGTACATTCCTTTCAGCAATATTTTTAAAGATAAATTCCGGTTTGCAGCAGCTTGAAGTTCATTATCTAGATTTTACAACGAAGGTCATCAATAGGAGGAAGTTGCAAATTAGTAATAAGCTAAAGATCACCTCTATTAATGCACAGAACCATAATTGATCCACGTAGAGAAAAGAGAGATTTCTAATGATCCGTTGCATTAACCGAAAACGTGTCAATACTGCCACACTCATGGCTGCTATACCGATAACTTACTCGTCTGTTAACCAAATAATACCGTGAAAGATCAGGTCTAGCTTCTAATATGGCGTTTAAGATTTGGATTTTGAAAGCCTGACCGCAAGATCCTAAAAGTTCGAAACCGGTAAAGACCTCAAATCCCCTGTTCCACGGTACAGCTCACAGGTTATGTGTTTCCTGTTTAATGCTGAATTTGGCACAAACTTTAGTGTCACGCCCTCTCAAGCCCAACGTTGTTGACTTTAGATTTACTAATAACTTACGCAGCTAGGTAGAATAACTGGGTAGGACTAACCGCACCAGGCGTCCCATCAAATCATTGCTCGTGTTCGGACAAAAGTAACATATAACGTAATTTCACGATATCTGTTTCTGCAAGCCTGCCGATGGGGTCTTTGAAACGCTAGAAAAAATACATTAAACGTAGTCAAGAGGACGTAATCAAATATCCTTAGTCTATAGTACACACTAAGAATGTTACGTGACAGGGGCTGGTACTTACCAACAACAATCGCAGCTCCAAATGTGTCACAAAATATTTTTAAAACTACACACACAATACGCAGTCTTCCCTGCCTACATAAAGCATTAAACAGCGGTATTTTCGATTTGAACTAGGCCATCCTCTTGATATTGCCGGAACGGCTCGAGGGTCGCACCGCGCGGCACGTACTCCAGCACCGACAGCGCTTCGGGTCGCAGGTACTCGCTCGCGACGCGGCTCACGTCGGAGGGAGTGACCGAACGGAGCTTCTCCTCCAGCCGATCGGCGTAACGGTGGTCGCCGATCGCCTCGCAGCTCGCCAGCAGCGACGACAGCGACAGGGCGTCGGCGCGTTCCGCCGCGAACGACGCCTCGAGGCGGTTCTGCACCCGGACGAGCTCGCCCGGGTCGACCGCCTCGTCGCGCAGGCGCAACATCTCGGCCGCGATCGACCGACCGGCGGCGCTCAGCCGCTCCGGGTCGGCCGAGGCGGTGACGGTCAGCAGGCCGACGTCGCCGACCGCCAGGTAGCCGGCGCCGATGGTGTGGACCTCACCGCGTTCCTCGAGTACCCGCTGGCGCAGGCGCGAGCCGCGCCCGCTGCCCAGTAGCTGGGCCAGGACCTCGAGCGCCGGGTGATCGGCATGGAGCCGTGGGGCTCCGTGAACGCCGATGCCGAGGTGGGCCGTGCCGATGTCGCCCTCCAGCCGGCGGTGCCGGATGGCCTCCTGAGCCGGCTCCGGCGACCATCGGACGGGCTCGGTCGCGGGGCACCGCACCTCACCGTAGAGCTCCTCCACCCGGTGCAGTGCGGCGGCGAGATCGAGGTCGCCCACGATCGACACGATCAGGTTGTCGGGGCGGTAGTGGGTGGCGTGAAAGGCCCGCAGCTCGTCCGCCCGGAGCTGGAGCAGATCTTCCGGTCGCCCCATGCGCCAGCGCCGGATCCGATGCTCCCGGAACGCCAGCGCGTAGAGCTGCTCGACCGAGTACGGGGCGGGGGAGTCGAGCTTGCGGCGCACCTCCTGCACGACCGCTCCGAGCTCGCGGCGGAGGGCGTCCGGGTCGAACAGCGGCGTCAGGATGGCGTCGGCCTGGAGCTCCAGGCCGAGGTACCACGACTCGCTCGGCAGCACGACGAAGTAGCTGGTGCGGTCGTAGTAGGTCGCGGCGTTCAGTACGCCCCCGAGCGTTTTCACCTCCCGGGCCAGCTGGTCCGGCTCCGGGCGGCTCGGGGTGCCGTTGAACAGCGTGTGCTCCAGGACGTGGGTCCAGCCCACCTCCGAGTCGCTCTCGTGGAAGTAGCCGGCCTGGACCCAGACCGTGCTGGCGACCACTCCGCAGCCGGGCTGGCGCGCGAGCAGCACGGTGAGGCCGTTGTCGAGCGTGTGGCGGAGGACGTTCGGTCGGTCTGTGAGCGTCGCGGTGGTCGAACTCGACCCACCTCGTCCGGTGGCGCGGCTGGAACTCACGCGGCTGCACCTCTCGGCTCCCGCGGGGGAGGGATCGATCGTCTGGAGGGCGGGAGCAGTCCCTTTGACGTCGAGGATAGCACGGCTCGGGCGCCACGGCGCCGGCTCTTTTCCCTCCCCGTCGGCCTCCTCGCGGGGGCCGTTCGCGACCGTCGTCTTTGAACGCCCGGGCGGCGTATGCTACCGTTCCGAGCTTCCCCCGTGGCCTACGGGGAGACCGGAGCAGACGAGCCTCAGTATGCATACGATTCAGGATGTCGCGCAGACGCTGCGCAACGCCCAGAGGCTGGTGCTGACGACGCACGTCAACGCCGACGGCGACGGCATCGGCTGTCAGGTCGCGCTCGATCGCTTCCTCCGCGACCTCGGCAAGGACGTCCACGTCCTCAACAGCGACCCGATGCCCGACCAGTACGCGTTCCTCGATCCCGAGCAGCGGGTCGGGGTGTTCGACCTGGCTCGGCACGGCGAGCTGCTGCGCTCGTGCGACGCGATCGTCGTGATCGACAACGGCAGCCTGCAGCGCTTCGGTGAGATGCAGGACGACATCCGCCGCACTCGCGCCGTGCGGGTGTGCATCGACCATCACTCGACCCGTGACGACGACGTCTGGGACATCGGTCTGTACGACGAGGACGCCTGCGCCTCGGGCGAGATCGTCTACCGCCTCATCCGGGCGATGGGCGGCACGGTCGACCTCGCGAGCGCCCGCGCCCTGTACGTCAGCCTGATCACCGACACCGGCCAGTTCCGGTTCTCGAAGACCAGCTCCGACAGCCACATGATGGCGGCCGACCTGCTCCGGATCGGGGTGCAGCCGGCGGCGATCAACACGTTGATCTACGAGCGCCGGACGCTCGGCTACACGCGGCTGCTCGGCCACATCCTCAGCCACACCGAGCTGGTCCACGGCGGACGGCTCGCCTGGATCGGTCTCGACGCTCGCACCCTGAAGGCGTGCGACGCGCTCGACGAGGACACCTCCTGCATGGTCAACGAGCTTCTCTGCATCCAGGGGGTGTCGATCGCGCTGCTGCTGCGCGAGCAGGGCCCCGAGCGCACCAAGGTGAGCCTGCGCTCCAAGCGCGACATCGACGTCAACCGAATCGCTCGTGAGTTCGGGGGCGGCGGTCACAAGAACGCCTCGGGCGTGGTGCTGGAGCTACCGCTCGCCCGTGCGGCCGAGGTGTTGCTCGAACGCGCCGGCGCGGCGCTCACCCCGGCTGGTTGACGATGTCGACCCGCGACGACGACGCCCGCGGGGGCAAGATGGAGCTGCCGGTCGCCCCGGGTGTCCGCGGAGGGCCTCTCGAGTCGTCTCCCAGGTTCGCGTTGCGGGCCGGCGTGCTCGCCAGCGGCTGCGGCCTTTACGACGGCAGCGACGTCCACGAGACCGTCCTGGCGCTGCTGGCGCTCGACCGTCGGGACGTCGCGACGGTGCTGCTGGCCCCCCGGATCGACCAGCTCCACGTGGTCGATCACACCTCCGGGGACGAGAGCGAGCAGGAGCGTCGAGAGGTGTTCGTCGAATCGGCGCGCCTGAGCCGCGGCAAGGTGGCCGACCCGGCCGAGTTCGATCTCCGGCAGCTCGACATGCTGGTGATCCCGGGGGGCTATGGTCCGGCCAAGAACCTGGTGTCCGGGGCGCTCGGGACCGGCCCCGTCCGGGAGCTCCAGCCCGGGGTGCGCCGGCTGATCGAGCACTGCATCTCCGAGGCGAAGCCGATCGGCCTGATCAGCCTGGCGGCCCACGTCGTGCAGCGGGTCGAGCCCGACGCGATCGACGAGGCGTCGCTGTTCTCCGCCGCCGACGGCGCGGCGCGCAGCGACGATCGGCCGCTCGTGGTCACGCCGGGCTACCTCACCGGGCGCCGCATCGGCGAGGTCGCGCGCGGCATCGAGGCGATGGTCGACGCGCTGGTCGAGCTGGCCTGCGAGCGTCGCTCCGGCTGAGCCGTCGTCGCTATACTGCCGACCGTGATCAACGTCAGGCTTTTCGCATCGTTGAAAGAGCGCGCGGGCGTCGAGTCGTTCGCCATCGCGGTGCCCGAGGCGGCCACCGTGGAGGCCGCCGTGCAGGCGGTGATCGCGCTGCATCCCGTGCTCGGCGAGCGCTCGGCCGAGCTGCTCGTGGCGGTCAATCGACGCTACGTCCGGCGCGACGATCCGATCGGGGCGGGCGACGAGCTCGCCCTGATGCCGCCCGTCAGCGGAGGTTGAGCCCATGATCCGGATCGTCGAGACCCCGATCGACGTCGCCGCCCTGCTCGCCGAGGTGGCGCGCGACTCGGCCGGCGCGATCGATCTGTTCGTCGGCGTCGTCCGCGACCACAACGAGGGTCGGGCCGTGACCGCCATCGACTACCACGCCTATCCCGAGATGGCCGAGAGCGAGATGCGGGCCATCGCGGAGGAGGTGAGCGGCCGGCACCCGATCGAGGCGATCGGCCTGGTTCACCGGATCGGGCACCTGAAGGTGGGGGAGGCGAGCGTCGCCGTGGCCGCCTCGGCGGTCCACCGGGCCGAGGCGTTCGCCGCCTGCCGGGACGCGATCGAGCGGATCAAGCGCCGGGTGCCGATCTGGAAGAAGGAGCGCGGTCCCGACATTCCGGCCGACGCCGGCTGGGTGCGCGCCTGCAGCGACCACGACGCCTGCGCCGACCTCCCCGACGACGCGTCGAGCCCCTGATCTCCCTCGTGTGACGCCGCAGGTGGACGTAAACTACTGGACTGGCTCCATTTAATGGCGGTAGCCCGGCGAGGGTGGTATATTAGGCGGCACTTGGGGTCGCCCGTCCGCGTGGCGGCCTGTTCGGGTGAGGGAGCGTCTCGGACGGCACCGACGTCGCACACCACCCGCTTCGTCGGTCCGGGCTCCCGATGGAAGGTATCGACACCGCGACCTGGTTGCTCGGCGGCGGCGTGCTCATGCTGCTGTCCGTCGGCGGCGGCTGGCTGCTGAATCGGGCGTTCGCCCGCAAGTACGCCGACGAGCTGATCCAGGCGGCCGAGCACGAGGTCGAGGCGCTCAAGGCCAAGGGACGGGTCGACGCCGAGCGCGAGGCGACCCAGGTCCGACGCCGGGCCGAGCGCGCCGCCCGCGAGCGCGCCGACGAGGTCGAGCGCACCGAGCTGGAGCTGTCGAGTCAGCGCGACGACATCGCCGACCAGCTCTCCCAGCTCGAGGCGCGCGGGCGCGAGGTCGAGGAGCGGGAGCGACGCCTCCAGTCTCGGGACGAGGAGCAGACGCGTCTGCGCAGCCGGCTGCTCGCCGCCATCGGCGCCGAGAACGAGAAGCTGGAGCGCATCTCGGGTCTTTCCCAGGAGGATGCCAAGCGCATGCTGCTGGACAACCTGCGCTCCGAGACCCGGTTCAAGGCCGCCTCGCTCATCCGCGAGATCCACGACGAGGCGCAACGCACGGCCGAGCGCAAGGCGCAGAGCGTCATCGCGCTGGCCGTCGAGCGGATCGCCTCCGACTTCAGCGCTACCCGGACCGCCTCCAGCGTCTCGTTGCCGCACGACAAGATCAAGGGCAAGCTGATCGGGCACGAGGGAAAGAACATCCGCGCCTTCGAGCGCACCACGGGCATCCAGCTCGTCATCGAGAACGGCTCCGACCAGGTGCAGCTGTCGGGTTTCCATCCAATCAAACGCGAGATCGCGCGCCACACCCTCGAGTCGCTGTTGCGCGACGGCACCATCAACCCGCGGCGGATCGAGCAGGCCGCCGAGGCAGCCCAGCAGGCGGTGGACCAGGAGATGCACGAGGCCGCTCGGGAGGCCCTCGAGGCGCTCGGCATCGAGGACGTCCACCCCGAGATGGTGCGCCTGCTGGGTCGTCTGCGTCACCGGACCAGCTACGGCCAGAACGTGCTCGATCACTCGCGCGAGGTCGGCTACCTGACCGGAATCATGGCGACCGAGCTGGGGCTCGACGAGCAGCTCGGTCGACGCGCCGGCCTGTTCCACGACATCGGCAAGGCGATCGACTACGAGCGCGAGGGGACGCATCCGGAGATCGGAGCCCAGGTCGCCGAACGGTACGACGAGCCGGAGATCGTGATCAACGCGATCGCGAGCCACCACGAGGACGTCGACGCGATCTCGCCGATCTCGAGCCTGGTCGCGGCCGCCGACGCGTTGTCCGGAGCCCGACCGGGTGCCCGGCGCAAGTCCCTCGGTGACTACGTGCGTCGGATCGAGAAGCTGGAGAGCCTCGCGAACTCGATGGACGGGGTCGACGACAGCTACGCGATCCAGGCGGGTCGAGAGCTGCGGGTGATCGTCCACGGCAGCCGCGTCGACGACGACCGAGCGGTGCTGCTGTCCGACGATCTGGTCGACCGTATCCAGAGCGAGTTCGACTATCCGGGCAAGATCAAGGTGACCGTGATCCGAGAGGTCCGTGCTTCGACCTACGCGCGGTAGACGTCCGGGGGGGCTGGTCGTTGTCGATCGAGTTGCGATTCCACGGGGTGCGCGGTAGCTACCCGATCTGCCGGGCCGACAGCCTCCACTTCGGCGGCAACACCGCGTGCGTCGAGATGCGCGTCGGCGGACGGACCCTCCTGTTCGACGCCGGTACCGGTATCATCGCCGCCGGCAAGACGTTGTCGGAGGAGGCGAACGGCCGACCGATGTCTCTGGTGCTGTTCCTCAGCCACCTGCACCAGGACCACATCCAGGGGTTGCCGTTCTTCGCTCCCAGCTACGAGGCGCCGATCGACCTGCGCATCTTCGGCCCTCAGCTGCCGAACGGAGCCCTGTCGGAGACGCTGCGCGGCCTGACCGGCTCGCACCTGTTTCCGGTCGAGCTGGAACAGCGCCGTGCCCGGCACGAGATCGGCGAGCTGGAGGGCGGGCAGTGCGTGCTGTGGCGCGCGGGTGAGCCGCGAGCCGAGGTGCTGGACGGCCGTGCGCCGGTGTCGGCGGATCCGAGGGACCTGCTGGTCCGAGTTCACCGCAACTACTCTCACCCGCGCCTCGGCGTACTCAACTTTCGCATCGAGCACGGCGGCCGTACCGTGGTCTACGCGACCGACGTCGAGGGCTACGCCCAGGGCGACGTCCGGCTGGCGCGCTTCGCGCGCGATTGCGACCTCCTGATCCACGACGCCCAGTACACTCCCGAGGAGTACTCCTGTCCGGAGCGCTCGACTCAGGGCTGGGGGCACAGCACCTGGGAGATGGCCGCCGAGGCCGGCACGCTGGCGCGGGCGCGTCGACTGGTGCTCTTCCACCACGATCCCTCGCACGACGACGCCGCCGTCGCCCGCATCGCCGAGCTGGCGTCGGAGCGGTTCGAAGGGGAGTGCATCGCGGCCTACGAAGGGATGAGCCTCACGGTGTGACCGCGCGGGGAGCGGGCGGCTCCCCGAACGCGGTCGATGGAGTCCGAGCCATGTCCGAGCTGCGATGTCGCCGGTGCGGCCGTACGGCCGCCGTCATGGAGAGCATTCCCCTGCGCGGTCCGCTGGCCGAGAAGGTCCGGACCTCCGCGTGTGCGGCCTGCTGGGCCGAATGGGTCGAGGCCCAGACCAAGATGATCAACGAGCTGCGGCTGAGCCTGCGCCACGCCGAGCATCGGGCGAAGCTGAGCGAGGAGATGCTCTCCTTCCTCGGCCTGCGCGACGACGCCCCACGGCAGGAGTAGGCCCCGACCGGCATCGGCGCGACCGGCTCGGCGTAGGAGCTTCGCACCCGTCGAGGCCGGGGTCAGCCTCGATCCGGCACGGCCGTCTCTTCGGTCGGGGCGAGCAGCTCGGGGCACGGGGTCTCGAGCTCCGGGTGACCGGCGCGCAAGGGGCCGATCGCGAGGGCCAGCCGCTCGGCCTCCCGACACGCGCTGCGACGGGCGTCCTCCTCGGTCAGGCTACGCGCCAGCCCGAGGTAGCTCCAGGGGTGGATCCAGCGGTCCTCCCGGTCGGCGATCGGCAACGCCAGACACTGCCGGAAGTAGGCGGTGGCCGCCACCCGGTCCCCGAGCTCCAGGTGGATCTGGGCCAGCTCGTAGTACACGCGCAGGTGATAGCCGCCCTCGTCGCGCGGGTCGCGCTCCAGGATTTCCTGGAGACGCCGCGAGGCCTGCTCGAAGCGACCGGCCGCCACCCGGCGCCGGGTGTCGGCGACGATCAGGCCGAGCTCACCCCGGCGGAGCTCGTAGGACGACCAGCTCAGCAGCGCCCGGTCCGGGTCGAGCACGACCCGGGAGGGAGCATCGTCGGTCGGCAACACGAACTCGCGCCAGCCCTCGTCGAACCAGAGCGTCTCGCGACGCTCGCCGGCGGCGGTCTGGAGCGCGACGACGACCGGGAGACGGTAGACCGGTTCGGTCTGCCGCAGCCGTACGGCGAGGGACGGCTCGTCGCGGACCACGAAGCGGTGGGTGAGCTGGACGTCGGGCAGACCGACCCGGCCGTACCACTGCTCGAAGAACCACCCGAGCTCGCTCTCGGTCTCGGCCTCCATGGCGGCCCGGAACTCGTCCAGGTCGGCCCTCCGGTGCGACTCGGCCCGCGCGTAGCGTCGCAGCCCGGCGACGAACGCCTCGTCGCCCATCACCTGACGCAGCATGTGCAGGACGAACGTGCCCTTCGTGTCGGCGAGCTGATTGCGCAGGCGCTCGTCGGACAGACTGCGCGCGAGGGGGGCGTCGCGACCGTCGAGGGTGAGCTGGAAGTACCGTCGGGCGCCGCCGGAAGGGCCGATGCGGTCGCCGTACCAGAGGTAGTCGAGCATCGCCTCGCGCCCCTCCAGTCGCTCCAGCGCCATCGCGGCGCTGTAGCGGGCGAGGCCCTCGTCCAGGTTGAAGTCGCCCGTGCCGCGGGTGCCGACCAGGTTGGCCCACCAGATGTGGCCGATCTCGTGAGCCATCAACGCCAGGTCGAACGGGGCCTGCACGGTACTCTTGGGCAGTAGGAGGAACCCCTGCTCACAGGTGCCGCGGAAGCCGGCGACCTCCGACGGTACCTCGGCGATCGAGAAACGCTCGTACGGGTAGCCTCCGAACAGCTCCGACAGCAGCTCCAGCACGGGCCGGACGCGCCGCAGCAGCTCGGGTGCGCGGTGCGCGTCCTCGCGGAACAGCCAGGCCTCCAGCCGGAGATCGCCGTCGGTGTCGACGTGCGGCGGGGCGTACTCGGCTGCGGCGAAGCTGAAGGCCGAAGGGACGTCGGCGCGGAAGGTGAAGGTGCGGCGACCGTCGGCCTCGGTGGTCGTTCGCGGTATGCCGGTCGCCACCACCGAGACCTCGGCCGGCACGTCGAATCGGGCGCTGCCGGGGGCCTTGTCCTCACCGCGCAGGAGCAGGGGGTACCAGTGGCGCTGGACCCAGCTCGCGAAGCTGCCCTCGGGCCCGATGTAGAACTGCGTCGACGCCTGGGCGCCGCCTCCGTAGCGGAACTCCAGCGGCAGCTCCTCGCCCCGGGCCAGCGGCGGGTGGAGACGGACCTCGAGCCGGTGCTCGTCCCGCTTGTGGCGGATGCGGTAGCCCGGTGCGGACGTCGAGACGCGGTCGACCCGCAGATCGGGGTTGAGGGAGAACTCGAGCCGGCGGACGCGGGCCGTCTCGGCGCGCACGGTGACGGTGGCGGTGGCGGTGAGGCGGTGCGAGTCGGGCTCCAGCCTCACGTCCAGGTCGTAGCCCAGCACCCGGGCCGGTCCGACCTCCTGGGCGCTCGTGCCGACGACGGAGGCCAGCAACAGGGCGGCCAGGAGTCGGGCGACTCCGGGCGGGCGTCCCGAGCCTCGTGCCGTCTCCAGCCATCGGTGACGTCGCGAGCCTCGCACGGCTCAGGGACGATCGCCGGCAGCGTCGATCCCGATCGGCACGCGCTGACCGTCGTTCTTCAGGCTGCGATTGGCGGCCTCCAGGATGCGGACCACTCGCTCGCCGCTACGTCCGTCGCTGCGTGGCGGATCACCGCTCTCGATGCTGTCGAGGAAATGGCTCATCTCGGTCCGAAGAGGCTCGACCTGCTCCAGCATCGGGATCACGATGTCGCCGTAGCGATAGGAGTAGGCGAAGTCTCCGAAGCCGTCGTAGTAGCGCGGCTTCTCGACCCCCTTGTCGTAGATGCGGATCTTCTCGGTCGGCTCGAGGTCGTCGAACACCAACATCTTCTGGTCGCCGACGACGGTGGTCTTGCGGATCTTGTTGGGGTCGAGCCAGGAGTTGGTGACGTAGGCGATCAGGCTGCCCTCGAAGTCGAGAGTGAGCATCGCGACGTCCTCGATCCCCTCGGTGACGTGGGCCTTGCCGCAGGCGGTGACGTGAGTCGGCGTCCGCCCGAGCACGTACAGCAGCATGCTCAGATCGTGCGGCGCCAGGTCCCAGATGACGTTGATGTCCTTCTGGAACAGGCCCAGGTTGACCCGCGTCGTGCGCACGTAGAGGATCTCGCCCAGCACGCCGTCGGCGATGATCTCGCGTACCTTGTTCACCGCCGCCGAGTACTCGAAGGTGTGCCCGACCATCAGGATACGGCCGTGCGCGCGGGCGATCTCGACCAACTCCGCAGCCTGACGCGAGTTGTTGGTGATCGGCTTCTCGACGAAGACGTGCTTGCCGCTCTCGAGCGCCTCGCGCGCCAGTCGATAGTGGCTGAACACCGGTGTGGCGATGGCGACCGCCTGCACCTCCGGGTCGGCGAAGACCTCGCGCGCGTCGGTGGTGGTGCGGATCGACGGGTAGAGGTGCTTCATGTGCTCGAGGCGCTTCTCCGAAAGATCGGAGCAGACGCGCACGGTCGAGCGCGGATACTGGTTGAGGTTGCGGATCAGGTTCGGTCCCCAGTATCCACACCCGACCACACCCACTTGCAACACGGTAGGAGTCTCCCGGCGGTCTCGGACGGTCAGCGGTCCGGCAGCGTCAGTAGGCGCCGCGACCCGACAGCACGACGTAGACCGTCTTGAACAGAATCTTGATGTCGGTGAAGAAGTTCCAGTTCTCGAAGTAGTGGATGTCGAGCTCCACCATCCGCTCGAAGCTGAGGTGGTTGCGGCCGTTCACCTGCCACAGCCCGGAGATGCCGGGCAACGTCTCGAAGCGGCGCTTGTGCCACTCCTTGTAGCGGTCGACCTCGTAGGGGATCGGCGGCCGGGGACCGACCAGGCTCATGTCTCCCTTGAGGACGTTGAACAGCTGCGGGAGCTCGTCGAGACTGAACTTGCGCAGCCAGCCGGTCGACGGCACGATGCGCGGGTCGTTCTGCAGCTTGAAGGTGGTCCCGTCGTCTCCGCTCGCCGCGTCGGACTCGATCAGCTTGCGCGTGTACTCACGGTGGATCGAGTCGTCCGCGTCGGTGCGCATGGTGCGGAACTTGTAGAACACGAACGGGCGCATGCCGTAGCCGATACGCGTCTGACGATACAGGATCGGACCGGGCGAGGACAGTTTGATCAGGGCCGCGATGAACAGCATCAGCGGCGAGCCCACGAGCAGGATCAGGCCGGCGGCGGCGAGGTCGAAGCCCCGCTTCACGAGCAGGTTGATGCCCGTGATGTTGGTGCCGCGCGGCGAGATGAGCGGCACGCCGGCGAGGGCGTCGAAGCGGACCGTGTCGAGCGTGAGGTCGTACAGGTCCGGCACCGCCCGCCACACCAGGCGGCGCTCGCGACACACCTCCAGGATACTGAGCGTGCGCGCGTGCGTCGCCGAGGGCATCGCGATGATCACCATCCCGGCGCCCGTGATCTCCGCGCGCTCGGCCAACGCGTCGATCCCGCCGAACACCTTGAGCCCGCGATACTCGGCGCCGTGGACCTCCGGGTCGTCGTCGAGGAAGCCGACCGGGACGTAGGGCGAGTCTCCGTCGAGCAGGCCGTCGGCCAGCTTACGGCCGACGGTGCCGGCGCCGTAGATCAAGATCCGCTCGGTCAGCAGGTCGCTCTTGTAGGCGTGCGACATGGCGCGTCGGAGCAGGGCGCGGAATGCCAGGATCATCGCGAACGCGATCGGGAAGAAGAACGCCGTCGCGCCGCGAGAGTACTCGTACGACCGGTAGAAGAAGGTGAACGCCAGGATGGCGACCGAGCCGCCGAGCACGCCCTTGAAGACGAGCAGGGCCTCCTGATCGAACGTCAGCCGACGATGGTAGAGCCCGAGCTGCCGGAACAGGAACAGCCACAGGAAGATGATCCACAGGGACGCCTGGAGGTGGGCCGCCCAGGGGTGACCGCCCTTCGTGAACAGGTCGGCGAAGACGTGGAATCGGAGGAAGACGGCGATCACCATCGCCGCGAAGATGGCGAGGGCGTCGACCCAGAAGAGGAGGAGCTTGTTCTGCCACTGAATCCGCGTGAACATGGGAGCACCAGCTTGAGGAGTCGCAGAAACGAGTTGTGACAACACGCCGCGGCGGTCGAGGTTTCGGTTCGACCGCCCGGGTCACCGTCCGGGCCTCGGCGGGGTGCCCGGACCGACGACCGACGGACCTGGGCAAACGGCGCCCAAGTGCGGTGAGCACAGGACTTGTGAGACATCGAGCGAGCTGGCGCGGTCGCCTTGCGCGGCATTCTACGCCGCTCGGAACGAGACTGTCAAGCCAGCGCCGGGCGGTGCGACGCCAGCCGTGATTTCAGCGGCTCTCACCCTGGAGAGCGGCGGCGCCGACGGCTTCCAGGACCACCTGGGCGACCCGGTCGACCGCCGCGTCCTCCATCTCCGGGTAGATCGGCAGCGACAGCGATGCGTTGGCCTGGGCCTCGGACACGGGGAAGGTGCCGGTCCGGATGCCGAGGTGACGGTAGGCCTCCTGCTGGTGCAGCGGCACCGGATAGTGCAGTCCCCAGGCCACCTGGGCGGCGTCGAGGGCGTCCTGCACGGCCCGACGGTTCCGCACCCGGACGACGTAGAGATGGTAGACGCCGCGGGCGTCGTCGCGCTGCTCGATCGGCATCACCGAGGTGCCGCGGAAATGGTCGTCGTAGCGCTCGGCGATGGCCCGCCGCCGGGCGTTCCAGGCGTCCAGGTGACGCAGCTTGACTGCCAGGACGGCTCCCTGGATGCCGTCCATCCGGCCGTTGTAGCCCTCGCGGTCGTGATGGTACTTGCGGTACTGACCGTGGTCGCGCAGGCAACGGGCGGTCGCCGCGAGCTCGTCGTCGTCGGTGACGATCAGACCGGCCTCGCCGGCGGCGCCCAGGTTCTTGCCCGGGTAGAAGCTGAAGCAGCCGGCACGTCCGAGCGTCCCGGCCGGACGCCATTCGGCGTCCGCTCCCGGGATGGTCGCCGCGGGCGCGTCGGGAGACACGGGGCGGGCGGTCCGGTAGAGCGCGCCGTGCGCCTGGCAGGCATCCTCGATCACCTGAAGTCCCTTGCGGTCGGCGAGCTCCAGCAGCGGGTCCATCGCCACCGGCTGACCGTACAGGTGGACCGGCACGACGGCCCGGGTGCGCGGCGTCAGCGCCGCCTCCAGACGCGCGGTGTCCATCAGGCAGGTGCGCGGGTCGACGTCGACCAGCACCATCTTGGCGCCGACCTGCGAGATCGCCTCGGTGGTGGCGATGAAGGTGTTGGTGACGGTCAGCACCTCGTCGCCCGGTCCGATGCCGGCGGCCGCCAGCGCGAAACGCAGCGCGTCGGTACCGCTGGACACGCCGACGGCGTGGCGCGCGCCGCACCACGAGGCGTAGGATTCCTCGAACGCCGCGACCTCGGGACCGCCGGCGTACGCGCACGAGGCGAGCACGCGCAGGACGGCGTCGTCGATCTCCGGCTTCAGGCGACGGTACTGCTCTCGCAGGTCGAGGAACGGAATCGGTCGGTCGTACACGGGAACCTCGTTTGTGCGCCGTGGCGTCGCGGGCCACGCCACGGTCTCAGCTCGTCGGCCGAGCCTCCGGATAGGGGTAGTCGGTGATGCCGGTGACGCAGGTCTGCTCGCCGACGCGGCCGTGGACCCGGGCGGGGTTGCCGTAGGCCACCGCACCCGCGGGGACGTCGCGCGAGACCACCGACCCGGCTCCGACCAGGGCGCCGGCGCCGACCGTGACGTACGGCAGCAGCGTGACGTTGACGCCGATCTGGGCGCCGCGGCCGACGTGCGCGCCGCGCATGCACCGCCCCGAGAATTCGCAGCCCGGGTGGATGTCGTTGGCGATCGTGACTCCGGGGGCGAGGAATGCGTCGTCCTCCAGCACCGTGTGCTGGGCGACGTAGCAGTTGGTGTGGATCTTCACCCGGTCACCGATCGTGCAGCCGTAGTCGATGGTGGTCGAGTTCCACACCGCGAAGCGCTCCCCGATCGTGTTCTCCTCGCGGATGACCACGTGGTGGCCGGTCTGAAGCCCGGCGCCGATGGTGCTGCCCTGGTAGAGGATCGAGCCCGACCGGATGGTCGCGCCGGAGCCGATGACGAGCTCCCGGTCGACGTCGGGCCGGCCGGTGCGGTAGCCGAGCAGGACGTCCGGGTCGATGGAGCAGTCCGGTCCGAGCTGCACGCACTCTCGTGGAACCAGCGGATGCATGAGTCTCTCTTCAGGTGCCTGAGGGTGAGCGGACGGGGGGCCGACGGGACGCAATTGTAGCCGGGCGGGCGCCCCGGCGGCAAACGGGAACCGGCGGGTCGCACGCCGGTTTCGCGGTCGAATCAGTCGAAGATGTAGCCGAGGGCCTTGAGCGCCTCGAGGTCGGCGTCGGACAGCTCTCCGCGGTCGAGAGTCGGGCGGCCGTCGGCGTCGCGGCGCTCGGCCACTCCGCCCTCGTACTCGGTCAGCAGGCCGCGCAGACGCCGCAGCTCGCCCGGCTCTTCGGCGGTGAGCTCGCGTTGCTCCATCGGGTCGTCCTCGATCCGGTACAGCTCCTCGAAGTCACGGTCGTTGCGGGTCAGGAGCTTGTAGCGGCGGTCCTGGATCGCGCGCCAATACTTGTATTCGATGAAACCGAGCTCGCTCGCCGCCACCGCCTCGCCGTGCAGCATCGGCGCCAGGCTGGTGCCGTCGAGGGCGTCCGGGATCGGCAGGCCGACCATCTCGAGCAGGGTGGGGAAGAAATCGACCGTCTCCACGATGCCGTCGATGCGACGCCCCGCGCCGGCGCCGTCGGGCGCCATCAGGAGCACCGGGATGCGCTGCGTCGACTCGTACACCGGAATGGTGCCGCCGTGTCCGATGAAGCCGTGCTCGTTCCACTCCATGCCGTGGTCGGAGCCGATCAGGACGATCGTGTCGTCGAGCCGTCCGAGCTCCTCCAGGTGGCCGAAGAGTCGGGCGAGCTGATCGTCGAGGTAGTGAATCTCGGCGACGTGCTTGGCCTGCATGAACGCGAGCTCGGCCTCGTCGAGCCGACGCTCGCCCGAGTTGTGCGCGCGCATCAGGGTGACGTCGTCGTCCGGCAGCTCGATCCGCTCCTCGGCCGGGACGTACAGGTCGAGGTAGCGCTCGGGCGGATCGAACGGCTCGTGGACGTCGAAGGTGTGCAGGAAGAGGAAGAACGGCCGTGGACGCTCGACCGCGAGCCAGTCGAGGACGCGCCGATCGAGCTTGCGCTCCAGCGGCTCGAGCACCGTCTCGTACCAGTCGAATCCGTTGGCGTAGCCGTAGCTGGCGCTGGTGTACCCTCCGCTGGTGAAGCCGGCCGTGACGTAGCCGGCGGCGCGCAGGGTGGTCGCCAGGTTGGGCGCCGTCGGGCGTGCGACCCGCTCCGGCGTGTCGAGACCGTGGCGCGACGGGTACAGGCCGGTCAGCATCGACATGTGGGAGGAGTAGGTCACCGGAGTCTGCGCCAGGCCGTACTCGAACACAGCCGCCCTGTCGGCCAGACCGTCGAGGAACGGAGTCGCGCCGTGGGTGGCGCCGTACAGGCCGACGTGGTCGGCACGCAGGGTGTCGAGCGACAGCAGCACGACGTTCGGCCGGCGCGGTGCGGCGCTGCGGACCCACGTCGGGTTGTCCCAGAAGGCGTCGTCGAAGGCGGTGTTGCCGACCGGGCGGGTGATCAGCTCGAGCCGACCGCTCTCGCCGCGGTGTCGGTCGAGCTCGATCACGCGACGCCGCCACAGCTCGCCCCCGGCGCGTGGGCCGAGGTGATCCTCGAGGAGCACCTCGACATCGTCGCCCTCGACCCAGCGGACCTCGAAGTCGACCCCGTCCGAGCCGCTCTCCCAGCGCGACTGGGCGACGCCGTAGCCGACCACCAGCTCGCTGCGCTCGGCGAGCTCCATCGGCAGCGAGTAGCGCGACGGCGGCAGCGCCAGCAGGCCCGACCGGGTGGTCGCGCCGGTCCGGAACTCGCGCACCCGCCCGGCACCGGGCTTTCACAGCGTGTGCTCTACCAACTGAACTAGGTGACCTCTAATGTAAACATACTCTGTTTCTCTAGTC
>JAAAKM020000498.1:31244389-31311585 GCA_010016025.2 Alatinidae sp. Z8VKAUB7J3
CACCGGGCTTTCACAGCGTGTGCTCTACCAACTGAACTAGGTGACCTCTAATGTAAACATACTCTGTTTCTCTAGTCACCACATTAGCTCCCAATCACCCACCGGTAGACATCGACATCCAGCTCAACGCAATAGAGTACTAAAGTGTGATGTCACGATTTCATGAATATCAGAAATTTGATAATTTTTTGGACTCATTGCTTTCTTCTTGTTGACATAAATAACCTGTCCAAATCTGAGAACCATACCTTGAGCAATCAATGAGATACACCCTTTCAAACTTTAAATCATCCCTATCAAAACCTTGTTAAATGAACCCAGTTCATAATTTTATGAACTGATTAGAATTGACAGTGTTTGCTTAAGGCCTTTTCCAAATTCAAACAGCCGTTTCTTGCAGCTGGTATGAGATTTGAGCGCAATATTTTGTATACGGGCATTTGGTGGCAGGGTTAACACTTTGATATAGTTATGATTGCGATTCCTCGAAAAAAGTTTTTTGTGATGTCATCACTTTAGTACCCTATGATAGACCAGCCTCTCTGCGCCATGTGACTTGACTAAAGAAGAACTGCCCTCCGGCCCGTCATCAGTCCAAAGCCCATTAAAATTAGCAATTTTCATCGAGATGAGAGGATTTGAAATGTTAGTTTTGAAAAGAACACTTGAGAAATAGAAACTTTGTCATCATTATCAGGGATCGAACCCATGGCCCACGCTTTTGCGGCGTGTGCTCCACCAACTGTGCTAGTTGACCTCCTATGTTAACATACTCTATTTCTCTAGTCGCCACAGGTGGAAGGCGGAGGAAGGGGTTTATGTAAGGGTTGCCAACTTGCAGCATTTACTTGAAAGGACCGGCATGTATTTTATTTGGAGACAATCCGCAGTCTATCTGTACTGCTGCCACTTTTCTGTATGTTTGACTGACAAGGCTCATTAATTGCCACCTCTAATTAGTTATATGTGGGCTGGCTAAATCTTGATCGAAAACGTTAAGCTTAATATTAAATAATTAAGTTATCAGAACAAATAGGAAACACACAGCCAAGGGGGCATGGAAATCTTCACCTGGAAGAACAAGTTCTTCTCCTTAGATACGTGTAGAAAAGTACATTTTAAATTGTAGTTTTGTCTTCGTTTTCTAAGTTTATCTGAGGCCTTCTTTGATATGTATTTAAGATATGTACAGAAACAGATTTTGATCATTTGGGTTGAAAATTGATAGATATTCACCGAGGCCAAGCCCAAATCTCCTCCCTCACCCCAGCTGGTTAAGTCTATAAAAGATGCCACACCATTAAAATACATTGCAGAGGCAAAAACAATAAACTACTAAAGAACTTCATAGACTCTATTCCAATTTTTTAATTTTTCAATGCTATTCCTTGTACAGTACCCACTCACAAATATTCCACAAGGGGACAAGGAAAAAGTTGAAGAAAGGAGATCCACCAACCAAGCTTCGTTTCCACCCCTGGAATCCTCACAGTACAACACAATTGACCGTTCCAAAGCACTAAGCAAGTTACAATCTACCAGTTTCAAGATGGGGGACAACAGATCGGAGAGCTTCTGTACGACCGACAATGTCCACTACGATGAGCAGCGCGTCTTCGAGCGATCCGCCGTCATCCAGGTCGCGATCGACGCGCGACAGCAGCAATTCCCGGACGAACCGCGCTTTGTCTACAAACCCTTTGCCGGCCGTGAAGATGAATTCCGCTTCAACGACACGACCTTCGAGAATGTCATCAAGGACTATTTCACCAAGGACCTAGGGATATAACCGTTTGCCTGAAGAGGGATACCGATGCCGAGAGTTTCCGAGACCTTCGATCTCGACGCCGTGGAATGGCGGCACATCGCCGATCCGAAGGAAACCGATTTCCTGATCGATTTCGAGTACAGCCTGCTGGGCTACGACCTGCCGAGTGGCCGGCTCGACATGCTGCTGCGCTTCAAGGGCAATGGCGGGCATTGCCGCCGCCACCGTCACATCGCGTCGACCGTAACGATGGTCCTGGAAGGTGAACAGCACGTGACCGAACACGGGCCGGACGGCGCCGTCACCAAATCGACGATCCGCAAGAAAGGCGAATACGCCCTGGCCGAAGCCGATGCGGCCCCGCATATGGAGCGCGGCGGCCCCGAAGGCGGCACGGTCCTGTTGTCCATGTCGGCCCGCGACGGACGGCTGTTCGAATATTTCGACAGGGACGGCAACAGCATCAAGGTGCTGACCGTCGAAGAATATGTCGAGAGCTGGAACCGGGGTTCGGTTCCCGGCGCGGTCGCAGGGCCGGAAGCGACGGCGGCGTAAGCTTGCGGCGCTACCCCGCAGCGCGTCGGTCTTTTCGATCCAAGTAGCGGTAATATTCTCCGACGATCGGCAGAAACCACGGTTTACCGGAGTAGAAGGGGACCGGCACGTCCGGAAAGTCGACACCGATATAGGCGCTGTCGGACTCCCCGTTCTGCAGAATACGGCGGGCGATCTGGTTGCCGAGATAGGTCATCATGGCGACGCCGCTGCCGTTACAGCCGGTGCAGAAATGCAGCCCGTCTTCCTGTCCCATATGCGGAATGGCGTCCGTCGTCATGGCGACGAAACCGGACCAGGAATGGGTAATCTTATAGCCTTTGAGCTGTGGCCAGCGGTCGGTCATCATTTTGTACAGCAAGGTCGCGCTGACGTCCGCCGGTACGTCCTGGAAGCGCGCGCGCCCGCCATACATGACGCGCCGGTCGCCCGGCAGCAGGCGATAGTAGCTGGTGACGCGCGGTGTTTCCGAAATGGTCCGGCCGTTTGGGATCAGTTCGTGCGCCAAATCTTCCGGCAGCTCTTCTGTCACGATGATCTGGCTTGATATGGGCACGATCCGCCGGAGAAGTTTTGGCGTCAGTTCGCCGGTATAGCCGTTGGTCGCGATGATCACCTCTTCCGCCCGGCAGGTTCCTTTGTCCGTCGTCAGCGAAAAACTGCCGATGGATCCATCGATCGAAGTTACTTTCGTATGCGCGCATAAGGTAACACCATTGCGATGGCAGGCCTCCAACAGCCCTTTGTGAAACAGGGCGGGATGTATCTTGCCGGCGCGATTGATTCGCAGGCCGCCATGGTAGAAATCACTACCGATTTCCGTTCGCTGCGCTTCGAACGGCACCACTGACGCGTCCAACTGCAATGTGTCGTTCAGAAATTCGGCTTTCTCGATGAGGCCGGCATAGTGCGCCTTCGAATAGGCACCGACGAAGCGGCCGCGTTTTTCGAAATGGCAGTCGATCTTCTCGCGGTCAACCAGTTCGCCGACGAACTCGAACGCGGCGAGGCTTTCCTGCAGCAGGCTTTTGACGAGGCTCTTATGCGCGTCGCCGCGGGAATTCTGGCCCGGACCGCCGGAGATACCCTTGCCGAGATTGATGCCCGCGCTGACACCGCCGCCGTTTCGGGTACTTGCGCCTTCGCCGAAGGCCAACGCATCGACGACGGTGACCGATTTCCCGCCGCGCGCCAGTTCCAGGGCTGCCGACAGCCCCGAATAGCCGCTGCCGACAATGAAAATTTCCGTTTGCTGCGGCAGGTCGGTCGAATGTGCCGTTCCCGGGCGCGCGGCTTCCCACCAGAACGGTTCCGGTTTGTAGTCGGGATGAAACAGGGCTGGGTCGATCGTCATTCAGGGAACTCAATCTCAGGCCTGAGTTGTAGCGGGTTTCATGCCGACGGTGCGAACTCTACCGTCCGACAAATTCGGGTTTCCGTTTCTCCATGAAGGCGCGCCGGCCTTCCGCCAAGTCCTGGCTGTTGGCACAATCCTCGACGAGCTGTTTGCATAGGTCGAGATCCTGTTCCGTTTCCGGCTTTACCAACTCGTTGACGGTCAGGTTGGTTGTCCGAAGGGACAGTGGTGCGTTGCTCACCATGGCGTCCACATAGCCATCGACATAGTCGCCGAGTTCGTTGCCGTTCACCACCCTGTTCACCAGTCCCATATCCTTGGCTTCCTCGGAACTGAAGCGGCGGCCTGTGTAGAAGATTTCCTTGGCGAAGGAGGGACCGACCAGATCCACCAGAACCTTGGTGTTCTCGTGCCCGTAGCCAACGCCGAGCTTGGCGGCGGGGATGCAAAAACTGGACTTCTCCGAACAGATGCGCAGGTCGGTGCAAACAGCGATGCCCATGCCGCCGCCATAGCAGTAGCCGTCGATCTTGGCGATCGTCGGTTTCAACGCGTGCTGCACGGCGCCGTAGCCGCGGTTGACGGACCGGCTGTATTCCTTGACGCGGTCCACATTGGCGTGCTCGGTCTCGAACTGCGAGATATCCGCGCCGGAAACGAAGGCCTTCTCGCCCGCACCTTCGAGCACGGTCACGCGCACCTCGTCATCGGCGTCGAACGCTTCGATTGCGTCCGCCAATTGATCCCACATCGCCTTCGACATGGCGTTGTGCTTCTTCACGTTGTTGAAGATGACACGGCCCAATTGGCCTTCCTTCTCGGCGACGACTTTGCCTTCCGACATGGCAGGATTCTCCGGTTTTATGATTGCGATTTGACCGGCACGATGCCGGATGGTGGCCGTTCCTGCAAGCCAACCCTTTTATCCGCCGCGGAACATTCCAGCGACCATGGATTGATTGTGCCCCGTCCGAAAGCCTAAGCTTGCAGCCGAAAGCTAATTCTGCCTGCAAAGGAGCGATGGATCGCTATGGATTACAAACGAGTTTCCGCCGATTGCCATTTGGACATGCCCTGGATGCCGCCGGAGCTTTTCGTCTCCGAAGCATCTAACGAGATGAAGGACCGTATGCCGTATGTTGAGGACGGTCCGGACGGTCCGCAATGGGTGACCAAAAAGGGCGCCAACTTCGGTTTGCTGAACGGCGTTGGGCCCGGCGGGCAGAAACTTGTCCCGGGACAGAACAAGCGCGTCGATATCATGGCGACGACCGGCATGTTCGAGGACGGTCAAAAAGGCATCCAGCGCGTGTCGGATCCGCATATGCGCCTCAAGGAGATGGAGCGCGACGGCGTCGATGCCGAAGTCATCTACGGCATCCTCGGATCCGCCTCGAAGATGCAGGACCCGGAAGCAGCCATAGAGGTGTTCCGTATCTACAATGACTGGCTGGTGGATTTTTGCAGCCATTATCCGGACCGCCATATCGGCCTCGCCTGCCTGCCCTATGGCGACGTTGACGCCGCAGTTGCGGAAGTGCATCGCTGCGCCAAGATGGGACTGCGTGGGCTCGAACTGTCCTGTTCCTGGGACATGGATCCGATGTGGCATCCGAGCTGGGATCCGTTCTGGGAGGCCGTCAACGAGGTGCAGCTGCCGCTGCATTTCCACACCTTCCCGACGACCTCGCCGATCGCACGTGAAATGGCGTCCGGCCAGGTCCGCCGCGCCGCCATGTTCACCGGTGTCTCGGCGTTCCAGATGGGTCTCATCCACATCGTTGCAGCGATCATCGGCGCTGGCGTATTCGACCGCTATCCGAATCTTAAGATTGCGCTTGGTGAAAGCGGTGTCGGCTGGCTTCCCTATGCGCTCGACCGCATGGATTTCGAGTTCGAAGACCGCTTCCGTGATCTCATGAAGCACAAGCCGTCGGAATATTGGCAGATGCATTGCAAGGCGACGTTCCAGTACGACGTCATCGGCCCGATGCTGGTCAACACCAACAATCTGATGACGGAAGACACGCTGATGTGGGGATCCGACTATCCGCACACGGACGGTATCTGGCCGGAATCGAGCAAATATATCGACGAACAGTTTACCGGCCTGTCCGCCGCGCAGATCAAGAAAATCACCTGCGACAACGCGGTGGAGTTTTATGGCCTGAAGAAGACGAACTGATCGCGGCAAACCCGCAAGGGGCCCGGCGTCTAAAACGGCGCCGGGATTTCTTCAATTGGATGTTGATTGGCGCGGCATACCGTTCTGCCGATAGAAGAACGATTCGATCAACTTAAAATCTCACATAGCCGTTCTGACAGCACGTCCAGTTCGTCGGGTCGAAGCGGTACCAGCTCAAGCCAGATTTCATCTTGTGCGACCCGGTGGTCCATCACCCAGATGGGCGGCGCGCCTGCTTTCAGCTCTTCGACGGTCTGGGCCGCCGTGCGCCGCGCGTGTGATTGGTCGAATTTCAGGCAGGTCCGCGGAAATGGAGCGCCTGTTGGGTCCGGTTCGTACGTCGCAGTGATCCCTTCCAACTGGTTGAGACTTTCGACCAAGCGCCGAACCTTATCGGCTTGATGTGCGGCCCATGATTGTTCGTCCCGGGCCTTCCAGTGGGCAATTGCCGCGAGCACGCCAACCAGCGCTTCCTTAGATGCTTTCATGCCGCGGCCGATGCCTTTGTCCTGCGCGCGGACACCGGCAACCAAATCGGCCCGGCCGAACACCAGGCCGGCCGTCGGGCTTCCCAGATATTTTTGTCCACTGACGATCAGCAAATCGGCGCCGCCCGCAATCATCTCTCGAGCCTTGAAAATCTGCGCCGCACCGTCGACCACCACGGGAACATTTGCGTCGTGCGCAGCCTTGATCGCGGCATCGAAATCGATTGGCTCCCCTGTGGTCAGGCGAGAGAGAACGAGCAGTAAGCAACAGGTATCCGGATGCGCGATCTCGCGCGCGAGTTCCGATGTCAGGCAACGGGCTGGGTCGCCGGCGAATACCGGAGTTGCGCCGGCGAGCCGGATCGCCTGCTCCAGAGGGTGACCGAAATTCACGGCATGCCCCGCGGGAAGCACAACGCGGTTCCGAAATCCGGTGGTAGAGGGTAGTGCGGCAACCCGTGCGGGGTCCGAACCCGTCATGGCCGCCGCTACCGCAAGGGTTATCCCCGCCGCCGCGCAATGCACGACGGTACCCGCTTCTGCATCGGCGTATTCGCTCAAGACCGTATTCGCGGTGTCTTGCAAAACCGAAATCTCTGCAAAACCTTGCAGACATTGCGCGACAGCGGACGCAACCGGCGCCGGCGAGCGTGAGACACCCAATGGTGTGAAGGGGCCGCGCGCGTTGATGAATTTACGGCCTGCTATTGTGTCCATCGTGCGGTTCCCCCTCGCTTCGGGCCCAGGCGCTAGTGCTGCTCGTCTCCCCGAAGACCGAGCCACCACATCCAGCCCAGGACCGCGCCTTTGATGCGGGGTAAGGCAAGGAGCGCTGCGAGCATGGTCAGAGGGGGCCAAATCGAACCGTGAAACCACAATGGCGGTGCGAAGAGTTGCTCGGCAAGCAAGATCAGCGGAACGACTAAATGCCCGATAACGAGCATGGTGAAGTAGGGCGCGATATCGTCGGTACGGTACTCGTCTAACCGTTCGCCGCAGTGCCAACAGGACGTGGACGGTTTCAAATATCGGCCGAAGAGGTTGCCGATACCGCAGTGTGGGCAATGACCGTAGAAACCGCGTTTAACGGCCTGTGGCAGAGCAGTGTGAACTGGCATCACCGTACTTTTCAACATGATGAATTTCCTCCGTCATATGACGAACCGGCAAGCAGGGTCACGCTTGCCGGTGTCAGTGCTTAGATCATGCTCTTCAGGTCGGCGGAGAATGTTGGAAAGGCGAACATCGTCTCCTTCAGGTCCGACGCCGTGATACCGTGGCGCATGGCGAGCGCAAACAGATGGATCAGTTCTTCGCCATGATGGCCGATCAGGTGCGCGCCGACGATTTTGTCGGTTTGCTCGTCGACGAGCACCTTCGACCAGGCCAGTGTTTCGGCATATGTCTTGGCGGCAAACCAGTCCGACATGTCGACAGTGTTGGCTTTGACCTCGATTCCGGCCTCAATCGCCTCTCTCTCGGTCAAACCCACGGAGCTGAGAGCGGGAACCGTATAGACGGCACTCGGGATGACGGCGTAGTCCGGCTTCCTTTCCGGGCCGTGAACGATGTTGTGACCGACAAGGCGGCCTTCGTAGGTTGCCACGGGCGACAGCTGGGCGGAGTGGGCCAGCGCATCACCTGCGACCCATATGGAGGGGTTGGATGTCGAGCGTAGAAAGGCATCCACCTCGATGCGGACACCATTGTGCTGGATGTTTGCGGCCTCCAGTTTCAGATTGTCGACATTGGCAATCCGGCCGGTGCCGTTGATCACCCGGTCGGCTTGTACCGCGTGCACTTCGCCGTCATGTTCGTAGGTTACGGTGAGCCGGCTACCGGCCTCTGATACCTGCTTTACAGTGACGCCGGTCTTTACGGTGATACCCAATCGTTCGGTTTCGTGGCGCAGTGCGGCGACGGCGTCGCTGTCCATGCGCGGCAATAGTTGTGGCAGCGCTTCCAGGATCGTGACCTTGGTCCCGGCGCGGACATAGACATGGGCGAACTCCATGGCGACGACACCGCCACCGACGAAGATCACTTCTTGCGGGAGCTCTCGCTCGCTGAGAATCTCATCGGAGGTGATCATAAACTCCGCCCCGGGAATTGGCAGCGGGCGGTGCTTCGATCCCGTGGCAATGATGATGTCGCCCGCTTCGATGGTCTCGTCGCCAACCGTTAGGGTGTTCGGGCCAACGAACTCAGCCGTGCCCTGGAACAGGGTTGCGCGTTTTTCAGCCGTGGACAGCATGGCGTCGGGAATGAATCCGATCATATCTTCCTTGCGGTCGATAAGCTTGGTCCAGTTGAGTTTCGGCGCGCTGAGCTCGATGCCGTGCGCCGGCGCTTGCTCGATCTCATGCATCGCGCGGGCCGCGGCGACCAGTACCTTCTTCGGGGTGCAGCCGCGGTTCGGGCAGGTGCCGCCGAATTCGCGGTCTTCTATGAAAGCGATCGTTTTACCGGCTTCGCTTAGCACGGCGGAGGCGCCGAAGCCGGCATTTCCACCGCCAATGATGGCAACATCGAATTTATGGTTCATGGATTTCTCCTCGCGTATCATCACGCGGCTTGGGGTGAAGTTTGCGGCTTACTGATCTGCGGCATGCTTCCGAGCCGTACCTCTCGCAGCGAACGGATGGCGTCCTGCAGGACGCGGCGCTCGTTGCGCAGAATGATGTCGGGTGCCCGCATCGCCTTAAACTGGCTGAGGCGGTTGTTGCTTTTGATGATCCGGTGAAGGTGATGCTCGTGTTGCGATGCGGACATATCTCGTCTCCTCTGCTTGAGTGTTTCCTGTTCGTGACGGCTGGGCTCAAAGACCCAGTTCCGAAAGACCCGCGTGGCTGTTCGGCCGGCGCCCCTGCGACCAGTGGAACAATCGTTCCTCCGCCGTGATGGCCAGGTCGTTGATGCTGGCGATGCGCCGCCGCATCAGGCCATCATCGTCGAATTCCCAGTTCTCGTTTCCGTAGGAGCGAAACCAGTGGTTCGTGTCGTTGTGCCATTCATAGGCAAAGCGCACGGCGATACGGTTTCCGGCGAAGGTCCAGAGCTCCTTGATGAGGCGGTATTCCCGCTCGGTCTCCCATTTACGTTTGAGAAAGGTCTCGATGTCGTCGCGCCCCTGCAGAAAAGTGTCCCGGTTTCGCCATATGCTGTCGGGCGTATAGGCCAGCGCGACCTTTTCCGGGTTGCGAGAGTTCCAGCCGTCCTCGGCGGCGCGCACCTTTTCGGCAGCGCTCACCTCATTGAAGGGGGGAAGTGGTAGGCGGGCCATCGGTCTACTCCTGCCAATTTCTTGTTGCGGTCTTCGATCGAAGGGTTACCGATCTGTACACTTTGTAGCCAGAATATGTACCGATCGGTAAACTTAATCAAGCAAAAATCGCGAAAATTTTTTGAATTTCAAACCTGATACTGGATAACTTATTAATTTCACGTGATTTAATTTTTGCCTTGCTAGGCGAAGGCCTAGCCACTATTTACTGATCGGTACGGAAAAGGAGCGTTTATGAGGCCGAATAAGCGAGACGAGTTGGTTCGAAAAGCGTTGCAGGCGTTTTATCGGAACGGCTTTCAAGCGACGGGTATGGACATGCTGGTTGCCGAGACCGGTATCTCGAAAACGTCGATGTACAAGCACTTCCGAACCAAGGAGGACCTGATTCTCGCGGTACTGCGACTGCGCGACGAAGAATTTCGGAACTGGCTGTACCGTCGAATGGAAGAGTTGGCGTCGACCCCGCGCGAGCAGCTGATCGCCATGTTTGACGCTTTGGAGGAATGGTTTGATGAGCCTGGCTTCCGGGGATGCCTTTTCATCAAGGCATCATGCGAATATCAGGATGCCGACCATTCGATTCACAAGCAGTCCGCCGATCATAACCGCATGCTTGAAAGTCACGTTACGGCATTAGCGGAAAAAGCCGGATTGGCGGAACCCGACCGGCTTGCCCGGCAGTTGCAGCTTTTGCAGGGGGGGGCCATCGTAGCGGCTCATCTGGGCCACACTGACAGCCCCGCACGGGACGCGAAATTGGCGGCTGAGAGGTTAGTTGCGGATCACAGCCAGTCGTCGTCTTAATACGACCATTCACCATCCCGTATCGGTTCGACTTCGTCTTCCGTAACTGACCGATTGGTGCGTTGTCAGGTCACATCCGCTTCACCGCCCGCGGGACGCCAGCATCCGGTCGACCATCTCTCCGGCAAGCCCCACATAGTTCGCCGGATCGCACAGCGCACGGATTTCTGCGTCCGACAGCGCGCCGGTGATCTGTGGCATTCCGGACAAGACGTCGTAGAGCGCCTTGCCCTGTTGAGCGGCGTCGCGGCAGGCGTCGTAGACGATGTCGTGCGCGACCTGGCGGCCCATATGCGAGGCGAGGCCCATCATGACCGCCTCGGAGGCGATCATGCCGTTGGTGACGTCGAGATTGGCGCGCATTCGGTCGGTATCGACCTCCAGCCCGTCCAGCAGGTCGCGCGCCTGGGAGAGCGAACCCGCCGTGGTGATGAAGGCTTGGGGCACGGTCAGCCACTCCAGGTGCCAAGCACCGGAGGCGCGCTCGTGATCCTGCAGCATGCCGTCCAGCATCTGGGCCACATGCTGGCGCATCGCTCGGGCAGCGACGACCATCAGCTCGCAGGACACCGGGTTGCGCTTCTGCGGCATGGTGCTGCTGGCGCCACGGCCGTGTTTGAACGCCTCGAACACCTCGCCGACCTCGGTCTGCATCATCATCAGCACGTCGGTGCCGATCTTGCCCAGGGTCCCCGTCAGCAATCCCATCCAGCTCACGATCTCCGCCACGTTGTCGCGCATGGTGTGCCAGGTGATCTCCGGGCGGTCGAGACCGAGCTCGTCGGCAAGCGCGTCCTGGATTTTAAGGCCGTCCTCGCCCAGGGAGGCCAAGGTGCCGGCAGCGCCGCTGAATTGTACGAAGGTGGCACGCGGTTTGAGTTCCACAAGCCGCGTGCGGTGACGCTCGATACCGGACAGCCAAACTGCTGCCTTGTATCCGAAGGTGACGGGCAGAGCATGCTGCAGGTGGCTGCGGCCCGCGACGGGTGTGTCGCGGTACTTCCGCGCGAGATCCGCCAGGAGTTCGGCGACGGCGTCGAGGTCTGTTTCGATGATCGCCAGCGCGTCGCGAATTTGCAGCGACAAAGCGCTGTCCATGATGTCCTGCGTCGTCGTGCCCCAATGGCTGTATTCGCCGAGCCCGTCCTCGCACATCGCCACGATGCCTTCGACCAGCGGCAGGATGGGGTAGGACACGCGTGCGACGCCGCGCTTGTACTCTTCGAAGTCGAAATGTTCGAAACTGGCTTTCGCGGTGATCTCTACCGCGGCTTCCTCTGGAATGATCCCCATGCGCGCTTGGACGCGTGCGAGTGCGGCTTCCACGTCCAGATAGCGCTGGATCAGGGTTTCGTCGGCGAAAACCTGACGCATCGCTTCCGTACCGAACAAATTGCCGAAAATTTCCGAGTCGATCGCCGAAGACGCCATATCATCCTCCTTAGCCCTGGTCCCTTCATAGTCATGGTTACATTGACAATGCGGGACCGGCAAACTTAGTCTCCTGCGCCTTGCTGCGAAGCAGCCAACACGAAGCGGCGCAATGAAAAAACTGCTCCTCGCGGCGGTCTTCCTGCTGCTAGCGGTATCCTCTTCCGCGGCGCAAACCGTCCTACAGTTCGCCCTGCCGACACCGGAGACGCATCCCCGGAACCAGGCGCTTTTGCGTTGGGCGGACGCGGTGAAGGTGCGATCAGATGGGCAACTTTCGATCGCCTTCCATCACGGGGTGACGGACTATACCGGCGCGCGTATTCCGGCGGCCGTGGCGGAGGGTGTCTACGATCTTGGGGCGCCAGGCTGGTGGCATCTGGCACGGTATGTGCCGGACTACGCGATCCCCTCGTTGCCGATGTTTTACGGGCGCGAAATCCAGGCTCTCAGGCCGCTCTTCGACGGTGGTCTTGGCGAGGCTTTGCAGGAAAAGCTCGAGCAGGCGCTGCGCGTCCGCGTGCTGGGCGGAACCCTTGATCTGGGTTTCGGTCAAGTATACACCGCCAGCCGGCCGGTGAAGTCCTATACCGATTTGCAGGGCTTGAACATCCGGGTGCCGGGTGGCGGGGCTGACCTGGCGCGATACCTGGTGTTTGAAGCGACGCCGCGGCGCGTCGCTGTGCGCGATCTCGCCAGCGCGCTGCAGCGCCAGCTCGTCGGCGGGCTGCTGGCGACGCACAATTTCGTCGCCGACGCCGCACTGTGGGACGTTGGGATACGTCACGGCTTCATCGACAATCAGGTCTTCTATCATTACACGCCGATCATCAACCGGGCGCGTTGGGAAGCGCTGTTCGACGACGAACGGATCTGGCTGGTCGAGAGCTGGGCCGCGGCGCTGACGGAGATGCGCCAGCTTATGGCGAGCCGTCAGGAACGCTCGCGCGCGATGGCCGCCCGCAGCGGCGTGCAGTTTGTCGAGGTGCCAGCGGAAGAAAGGCGAACGATGCGCGCCACTCTGCTGGAAGAACAAAACGCGGTGGCCAAGGCGCTCGAGATCGACCCGAAGATCGTCGAGCTGGCACGATCACTGCTAGATGCTAAGCCGAGATAGTCTCTCCCGCAGGAGCGGCCAGACCAGAACGAAAAACAGACCGGTGACGACCAGTGACAGGGCGCTGATCTCACGCCAGCCGACCTGTTCGCCGAGGAGGAGTGCGCTGACATAAACGCCGCTAATCGGGATCGCCAGGGTCGATGCAGCGGCCACCGCGGCGGGTACCAAGCGTAGCAGCGAATACCAGGTCCAATGGCAAATCACCATGGCGACGGTGGCCGTATAGAGCATGCCGCCAATCGCTTGTGGGCTCGCGGTCCGGATGGCGGTCGGGTCTTCCATCACGATCATGCCGACGATCATCGGCAAGGTTCCGACGGCGACCTGCCAGCCCGTCAGCATGATGGTCGACAGGCGCCAGCGGTGCATTTTTATGGCCACCGTACCGCCGGCCCAGCACAGTGCGGCCGCCAGAACGAGCAGCACCCCACGGAGCGACATGACGGAACCGTCCAGCTTTCCGATGTTGAGGACCAGGACTCCGCTGATCCCGAGCACGATCCCGAGCAGGCGAACCGCGGACAGTTTTTCTTTGAGCAGGAGGCGGGCGAGAAATGCCGCCCAGAGCGGCATCGTGTAGGCGATGATGATCGCTTTCGCGGCGTCGATTTCGAGCAGACCGAATGTGAGAAACAGTTGCCAGCCCGCGATGTTCAGCATGCCGGCGGCGATCACGGGCCAGAAGTCCTGTCTTGGGATCGCAAGCGGTTCCCGCATGATCAGACTGCCAATGCAAAGCAGCCCGGTCGCGGCGATGGCGTTGCTGATGGTGCGAAAGGTGAAGGGCGCGATTTCGGATAGGCCCAACTTCATCGCTGGGAAATTCGAACCCCACAGCAGGACGAGGACAGCCACGAGGACGAGGCCGAGCAGCGGAAACGCGTCCGGCGCGCTTTCGGACTTTTCTCGGGTCACCTGCGACTAGCAGCGGCCGCGGCGGTTCGTGCCGAAACAGTCTCGGTCGTCCCGGCGCTGCGGGAAGAGCTCCATGGTGGTTCGCGTGATCATGCTGCGGAAGCGCGGGTCGTCTGGTGCCGTCTTGCCTTCCAAGGTGGCATGCGCGAGCGAAAGCAGCGTCTGATCGCGGCAGAACACCATGCGGACTGTGTATTCATCTTTCGGCCCGCCGGTTGGTGGTACCGCATTGTTCGCGCAGGGAGCCGCGGCCCAGTCGCGTTTCGTATCGTCGGGGTTTAGGGCAACAACGACATGGTAGTCCGGATTGTGTTCGCCCTTCGGCGTGTCGGTGAAATAGGCGTCCGGGGTGAAGGGCAGGGGCTGGTACCAATTGACCGGCTGCATCGCGGCCAGCACTGCATCGTGCGTCGCGCGATCATTCGTTTTGGGAAATGGGTTTCCGGCGATAACCGTCCTGACCGCCTTGTTCGCCGCCGCATGTCGGAACTCAGACGGTGAGTAGGCGTGGTCCTGGATCAGCGAATAGACGGCCGCATCGGTCGCGCAGCCGCCGAGCGCAAGCCCGCATAGCAGTATGATGCTGGTGAAGTGTCGCATAACAACAATATAAATAGGTTGAATTCGAAAAGCGAAAAGAGGGGGCCATGGAAATTAGCGCCTTGACCGACGCCGTGCGGGCGGAACTTCCCGTAGCCGGCGAAAAGCTCAACCTCGGCGCGAAAGGTTGGGGCTTGGTCATCGTCGATATCGTGAACGGGTTCGCGACCGTGGGCGCCGGAAACCTGGCGCCGCCGGCCGAGAATCCGCAGGTCACCCACATGGTCTCGGAGAGCGACCGGCTGGCGCGCGGTTTTGCCGAGCGGGGTTGGCCGATACTGGCGTTTCTCGATACGCATGAGCCGGGCAAGCCGGAGCCGCCCTATCCACCGCATTGCGAAGCCGGAACCGGCGAGGAGGAGCTGGTGCCGGCCCTGAAGTGGCTGGAAGCGGCACCGCAAGCCACCTTGGTCCGTAAGGATTGCATCAACGGGTTTGTCGGTGCTATCGGCGCCGGTGGTGAAAATGCAGTGGTCGATTGGGCCAACGCCAACGGGATCGAAAATTTTCTGGTCGTCGGTATCTGCACCGATATCTGCGTGATGGACTTCGTCTTGACCATGCTGTCGGCGCGCAATCACGGGCTGACCCGCCAGTGCGAGGAAATCTTTGTCTATGACGGCGGCTGCGCGACTTACGATTTGCCGAAAGCGGCAGCGTCGTCGTTGGGCTTGCCGGAAACGGCAAGCCATCCCCAGGATCTGACGCACCATATGGGACTCTATTTCATGGCGGCGCGCGGCGCCCGCATCGCGAGCGATGTGGCAATTGCCTAGCGATCGACGACCAGGTGCGTAAGTTCGGATTTGGTGCGCTCATACTGTTGGCGTTGGTCGCGGCGGGGACCGGCGGTGGCTATCTGTGGCTGCGCACGTCACTTCCCACGGTCGACGGGACAGTTGCCTTGTCCGGGCTGGACAAACCCGTATCGATCTACCGCGACGTCGAATCGGTCCCGCACATCTTCGCCGAGACAAAGCGCGATGCGTATTTTGCGTTGGGTTATGTTCATGCTCAGGACCGGCTCTGGCAGATGGAGTTTTTGCGTCGGCTGGGGGCGGGCCGGCTTGCAGAAATCCTCGGCGAACGGCTGGTCGGGACCGATAAATACATCCGGACGTTAGGGCTGCAGCCGGTCGCCGACGCGATTTTCAAGAATTCCTCGGCACCCGTAAAAGCGGCGCTGACGGCCTATGCGGACGGTGTTAACGCGTGGCTGGCAAAGCGGCGGTTCGCGCTGCCGCCGGAATTCCTGCTGCTGCGCTACGAACCCAAGCGCTGGCGGCCGACCGATCCGCTGCTCTGGAGCCGCCTGATGGCGCTGCGTCTGGGCCGTAACGCCGGGGCGGAGCGGGTGCGGCTCCGGGTCGCCGAGGCACTGGCGGAGAACGGTCTGCCGGCCGAGATGATCCACGATCTGTGGCCGGCCGCCGCGCCTGATGCCGTGACCACGGTCGCCGGTGGCACGGCATTGCCGTCGCCAATCCCCGCGAAGGATAGCGGCTCCAACGGCTGGATCGTGCATGGCAGCCGCACCAAGACCGGCAAGCCGATTCTCGCCAACGACCCGCATCTTCGCTTCGGCGCGCCGATCCTGTGGTACCTGGCCCACATGGAGGCGCCTGGGCTGCGCCTGACAGGCGCGACGGTGCCGGGCGTGCCCTTCATGGTGCTGGGCCACAATGGGGCGATCGCCTGGGGCATGACCAATGGCGGCGGCGACGTGGAGGATTATTTCCTCGAAGAATCCGTTCCGAGCGATCCGGCGCGATACCGCACGCCGGACGGATCGCAGCCTTTCCAGACGCGGCGCGAGGTGATCCGGGTCAAGGACGGTGAGCCGATTGAATTCACTGTTCGACGGACCCGCCACGGGCCGGTGATGTCGGACTTGCGGCCGGGGGCGCGAGGGATTGCCGCCCTGGCGACGCCGGCGCTGCGCGGTGACGACCGCACGGTCGAAGCGCTGCACGCTTTCCACCGCGCCCGGAGCTGGCAGGCGTTCGAGGCGGCGGCACGCGATTTCCACACGCCCCACACCAATCTGCTGTTCGCGTCGTCCAGCGGCGATATCGGCTTCGTGTCTGCCGGCCGGTTCCCGCGGCGAAAGACTGGCGACGGGTTTTCGCCGGTGCCGGGCGGCGCGGGAAATTTCGATTGGACCGGCTTTGTTCCGATGGCGGCGGTGCCGCGCCTGCGCAACCCGTCGGCCGGATTTATCGTCAACGCCAACAACCGAGTCGTTGGTGCGGACTATCCGTACTTGATCGCGCGCAATTGGGGCGCGCCCTACCGTGCCCAGCGCATCGTCGAGGCCTTGGCGGGACAGCCGGCGCACGATCTCGCCGCCAGTCAGATCCTGCTGCGCGACACGCTGTCGGTCGCCGCCCGGCAGCTTCTGCCGCTGATGCTCGATTTTCGTGTACGCGACCCGCGGGTGCGCAAAGCGACGGCCTTGCTCTCGGACTGGAACTACGAGATGCGCCGCGATCGGGCCGAGCCGCTACTCTTTACCGCCTGGATGCGCAAACTCGGGCTCGCCCTGATCGCCGACGAACTCGGCGGGGCCAAGGCGCGGGACTTTCAAACTTTGGTGCAGCGGCCGGGCGCCCGTTTCATCGCTGCGGTGCTATCGAAGAAGCGGCACTGGTGCGATGACATCGGCACCGCGAGAACGGAACCCTGCGACGAGGTGCTGGAGCTGTCGTTGGTCATGGCGATCGAAGAGCTCACCCAAGCGCTGGGGCCGGGCATGGCGGACTGGCGTTGGGGCGACCGGCACCGCGCCCGCTTCGACCATCCGGTTCTAACCCATGTGCCGCTGCTGTCGCATCTCTCCGACCTCAGCATCGAGAGTGATGGCGGGGACTATACGGTCAATCGTGGGATGACGGCGGGCCCTGGCCATGGGGTGCCGGAAGCGCATCTGGACGGCTCCGGCTACCGGGCGATCTACGATCTCGCCGATCTGGAGAACAGCCGCTTCATGATCGCGACGGGGCAGTCGGGCAACCTTCTGTCGCGATACTACGGCTCGTTCTTAGAACGGTGGCGGAATGGTGACTTTGTTAAAATACAAGGGAGTCAGATCCGCGGGACGCGCGCGCTGCATCTCCGTTTGGTGCCAGAATAGAACCGACCAAACTTTTCGGATACGCCTTGGCGATGAATGTAAAAATTCGAAAGGCCGCACCGCACCATCGCATCACCGTAGTCCGGGACGATGGCGTTACGCTTGAGCTACGCCCTCCTGACAAGAAGTTTTCCCCGCCACATGATGTTGTTCATCTTGTTGTGGAAAAAGCGCTTGGTTTTGAGAAGGCGTTTTGGGCAACGGTTGCCCAGGGCGCGATCTTTCCAAACATGACTGTGAGGGACGGTCGGCAGCGGGCTCACGCAGACACCCGTTCGAAGGCACTCATAAAATCCAACCGGCGTTTTCTCAACGAATCAGAAGTATATGTCGGCGTATTCCAGGAGGTTTTGCGGCGGGACCCAAAGGCCTACGAGAATGAAATTGGCCTTCTTCTCCGCGAGCGCGGCTGTGATATCGGTCCCGACAAAATCGCGGAGATCTATTCGAGCCTACGCGTCCTCAGAAAGCGATGGAACGATTTAGCGGTGGGAGAAAGCATCTCGCTGGATTGGACGATTCGCACACGGGGGTACATTTCAAATCCTAGACGGTAATCACGCTCCAGCCATCTTCTGGGCCCGCGCCAGCAGGGTGTAGCGGCTGCGGATGCGCTTGGCGAGGCCGGCCGGCCATCGGCCGCTCTCGACCTGGTCGAGGAACCCGTCCAGCACCATCGGGAAGTGGCTTTCATGGCCGGTTCGCTGCGCCTCCGGAACGACCAGCTCGAGCCCCAGATCCGACTCCCGGCAGGCGAGCCCGGGCAGGCCTTCGCGCCAGGCCGGCAGCGCCGCATCGACCCGGCCCTGCAGATCCGCCCCGCCGGTCAGATGAATCTCGTTCACATGCCCTGTCTCCGGCCCCTGGCGGATGGTGATACCGCAGCCGGTGCCGCGCACCACTGCGCTGTGGATGTCGCCGCTGCCGGCCGGCTCGCGCTGCCCCCATTCGGCGCGCTGGCGCACCCTGACTCCCTTCAGCCGGTAGTCGATCTGGCCGTTGCAGGAGAGCTGCAGCACCCCGTCCTCGATCGGATCGCTCAACCCCTCGGGAAAACCCGTCGCCCCCGTACTTTCCTGGAACAGCTCCAGCGGCACTTCGGTCGGCCAGCGGGTGGCCGCGTCGATCACGAAATCCCGGTCGTACTCCGCCTCATCGTCCGGATCGATCAGCCACTGCGCCTGGTCGACCATATGCGACTGGATATCGACCAGCCCGTCGCCCTGCACACCGCTGTCGAAATACCAATGCGGCCGCCGCACTAAATGGTCTCAGCTACTCTATACGATAAACAACTGCAAAATGATGCAATTTCTGAGCAGACGTAGGTTATACGTCTTTTCTACTTAAAGAAACCATGTAGTACAACCACGTATTGCCTTAGAAAGAGTACTGGTCGTTATTTAGCCCTCATGCATCCTCGGTATTAGTATCCTACCTCTGTAAGTAAGGCTTTGCAATGGCCGCTAAATCACGAAGGACATCTTTTGGGTGTAGTTTATGGCCCCTTCAGACTATACAAACGCTGTGCAAGTCAACATTCCCTGTCTGGTATGAGATGTACCATCATCTCCTCTTACGTTTTCTCCCGCCAACTATAAGACCCATATGTGCAATAACATTGTCTTCGACAGAGGAATACATCTTTCTACTGAGCAGGTACTTTTAAACATGCGACGTGGCATTTGCCACTTCAGTCTGAAAGCACAGTTTCGCGTGGCATTTGCGACGTGGCCTTTGCGACTTGTCACTTTGGTGTGTAAGCTCCCTTAATGTTATGGACTCACTGGCAAGTACCAATTACCAAATTTCGACCGAGTACCGAATACCTTTTAAGCCTTTCCTGTCGCAAATGCCACGTGAAAATGTGATTTCCGACTAAAGTGGTAAATGCAACGTCGGATTTTTGAAAAATACCTACTCATTAGAAAGATGTATTCCTCGGACGCAGAAGATGTTATTGTTCTTATGGTCTCATAGTTGATAAGAGAGAACATAAAAGAAGATAATGGGTACATCTCATATAAGACAGGGAATGTCGACTCGCACAGCACTTTGATAGTCTGAAAAGGTCTTAAACTACACCCAAAATATGTCCTTTGTCATTTAGTGGCCATTGTAAAGCCTTACTTGCAGCGGTAGAATACTAATACCGCGGATGCATGAGAGCTAAAGAACGACCACAACTCTTTCAAAAGGTAATAAGTTGGTATACTACATCGATTTTCTAAGTAGAAAAGATGTCTTGTAACCTAAGTCTGCTCGGAAGGCGCTATGTCATCGCATCGTTTTACAGCTGTTAATCATGTAGAGTAACCGAGACCATTTGAATATTTCGTCAGCATACCTAAACTGAATTCAAAACACATATCAACGGAGTAAATTATATAATATCATCTACTTAAACAGAAACTGCAATTCATAAAAAGAATGTTAATCGAGAGAAGAGACAAAATTGTTCTCTGTTCGTTTGTCTAACTAGAGAACGTTAGCCCGAGTCGATAACCTACGGCCTAAACAAACACACTGGACTTACCCATGGTTACATGAAAGTGTTGACAGTAAAGTACCCTTTCAAACGAACAGAAACAGATAAGTGAGCCTTACCCTAGTCCTCACGTGCTAAGCTGATGGATGTGAACCAGTACTAGCCTGATTGGCTGAGAAGCAACTGTGCGACGTGGCATGATTTTGAAATACAGTCTGATCTCGAGTGGCACGGAAGTGTCACGTCGCATTTGCCACGTGGCGTGTCACTTCGAAGTGAAAGGTTTGACACTGCTGTATAGGTTCTCTTTCTCACGTGGCATGACATGTCGCATGCGACGTCGCATATGCAACTTCGGTGTGTAAGCTCCCTTTGAGTTCGTACATATTTTACAATAGTAGCTAATTGCTTGTAAAATGGTGTAAGTAAATACTAAATCAAGCCACGAGGCAGTGCAAAAATTGTGGGCATGTATTTAGCATATTAAAACTCTATTCAAGTGCAAACCGTTTTTACACACCAAATACGTCGGGTGAATTTCATATCGCAAATAGGTTACTAACATACACTAACAGATTCAAATGTAAAGAATATGTTAGTTATGAATGGCAAAGGCTGACTAGTCATAAAATATGAGCATTTTTGCGTAGTGACATTTTTGCGTAGTGACAAGCCTGTATATCAAAAACTATAAAAGGAGAACTTGGACTAGAAGCTCTTTGAATAAAGGGTCAAGTATCTTTCAGCTCTTGTAGCTGTGAAATTTAGCCATTTATATTTCAAGACATAGAATTACCATACGAGATCCTTATTCACTCTGGTGGCCGATCTTCCTTTGGTGTACTAGTATCAGCTCCCCAAGCCAATTTTACAACTTAGTTGTACAAGTTCCCAAGGATGTCCAATTATATTCCCTGTCTTTAAGACATGGATAAAAAGCACTCAGTCGTACCTCTAATTTCACTCACCGCAACCATTAAGTATAGAGGACTCACACATAACGAATAATCGGTAAGGTCGTTTTTATAAGATTAACGTTTGTGCTCTAAGGGAAACTTTCTTTGTTAATAATATATCATGTATGGTTATTGGTATTATTGGAGCTTTTGGCAGTACTGTTGAGTGATAATTTAGAACTTAATGGTTCATGAACAAACATTTTGTGCAACGATGACAGTTGTTTACAGTGAATACAGTGCATTATTCGGTTTTCGGGAGATTAGTGGCAATTATTCGACCGAAAAAACAAATATTGTTTGCATTTATAATATTAACTATTATTTCACAGTGGATAGAACAAAACTGTTTACCATCGAGCAAAGGAATATTGTCCACACCGTCTCCAATACATGAATAACCATAAGAGATCCTTATTCACCCTGGTGGCCCATCTTCCTTTGGTGTACTAACGTTTATGAACAGTTATTTATAGCAGAAAAGTGAAAAGTTGCCCATAAACTCCTGTTTTAATACTCACATCAAACATATTCACATATCACCTCTACTTGTAAATAATATAATTGGTACTTTAATACTCATACGATTGCCTATGTTTCATATCAAAAGGATTTGTCATAGCATTAAGCCCCAATACAAATTTGGTAAAAAACAAGTAACGAAATACACCATCATCATCATCATCAGATGCCTAGGCACTCGGGCCCTTGCTACCTCCATAACCTTGCACCACTTGGCTCGGTCCTCCGCTTTTCGGAATGCTGTGGGAGCCCAGTGTTCTTTCTGACTTGGTTACGCCATCTCATGGGCGGCCTACCTCTGTCGCGGTTGCCAATGAAGTCTTGTTCGACTGCAGCTCTGACAAAACTTTCTGCTGGCCGTCTAGCTATGTGCCCAAACCAACGCAGTCTTCTCGTTTTGATGATATCACGTATATGTACAACACCTACCTTGTCCCTAATTTTCGCATTCGGTATTCTATGGTATCTGGTAACGCTAAGGATTGCTCTAAGGCATTTAATTCTAAATGGGCAAAATTTTCACGAGTCTTCCCCAGCAAGTATCCATGTTTCTGATGCATATATAGAAATTGGAAGTATCAGAGCACTGTAGAGTCTTGCCTTTAGTCTGTTTGGGACGGACTTTTGGTTCCACAGGTTTCTCCGTCGACCGAAGGATGCCAAGGCCATACTTGTACCAGGGACTGAACTTCTGAGAATGACAAAACTGTCAACGTGCTCAATCAGTTTACCATCGATCATGATGTCTTCAGTAGCTGGGGGAGAATATTACACTTTGAAGCATTGATCTCCATGTGCCATCGTTTGCATGCAGACTCGCTTGCTGATGATAACGTTAACTTCTCAAAGACACAGGCAACAAGTGTCGCATCATCGGCGTACCTTATATCGTTTGACAGGTCATTATTTAGTGTTAGAGTGTTGTTGAGGTTAGATATTTTTTTATAACATAATCTAAAGGAAAAACGTTAAAAAGTTTACGTGAAAGAAGGCATCCTGGTCGGACTCCAACTGACACTGCAAACCAGTCTGTGAGCTGTCCATCAATTACTACTGCACAAGTTGTGTTATTGTACATTTCTTCAATGATCTTAACTGTCACAGTGGCAATTCCAATAGAAAGAAACATTTTCCAGAGTACTTTCCACCAGATGGTATCAAATGCAGCTTTGAAGTCCACAAAATTAAAATGGCGTCAACAGTTCCACGACCGGATCTAAATCCGAACTGCCCATTGCTCAATTCTTCTTAATTCTTTGTTTGACTCGTTCAAGCATGATGTTGCTAAATGCTTTTCACGGGATGGAAAGTAGCGAAATTGCTCGGTAGTTTCCAGGGTCTAATTTGTCACCTTACTTGTGGACAGGGCCAACTAATATTCTAGCAAAGTCCTTCGGTGTTTTCACTTGTTTCCAAACCATGTTGAATATTCTCTATAGCATTTTGCACATTGGTTCACCCCTGCTTTTAAAACCTCAGCGGTTATATTGTCAGCTCCTGGTGCCTTACCTCTTTTCAATTGTTGAAGAATACAATAATCTTCTGATTGCCGCTAACACGTTGAACTCCCTCGCCGAGACTTAAATCGGCATTTCAATCCCCGTGCCTGTAAAAAAGGTACGATAAGTAACGGGGCCGAAAGAAGCCCAAAACACTTGCTTCTCCTAAAGCTTAACAACGGGGGAGGAAATGCCATGCCTTAATCAACATTGTGGACTTTCTCTACGGAACCTTTCCCGTCGTTCATCGTATCAGCCATGACACCATTAATGGAAAGGTCAATATTGATATTATTTCGCAAGGAGTTTTCGTGTCTCTCCCTTCTCACCTTCTCTAAAAGGCGAGAGATTCTAACTTACTTTGAATGGACAAACACCAGATGTAATGGTCAACTTTGTTTACTCTTGTTCTCGGGGGAAGTTAAAAATACAGTTGACGGGCAATAGCTAATTGAGTTTAACAAAAAATAAATTGCTTCCCAATTTGAAATAAAAAGAAGAGCGTAAAATAAGATTAAAATATTTTTGCGGATCTAATGATCGTCACAATGACTGTTTGATTTTGTGTCACTTTCGGGACAGTTTCTCGCATTATAATCTGGTCCGTCAACGTTGGCCACGTTCAACGCGGCTGTGCACTTTAGAGCATACTTGTATATATATACACACATCTTGTAACGGCACTACATTATGAGATACATTATGACATTAACAGGTATACATTATAAATTTGGGCAGATCTGCTTGAATAAGTTGCTTATTTATAGTGACTGAAAACTAAAGAACCAGCTCATAAGGTCCGACCAATCTATGTTGGAAGTAAGGACAAGGCTCTAAGGTACAGTGACTACTCGTTATCTCTTACCATCGGTAGAGTTATGGACACTCGGCACTTCCAGATGTATTAAGTAGATGCCATATGAAAGCTAGAGTGATATCAACTATATTGCTTCCCAATTTGAAATAAAAAGAAGAGCGTAAAATAAGATTAAAATATTTTTGCGGATCTAATGATCGTCACAATGACTGTTTGATTTTGTGTCACTTTCGGGACAGTTTCTCGCATTATAATCTGGTCCGTCAACGTTGGCCACGTTCAACGCGGCTGTGCACTTTAGAGCATACTTGTATATATATACACACATCTTGTAACGGCACTACATTATGAGATACATTATGACATTAACAGGTATACATTATAAATTTGGGCAGATCTGCTTGAATAAGTTGCTTATTTATAGTGACTGAAAACTAAAGAACCAGCTCATAAGGTCCGACCAATCTATGTTGGAAGTAAGGACAAGGCTCTAAGGTACAGTGACTACTCGTTATCTCTTACCATCGGTAGAGTTATGGACACTCGGCACTTCCAGATGTATTAAGTAGATGCCATATGAAAGCTAGAGTGATATCAACTATATTCGGGTAATGCTTACAATACAGGTCAAGAACAAACTTGTTTCCAAATTCTTAAACCTGCGCTCTGCTGACCTACATTTTCGAGATCCTGACTACATTCAATTTTGGACTAATTTTAACAACACTAATTTTACCTCAGTCGTTGAAGAATTGAAACGCAAGAATGGTATCAAACAACTCTGTAAGAAGTCATTTCAATATGAGAGTGAATCACTCACATTTTATCAACATTATGTAGTTTGCTTACTTAACTTTTATCTACTACCAATTATTCAAGGAAAGAGATGATTTGCTCTCATGCCATCTTCTTGTTTTATTTTTCTGCTTTGCTTTTTGTCAAAAGGTTGAAGATTTTATGAGCTAGTGGCAGAAACTGTTCATTTTATAGTTTTTGAAACTAAAGAAAATGCCCGTCAACTCTTGGTCAAAATGATATAAAAAGGACATTACTCATTTATACTATAGCTTTCTTTCATAGCCCTTTAAATTCAAAACAATAAACTTACTAATCAAAACTACTTGCAGCAATCAGGATCATGAAACTGCAGTTATAATAAACTGTGCGAAATAGACTATTTGTATTTGATTCTGATATCTTCCTCTTTTCTTATTGTCAACATGATGATAAGAGATCTGTCGACAAGGAAGATATGGCTTTGTTACCCATACAAGCTAGAAATACGAATGTAATCTGGACTGTTTGACTCATCGTTTACCAGTATGCTAGTGTCTACCGGCACAACAGCTGAGCTTGATCAATAGAGGTTGAACTGTCATAAGTGGGGTGGAGTAGGCAGACTCAAACACCTACACATACATGTCCATCACTTGATATTGCTTTACTTAAAATACCTTTAATTGTAGAACTGAACTTCCGATCCGAATCCCGCGTCGAAGTAGTGAAACATCAAATTACCGTTTTGAACATAATATATGTTTATTGTCGATCGTTTGTCGCCTTCAAACAAACCTCTGACTAGATTATTTCGTCTCTACACGATCTTGTTTCCAAAACACGTGGACCCTCGAAATTTTAACAAACTGCCATGTGTCCTTCTATTTAGAGTAATACAAAGCGTTATGACGTGGACGTCGTTGGTGAAAGTATTTGCATGACTATGCTCACAAGAAATTTCACAAGGTATCGAGATGAAAACACCGTATTAAGCTTACAACCATAATAAAATTGGCAGGTCAATGCGTGCCTGTGTGACAGCTATATCTTCGTTAAGTACAAATAGGTAATTTTCAAACAGCAAAAGGTCCTTGTAATGGGCTTGCCAGAAAAATACGGTGGTCTCATCCCCTATCGTGTAAAGAACTACTCTTGTGAAACAGTAATTCATTCCGCCTTGTGATAAAAGTAACATCGGTATGCAACACGCCTACGTTACGCGTGATGACGGTCTCTATTATGCTTCACTGGTGACTTAATTGCGACATTGGTATTGGATTAATCAACATATTTCACTTCGTCTTCTTTTAACAGCTGTCAACTGAATTGCCAAGAAAACGTGATTTTATAAATGATGTTTCAGAGATTTAATGTCGACATCATGCACTCAAAGGGAAACCGGAATATAAACTTTTTAGGTGATTGAATCAGGTCACTCAGGGCATCCCTAATACGTTAGTGGTATTGATCTCGAAAGAAACAATTTGAGGTGCAATGTATGGTCGCATCCGCAACCAAAGCAAAAACTTGATCAGCTTTATTGAATAGTTTACTAAAAATATGCGTTGTCCATCCCATTTTCACCACCAGCAGCTAAACACGCGTTACTTAACAGTTCTCCAGAAATCTGATCTAGTCCACCTTTCAGGAGATCCAGATCCTCCGCATCCAAGTCATCGTCGAACTCAAAGTCATCGTCATATTCCCTAATAAAAAGTAAGGGGGAAAGTAAAATAATCTCGAGTAATATTTCGGTTGTGTTTGATTGTCAGTAGTGCAAAAGGGGAACATGGGCATAAAGCGTGCTTGACATTGAGACATTTCGAAGAACTGCAGAGGAAGATTCTAGTTGCAAACCTGTACACTGCCCGGCTCAGACCTAGTGGTCGCTTCCCATTTGGGCTAAGGCATGCATTCAGCAGCCGTCTGAGTCGCTGACCAGACCTCTTGAGGGCCGCACTGCTCATCCCCATTGGGGGCGCGGTCCGAAAACGTGCCGTAAACATTGATTGCCTCACCTTACCCTGGTTGTCGTGGCTAAAAGTACAGAATGACAAGAAAGAAATCTGCAGTAACCCCTTCATCCCCTCCCTCCTTCGCCTGATAGTGAGTTTCTGGCGTGTCAGAACTTTGTATGGCAACTTTAATGCCGCCAGACCAGAAATAACCCTACACTGGTGGTCAGAGAACTGGAAAGTGACACATTTACATTGCTAACCCTGACTGCCTGACAGTGGTTAAGTCTGCGAGTCTTGTGGAGGATACAAATTTTTCTGGAGCGGCCAAGTCATCTTTTTCTGGAGTGGCCAAGGAAGTAAAGAACCACGTCAATCAAGTATAGGCGTGGCCATCAGAAATCGCCTTGCCCGTCAATAGGTCTCTCTTCTGAAGGCAGCCAAAGGCAGGTTTACCTACCTCTCGAAGGGAGCCATCCTATGACTCTGATCAGTGCCTAACCTCCGACAATGACTAACCCTGATGATATAAAGGACACGTTCTACGAGGAACTAGTAAAGGTTTTCTCTGCTCTGCCCGGCACTAACATGCAGCTACTGCTTGGGGACTTTAATGCCCGGCTGGGTCAAGACAGCATCACTTGGTGATGCATTATTGGCAACCAATGGTCAACTCTTTCTCCAAACTTAAGCCACGTTCGACATTGTAATACCAAGTACAATCTTCCGTCTACCTATCTGCAAAAAGACATCTTGGGTACATCCCTACTTAGGCTACTGGCATTTAATTGACTATCTGGGCAAACTGACCAGGCAAACTGATACGTTTGATGTCAAAGTAACCCGTGCTATGTTTGGAGCCGAGTGCTGCACAAATCACAGACTGATTGTGTCTACACCCAGCATCTCTATATAACCCAAGCAAAGAGCTCAACTAAAAGGCTGAATGTGACAAAGCTTTCGTCAGTTTCCTTCCAGCAATAGCTACATAATCAGCTCTAGAAACGTGTGGTGGCACTCCCCAAGATGCTGAATCCAGGGTGTTCGTTCAGAGACGCTAGGCACTCAGCCAGCCTTGACGTGTTCGGTCCATCAACCAGGAAGCATTACGACTGGTTGGACGAACATTATGTAGACATCAGCGCCCTCCTGTAGGAGAAACAAGGCACTTCAAAACGGTCCTTCTTCATCGGCAAAGGCCCCTATTGCTGACACCCGTTAAATGGTGCAGAACAAAATCCGTGCTCTGCAAGACACCTGGTGTAGAACGAAAGGTGCTACAAAACAATAGTATGCTGATAGTCACAACTGCAAAATGTTCTTTAGTGCTATCAAAGAACTCTAGGGTCTGCAACACAAGGGATCTACACTCCTAAGAGCTGATGGCTCAGAGCTACAGTGTCCATGTTACATACATTGATTTTAGATTGAAGAACTATATCGTAGTTTGATAAGCTTTGTCATGTAAACTACTTTGAGTTCGATTGGAATGTTCTGTGTTAGAATTGAGAGAGACAAAGACAAAACATGCAAGTGATCTGGTGAAGAAAAAACCCCACTCTCTACATGTCTTGAACTCACTTAAACTATTGTCTTTACTCCTACTTAAACTACTACTAAAGACCTCTTCACTAGTAAGTCTAATCATCCTAGAAAGATGGGCAGAGCATTTTCATACAGTACTCAACAGATCATCATTTATAAGCCATGCGACCATGAAACGTTTACAGTAGCATAAATCAACTATGAGATAGACCATGAGCCACAAGTGTGTGAAGTCAAAAAAACCATGTAGCAAAGCTCCTGTTGCAGACGTTATTCCTGTGGAGATTTTCAGAGCAGGTAGAGTAAAAATGCTTACGATGTTCATAGCTCTGTTTCAAACATTCTGTGCGAAACTGTAACTGCCATAGAATCTCAGGGATGCGCCTTTTTTTCTATCTACACAAAAGAAGGGTGACCCCAATCCTGTGATAACTAGAGAGGAATCTCATTCCTCTCCATCACTCGAAAATTTTCACGAGAGTGCCGCTGACCTACCTTAACACCACAACAAGGTCTCCTGCGTGAGAGTCAGTTTGGTTTTGCAACAACCGCGTAACAGTCGACATGATCTTTGCAGTGTATCAACTTCGGGAGAAGTTCCAAGAACAGAATCGAGAGCTTTACAAAACTTTCATCAACCTGATCAAGGCCTCTGACATCGTTAGTAGTAAAGGTTTGCGGAAAATCATGACTAAGTACGGCCATTCTTACAAATTCAATACCTCCCAGTTTCATGACAGCATGATAATAATGGAGAGTCCTCTGATCTGCAGAACAGATGGCAAATTACTTAATCTGCGCAGGTTAGGGGCTACACTAGCGTGAAATCTTCTGTTCTTCAGGAGTTTCTGTTCGCTGATGAATGTGCACTTAATGCCAGCTCAGAGCACGAAATGCAGCTTAGCATCAATAGATTTGCAGATGCCTGTAAACACTTTGGACTTACTATCAGTACCAAGAAAAGGTAGATCCTGCATCAATCATCACCTTGACAAGCATTAAGTCCTCTAACTATAACTATGTATGGCAGGAAACTACCCACTACTGAAAACGTCATAAACCTTGGCAGCACTACCTCCAGAAATGTGCACATGGGCGTGGAGGTAAACAATAGGATAACAAAGGGCAACCATTTTCATAGCAAAATCCTTGAAGTGGAGTGGTAATACAAAATACCTGACAGAAGTGTTTCACCGAGCCGAGCTGGTCTCCGTAGCATTGGGCGGGTCACATAGTACGCATGAACGACACAAGCATCCCGAAGCAACTCTTCTATGGAGAAATTGCCACGGGCAAACACTCTCGTAACGGCCAGCGCAAGCGTTTCAAGTACACTCTGAAGATCTCTCTGAAATCTCTCGACTTGAATCCAGACGCCTGGGCAAAGCAGGCGTGTGACAGAAACTCCTGGTGCTCTGTAATTGCAAACGGTTCCTGAGCAACTGAGGAGACTGCTCAAAGAAAACGCTTCCTCCGAAGGAAAGAGCTGTAAACTCTACCATGGGTGCACCAAGCGAATGCCCCACCGGCAACAGACACTTCAGGGCAAAGACCGGCCTTATTATTCATCAAAGGACCGACGGAATATAAGATAACGTAGGTAACATGAGGATGGTATGGTGGCCATTATCGCTTGCGATGGACAAACAACAATAACACAGTGATTCCGATAGCATGTTCTAAAATCACAACCCCAAAATTCCATAGTATACCCTTGTTGCGACAATTACCTCTGCTTTATGCACACCTACAATTACAATTATTCAGTTTAAGATCGTCCTTCTTGCTATGTAAGAGTCTGCTATTGTGCTAATTAATAATACAACGGAAATTGTACATGCAATTATTACTAAGCTTTATCGTCTTTCTGTTAAATATCTTATGTAGAAAGGAAGACTTATGGAAATGTTTGTCTAACAAATGGAAAAGCACGCCTGCAACATGGTTACTGACATACTGACAATAAGTAGGGGGGAGTAGAGAGGTACTTCATAGCTAAACTTTCTTTACCTTCTTAAAAGTAAATGTGTGCGGATATTCCCTACCTTACAAGGTACGTTTTCGATCGGGGAATCCAAAGCTCGCTACCCCCCCCCCCCCTCCAAAAATGAAGTTAGTGCAAGATTTAAGACGTGAGCGTTGCAGTGTACGAATATAGCATTTGCGTATAAATACCTAACTAGTTTCTGGAATCCATTTAATTCTCCAGCCATAACAGCAGTCCCGTCATACGTTTGTGCCACAAGTTTATCTCGACTTTGAAATTCTTCGTAAATGTACTGAACGTGTTTAACGTAGGAAGTGGCTGTCTATCCTCACAACATTTGTGTAGCCGACAAATCTTTCACAGACTTTCATATTTCCGGTGCCAATGTATCTCAAAATAGTTGAGAGTTGTGACTTGTCAGGAATATCATAATTTCGTGAAGTAAAATCGCCACATAAACAGCCCGCTCAATTTCTCCCTTAATTTCTGATAGACTGTATGCTGACGATTGATTTAATTTAAAAATTGTAAATCTTGTTCGATGCAGGGCCTACCACTGAAGATACTAGAGGAGTTTCAGTAGAGGGTCAAATTCACTAATAAGTTTTAAAATAGCTCCCTCGATTTAAAGGTTCCCTGATTCATGGCCATGTTTCATTATGTCTACTCAGTTCGTGATCTCTCTGGTCACTCAGTTGAGTATCAATACAAGCCTTGCCAAACGTACGAAGCTGTTTTCTTGCGGGGAGATGCTGCTTACTTAACTCATGAAGTTTACAAGCTGTGTGTAAATTGTTTAAACCAGGTACCATATCGTTGTCAACACACGTTACTCACTTACGAACAATAAACAGGGCCAGCAAAACTTTTTCATTTGCCAGCATCCACAAATCCATTCGAAAGAACTGTAAACTTAATTTATAAAATATCGATAAGATTCTTTACCTGCCCTTCTAAAACTTGTTTAAATATTTAGTTTCTTCACTGGTCTCTCGTTCTCTATTACTTTAACCTTCGATGGGCAATCTCTTCTGCCGATGTACCTAATAAATCCTGAACCCGATCATCCATTTCGCTAAGAAAGCTGGGCTTTACATTCAAATTGAAAAGTGCATTCAAAGTCTCTCGTTTCAATTGTGATTGCGAAGGAGTTTTGACGGAAACACAATAGCATCATCAAATGCGCATGCCTATGTCATAAGATTTGAATGCAAAACTGGTCGGTGCATGACTCGTTCATTTCCCTCTTAGTTCTGTTTCTTATGTTAGACCCCTCTTTCGTCGGTATAAGTAATGTGACAGTTGTGTCGAATAAAAGAATATTTAATGCCCAAGAAATAACAAGGTTCTATACGAATAAAGGTAAGGCATTCAAACCTAAAACTAAAATGTATCTATCAAGAAATAAGGCCGACAGATATGGAGCAAGGGGACACGGTTCCTACTTCCCCTAATTAATGCTTTCGGCTGCTAATTTTATTTATTTAGGATAAATATAATAAATATTTTACGTATTCGAATTCTATCCTCCCCCTCATTTGCAAACAGGCCACGAGTAATAACTAGGTTTTAAGCACGGATGGGGGCATGATTATCGGTATGTATATTTTTTAGAATTTTGAGGCATGCAATGCATGCGTTGCATTCACTCACGGCACGTCCCTGATACATTGACAATACATTGAAATATGCGTGAAACGTAAAGCAGCTTAAAAATGTTAGTCTTTCTTTCCATTAAAATGTACGTCCGCTCTACATTTGTATTTCCAAGCACTGTATTTCTATTGTCGTATGTATGTAGTGTACTAAGCGTCTAAGGAGCCAGCCAAGAAAAAACAAGGTGTCTACTAAGCCCAGTCTAGTACCATATACTGTGACGTATGGCTCGATACACAGTCTGCGTGGCACAGGCATGAACATCACTTTTGTCTTTGTTAAACTGACTTTGAGACCAAAGGCAGAACAAGATGCTGCAAAGCGTTACAAGACGTATTGCACACCTGCTTCTCTATGAGCTAAATGGACATTTCCGTAAAGCAGTTCTCTGATTACTGCATAAAAAGGTCTTTGGTTTAAATTTTATAGTCTTAAATAAAAGAGTTTCTCTGTTATTCTAAATCACAAGAAAAGTCCTCTTCCGCAGCGTTGGAATGCATGTGTAAACAGCACTGCAAAATATATTAAAAAAGATGTGGGAGCTGGGATGTCACCTTGCTTTACACCATGGTCGTAGCAATTTCCAATTTCCAATGAAATTAATCAAGCAACCATGTTCGATCTTGGATGGGTCCCCATCACTTTATGTTTCAGTTTATGAGCAGAACTCCGATAGCCTAAGACCATTGCTATAAATTCTAGCGGTGCCATCATGACCAAGCACATCCCACGTTCCATGGTCGCTTCCAACCCGTGCGTTGAAGTCCCCAAGAAAAAATCAACTATTCATTGTGTGGGGTTGACGAAATGGGTTGACGAGTACCTTAGAAAGACATGATAGCATCTGCGTCGGCTTGAAGACTGGGTGCACATACTCACAAAATTGTTACAAATCACACACATGATCCAGATAACCGATGATCGCCTTAATGTGAAACTCAGAGTAGTATCGAAAGCCCAGACTTTTTCTTGTCTCTTAATTTTGAATCGCTCTGCAGTCTTTGCATTCGTGTATGGATAAAGTTACGTTTATAATACATACGTAGATATAAATACAAACAGATAGGCAGAGAAACTCTTGGAGATCTGCTTAGAGGACCACAAAGACAAGAACATACCTGTCTTGTGAGTTTCCTTCCTCTGCTACAAGCATTTCGTACTCAGCCATCGCAAACTTGTCCCAGTCGGTCATTACTTCGAACTGGCCAGATTCAGATTCCTAATCAGATCAAGATAAACTCTTTAAGTGAAGGTATGCTTAAGAAAAGAAATGACTTATTTCATGCCCACGAAAACAAACATTTGTTACCACCACCAGTGTATTACAATCTCCAAAAACATGATTAAGTCCATAAAAACAAGACTCGGGTTTTTGTATCCCCACGAGTGCTTAGTTCACTGTTGTAGATACGCAGTGAGTAAAATCGTGATTAAAGAATCAAAAACCATAGGCTGTCGTCTGTGATGGGTATGAGTCATCGGCGTTACACTTACAGGCAATGATGTTAATTCGCATCGCTAATACAGTATGTTACAAGGACACCAATACACACGCCAATCACTGATCAACATATGCTAGAATAAACTAATAACATTATCAGCACTAGATCAATGGCAAGTGTGTCACACTAATTACACAATCGTACAGCGCAGGCTGAAATTGTCTCGTGGGAATAACAAAGCAGTCACTAATTTTTATAAAATATTACCTGCAGTGCCAAAGTAAGCATGCGTAGCCGGAGTCTGACACCTGTATTTTTTCTTGGGAATACTTTTCATAGGGGGATTTTTCCTTAGGGATATTCTTCATTCGGGTTTTCTTCTTTGAGTAAAGGGTATTTTTTAGGAATTTGTACGTAATTTGGCATAGGTCAAGGACATGGTCTTGTTGAGAATTTTTGAGATGAAGACCTTCCAAATTCTTTCTAGAGTTAAAATGGCGACCCGTTAACAGAATGACAGAAATTAACGACATTTTCTTTTTACAGGTTTAGTGCAGCCACATGTACTGGTTGAAAAACTATTATGACTATTATGCTTATACTATGCATGTATGTCACAATTAACTCAATAATGTGCATTTACGGTAACATATGAAAGGCAATGAAGCAAGATATCTACCTCTGCATCAGTTTGACTGCAGTTCTGTTTTTCTTGACTAAGTCACAGTTTAATTGTTTTTATGAATCTTGATATACGAGCATTTACATTAATTTATAGCGATGTTCATTAAATTCCAATAATGAATTGCACTAAATACCAAATTGAGGATTGACTCAATCGATAACCTATGTTTTTAAAGTGTATTAGTAGATATGTAGGTCTGGAGGGAATGCCTACACATACGTAGTTGTTAATATTGTTTTTGGAGAAGCATCATTTAAGTAATGGCGAAATTCATAGTGCATATTGAAAAAACAGAAATTGTTTGATATACATTTTAAGCTATTAGGTACCAGGCAGCCCAATACATCAGGAACAAAATTTGTATGCCAGACGGATTGGGATATGTATGTGATTTGTCAGGACACCACGACTGGTGTCCAGCCAAATATTGGGTTTGGATACGAAGCTCTTACAGTCTGGTCACCTCCAATTTGATTGGTTGCCTGCCAAAACCCTTTAAACTGACCCACCTGGATGACAGTTTACGTGTCCGCTCTACATTTCGAAGCTACAGAGCTAAGTAGGAGGAGTCATGTAGTTGTATAGCAAAGGAAGACGTGGCAAGAAAATATATTCGTTATAATGTACATGTATAACACGTACATTGCCTGGATTTTGTCTCTTTTTATGAGAAGACTGAAGGAAATGATTTTCTTTGCAAAGCTTCTACCTTTTAACTTCATGTACATGGCAGGAAAGTTGCCCGGAAATTAGGAGCCGACCCCACTCCTCGCCAAATTAAGTGAGTGAGGCATTATTGCATAACATAGCCAGTATTACATGAAGTATCTGGGTCTCCCTGTACAACCAAAACTGGTGCCGCAATATGGGTAAAATGTAACATTTTACACCGGGACGACTCTGAATTACTTGTATCTAACGGAGGCAACGTTACACCACGAAAATATGTAACATGTAACAGTTGTAACATCATTCGTATGCTTCATCTAGGAGTAATTTTGATCACATCCACATTGACGTTGTGTCATGAAATCACAAAATAATTTGTCCCCATATTCAGAAGGTATTGTTTGGGCGATGCTGTAGCAGTGTGACAAAGTTCATGCTTCCATCACCACATGCACATTCTTCTTCAATCTGCAGCACTAAACAGCAAAGAAGGCGTGGAAACATACGCTCTCGGTCTAGGAGAAGCATGTCTTATGTCTTGACACTATTGACACTATAAAGTCATTTAAGGTAAATCAACAATGTTGTTAATATATGAATGTTCTTGGAAAATTCTATTGGTAAAAACATTTAAAAACATTTAAAGGAAACACGCAACTTCTAAGGATCTGTACTTATCGTCTGTTATTTCAGTCTTGCTAACATAGTTATAGTACTTTATCAACCTACAAACAAAATGTGTATGTAACTTACAAACCTGGTTTATTCGTATAAGATAAATATGTAGGGCCTAATTTGATAAGATCTTAGATACAATACATTCCATTGGTTTCCTATATGGATGGTGATACTATCAATGATAAGATAAAAACAAATTGATGTGTATCTGACATGTGAAGAAATTGATATACAGCCTTTCTTTCTGACAGGTTGATCACAACTTTATATTTCTTAGGCAACGCTGTGCCTGATGACGAAGGAAGCCTCTAAGAACAGTTTATAGGAGAAATCCTACTAATAAGTTTAACATTGAGGCTCCCTTTGTCAAAACTCAAAAGTATTATTTTGTTGGTGAGCCTATTCGTATATCTACTACATGTGTACACCGCTAACAACAAAAATGACCACAAGAAAGAACATGGTTAGGTCGACAATTTGCAGGACTGCTAATGAAAACTTACCCTCACAGCTTGGAATGGATCACGTTGTTCGAAATCTAACCATCGGTCCAAGTTTAGAAAGGTGTCAAAGAATACGGAGGCCAGGCGACAAGACTTGAGATCGTTCAGTGTTATCTTCCCTAAAAACGGATGCCGTCAATGATAACGAAGCCGTGCAAAATTTAAACATGCAGAATAAAAAAAACCTCTTCAATAATACTGTTCAAATGAACTTCCATCAAACTCGACATGTCCCTGTAATCTATAAGCAGTAGGTATACCGGCTACTCTCTATAAATAGAAAGCTGGTTTAATGATGGCTTCTTGTAAGTATCTAATATTGCAATGAAGGCCAGTAAAAACAACGAATTGCTGAATATCGTGAATTCGATATAATAACGATTCAACCTCATTTCTGATTGTAATGTATTTGGTCGTCCAGTAAAAGTTTAACATCACAGAATGAGGGGATCCCCTGTATTTTGGGCCCCCTAGACAATAAATTAGTGACGAAAAACATTTGTAGATTCTAAAATCAAGATTCGCACTATATTTGGGATAAGAAGCAGAATATTTAAAGTTGCACAACTTGGACAAGTTGGCCTTCAAATCACAAAATCATACAAATCGACAGTCATCCTTTGAAAGTACATTATTGTCATGTTTTTTGTATGGTCTTAGAACTAAACGATACGATGGGTATTATTGTGTTAAATAGACCATCTTGATACAAAATATAGAAGCAAACGTAACAGCTCAAAAGTAATATATACTTGTTTTATAATATTATTCGTATGTGATTTTCCAAATGAATCTAACTCTAGTTAGGTAAATACTTCATGATTTCCTCTTTCAAATTCTTTAGATGACTTCTTTCATGTCCAAAAAGAAAATATAGAACGGTCTTCTGGTTCACTGGATTTCGTTTTAGAATAAAAGTCTTCTTCAATATTTGTCATTTAAATACTAAAGTTTAAAACTTTAAAGTAACATTTTGAGAGATCAAGATATCTGAGTTTAGATTTTTGTGAATAACACCCACAAATTGCAGTGGTTACCCAGAGAGGGGTTAGTCAGTAATAACAAGAAGAAAATGTATGCAAGTACTTTCTTTTAATTGTCACTGATATTGATGGCTTGTTCTTAGACGCAGATAACTGACAGCAGCGAATAAATTTGGTGCTGCCTTTGAGGAACAGAACTCATTGGTCAGTGACAGACATAAATAAATACAAATCATTCATTTGATATGGAAAAAATAGTTCCAAAGTGAAGGGAAATATTTCTTATAACACGGAGAGAAGGTTTTGTAACGTGTATGCCATAGGTGAAAATAATAACTGAAGGAATGGTGGTGTGTAGAAATTTACAATGCAGTTTGAAGCGATGCTATTTGTCTCTTTTGTAATTAAATGGAAAAAGAATTTCTATGTCGGAATTTGAAATTAACTTCTTTTAATGTATATATTAAGTTATAGTTGTTTACGGTTATAAATACTTTTCATTTATGGATAAATAATATTTTTGTCTCCCTGCGGTGTACGGTTTGGCTCGTTTAACTATTCTTATGTTACAGTCAATATTAACCTCAATTAAGTGACAGGATACTTATATAATTCAGACTCCAGCCGGTACTCTATATTACTAACACGTGCCTGAAATTCAGGAATAGACCAGTCGGTGCATACACAAGTCTAGAAAATGCTACTTATATTACGCGTGTGTTACAAACTATGTACTTAATTAAGCATTTACTTTCAAGGAAAGCATTTGCTTTAATTCATGCATTTACATATAGATGTTTCAGCCTCGTTATCATGGTTCAGAATTTTAGCGTTGCATTGACTATTAAATTTTAAACTTTTGGATACAGGAACAGTTTAACTTGACCATCTTCCTATTGCAGATGCAAATTTGGGAGACGCTTTGGTGAAGTATTGCTTATCAAGTGACTTGTGGAATGCCTTAGCTTCTTTGCCTTAACCGTTAGAAATAAATATGAGTTGAAATACATGACATGACATGACATCTTTTGTCCCACAGCCTCCCTAGATTTAAGTCTGATGTTAAATCTGCTTGCCTTGGGTGCTGCTTGCTAAATAGGTGTACTATTCTTAACCCTACCTTACATGGGTTTTTGGATCTTCTCATACATGACGGATGGGTGGGTGGTAAGTAGGCCCGCTGCACTTTGACACACTATAACCTTATATCGGCTAATTTTATTACAAAGGTATTTGGCTGGTTGATAGTTTATTTCTTTTTCAACGTATTGCCCAAAAAAATAATTTGATGTGTATAACGTCATCGATGGCTATGAAATGTTTCGCAATATACCAAACTTTCACAAATTTTGTAAAAAGGCCTTAAAACATATTTTTTAATTATATTTTGATTTTTTAAAGGCTTTTAGTATCTCTGGGGTATTTCTGCACGTATACGGTGTATTTAGGCAAGATATTTTAGATTTTGAGAATTTTTTTCCCAAAATGTACGCGTTTTGAAACTAGCGAAATGGTTTCTTACTTTTAATCAACCGGTTTCTACTTATTTTGAGGATTATGACTAAAATATCCTCCAAACATCAAAAAGAAAACTGTTAATTCACTGTTGATACAAATTCATCTAAAGATGTGATTTTCTTTTAATTATTTTGCATGTTATATAGGGTTCTCTAGCAAACTTCATCTTATTGAACAACAAGTTTTTTCATTTTTGGCAAAATTTCAACAAATTTTGCTTTTGTTACTTATCAAATTTGAGAATACAAAATCGTCGGTACAAATTCACGAAAGAAAATCTAAGCCTAAAGATACAATAATCATGTTTTTCAAAGAAAAGTAACGAAACGGAAAGGTAAAAAACTCTACTATAGGTCAACAAAACGCCAACATCGCAAAATTTTGAAATAGTTCAAAAAAAAAAATTCATCGTTTTAATTCTCAGTAAATTTTAGGAAAAGTCACAAAATTTCATGTCAATCCGGTCAGGATTATAAAAGTTATGAGCTGAAATGTGTAGCCGCGGACCTACTAGCCCCTCCCCCTCCCAATGTAAGATAGGGTTAAGAGATCCTTGTTCAGCGCTAAGGGTAGATATGCTTTTGTTAAACTCAGATAGTAACTGTTTCAAATTGATTCAGAATGTTTAGGATCAGTCTGTACGTAAAAGTTTAGCTATCCGATGTTCCGTAAGGTTCAACATACTCATGAGGAGCTAAGTGCCACACCCTAAAAAGCCACTGATATCAAATTTGTATCAGCACGAAATATCTCATCAATCCTTTGATGCAAGGATATACAACAGTTATACAACAGTTTGTTCATCGAAAATAGTATTAACGAGATATTAATTAATGCAATGCCATCCAACAAGAAATAAAAAAGAGCATTGATCTTTAACAGATACATTTTTATACAACAAAGTTAGCATCTGTCTCCTCTATATCTGCAAGAGTCTTAAAATATACAACACATTGATAATTATAACCAGACATTTTTTTTTTGAAAATGGCTTGATTAGCTTCGTCACATCCATCGGAAAAATTTGTACGTTCCTCTGTTCCCGATTCTTTTAATTCCATCTCTAGTTGCTAAAGAAAGGAATAATAAACATGGTATAGTCAGAAACTGTCTTACCCATAGTACTTATTGGTTTAGTTAGAATTGGCTTCGTTGAAGGCCCTTAAAGTCAGAGATATTTATCATTGGGTAAAAAGTTGGAAAATAAGTCCTTTGAGGCAAAAGCATAAATTGACTATAAGGAAGGGAGAAGGTCTAAATAAAGTAAGGTATGTGGGTCATACCGAAAGAACGTACATATTTTATTCAGATAGCAGGCATTATACTAACAAGCAACCCTGAGCCAAGAAATGTTGTCAAAACCGGGTACGGCTTTTTGTAAAAAGAGCAAAAAAAGCACTTTTAATGTCATGAAGATAATAAAGCGTAAATAAGCGAGTACAACACCGACAATTGTAGATGCAAGAGTTCTACCAGTGTACATTGAATTAAAGCAAGATTAAATTAACTCCTAAAAAACAACGTACATAATATCTTCCTCATTAAGTGCAAATATGATTTATTTATTTAAACATTTCAAGTAATTTGTTCTTTTGTCAAAATGCAATTTAACGCTAGGTTTGATAAACTTTGAAAGGTACTGTGCCTCTTAGTCATTTCAAATTGTTCGTGGTCTGAGCTATCTCGTAGGTTAAAATAGTTGAAAAAAAATTTGAATATTGCATTAAGTAAAGGATTCATTTTAGTAAACGTTTTTACAATACACTTATCACAGCAATCGTACGGAGTGAAATGAGGAAACACTTACGATGAATTTATAGGAAACAAGAAGATCCTAGAAAATAACGGTGACAAGAGCGACACATTTTCTGCCACTCGTGTTATTGAAAAATACGTATATTGTAAACAAATTCCTTTTGTCGACAGAATACCGGCTTCTTTGTTTTGATAAATGCAGCTTCTAAAGCGGCAAGATAAAAAGGAGATCTGGCTATCGCTAATACCCAAAACGAATCCTCTTGATTGTCGTCAGCACATGATGGGTTTTCAATCAAATGCTGTCATATTGGCGAGCCTGTTTTGGGATGTGTTGACTTGACTTTGTTTACAGGATTAGGTAAAATTTTGGAAACTTTACTGCGTCTACTAATGAAATGAAATTTTATGTTGAGTCATTAACGGATATTTGTCGTCAAAGAAAAGATTGTCGTAGAAACGTGCCCTTTAAAGGCAATACATTGTATTAGAAATGCTTAGTTTAGATCCTTAATACCCAACATTTTTTGAGTTATTGCTACGTTATTTTAAGGGGAAGATCATGAGCTAAAAGAATCTCAGTAGTATAAATCTTTACAGGTTACCCTTAGTATTGTTCAGCTAAATGTGTTGCAACTTTTTACTCGCTGCTGCTCTTATGATCAAGAAGTCACGCCGTGATATAGAACAGTCAAATCATTAGACATATTTTAAGAGTTCATCAATGGAATCACCATGAAATGAATTGCAGTGTGTCTCTTACAGAAACTGGACAGGAAAAGATTTAAGAAGTAAAGGTGTTTATAAATATGTAACTATAAAATACACAATAACACTTTTATTCTGTTAAAATTCTACGATAAAAAATTATATCGAATAAAGTAAATATATCATCTAACTATAATCTAGAAATTTTGCTGTGATAAGAATTTGAAGCATTAAAACACTTTTGATGGAAAACCATCTTGGAACAATCAAGCATGGCTAGTACCTATTCACTGCTTGTATCTACGTCAAAACGTTTAAATCTAGTTAAAACTATAGGTGTTCATCTAGTGTACTCTAACAAGGTGATATCAAAGACATACCTGAAATCGTTTCATCTTTAAAGGTAAATAATGTAAAAGACTCATCTCTTGGTGCAGCTTTTGACTTTTCTCCAGTACCAAGAACCCTTTCATAATTTCCATCTATCATAAATTCTTGAGTTTCCGCCAGAAATCCATACGTTCTACCTTTGTGGTCGACGTATACCAGCGCATTTTTCTCTTTATTGTAGGCAGCTACATGTTGTACCTGAGCTGATAATGCTTTGTATTCAAGAAAAGACATTGAAAATGAATAACGTAACATTAGAATAGTATACAGTACAATATTTTAGCAGTGCTTTAATTATTTGGCAGAAAACTTTACACTAATATTTGATTGGATATCACTGTGCTGGGAGTTTCATGCGAATACAATAACTCATGGCCTAAGCAACTGAAATTCATGTTACTTACACCTAATGCTTAATAGGTTGGGCACGCCAGGATCTCCTTTGTTGGTCTCCAATTAGTCCGTATACCCCAGACTGCATACCACTGTAATAGACAACCTACTTGTTTGCATATTTACTTTAGTGTGGTCACGCTTTGTATAGATATATACCTGCTTACATATAGTTACTTTTTGACATGCCAATTTCTGGTAATTCAAAGCTGCACATAATTGTATCATCCAAATAACGGGTTCGATCCCCGGTGGTGACATACTTTTCTATTTCTCTAGTGTTCTATTCAAACTAACATAATTGTAGTGGACCGTCCACCACCCTCAGCGGTGCACAAACTAACGTTGAACGTTTCTGTAGAAGGATATTCCAAGTTGCTGGAAGAATACGTGGTTTCAACAAGTAAACTGTTAATAGTAGGAGATTTCAACTTTCATCAATAATGAATCGGATTGTTCTGCTTCAAAATTCATCGGTTTATTGAACACTTTTAATTTCGAGCAATATATTACTCGTGCAAGCCACGGGAGCAAGCAAACATTGATTTTATTTTGGATGGACCTCAAGAAAGGACGAGACATTTTGCTTTTTAATTTTGAAATGATTTATCCTGATATTTCAGACCACGCAACTATCCACTGCGATCTTTCAGTGGCATAACCAGGTAGCACGAAAAGTCTTTCCGATCACTAAAATCGATCGACTATGAGAAGATATCCTGAATTCTTGTCTACTAACGACTTCGCTAAACAATATGATTGATGCTGCTGAGCAATATGAGAATAATTTAGCGTCTATTCTTGATAAACATGCCCTACTCACTTCACGGATGGTTACCATTCGTTTATATCTCAGTGGTACAGACGGGAAATTTCTCCTGGAAAGACGAAATGTTGTAGCTTGGAACGTCGTTGGTGTCAAATCAGGTGACAGATAAAAACATTTACTCTTTAGCAGTCTGCAGTTTATTTCTTATACTAAAATGAAATGTTATTTGTCAATAATCTAGAAAAATCTTTCTTATCAGAAGAAACCTTTTCGTAACATCTGTCAGCTTCTAAATTGTAAAGCAAAGGTGCATTATCCATCATGTATATTGACAAGTGAATTGATGACAAATTTGCTGACATTTTCACTGCTAAAGCCAAATTATTTAGGTGTAGTTCCCTGATGATCTTGGCACTGGTAATTATGATGATTAGGAGCATTGTTTAACAGAGTTCAGTGAGTTCACTCCTGGCTCATCGGATGATGTATCAGTTGTAGTTAGAGCTTTGGAAAAAAAATCTTGTGATTTGGATCCAATCCCTGGATCTGCTCTAACAAGATACTTGGAAATACTCATGCCAGTTTATTTCTTTTTTGGTCAACCTTTCCTTCACGAACTCGCAGACACAAGAAAAGATTTAGAAGGTAGCCTTTGCTTACTGAAGAAGTCATCTTTCAGACCCGTCTCGAATTTAATGTTATATCAGAGGCAAAAGAGAAGGTAGTTGCGTCTGACCTATTTAATTACCTTTCAGTAAATAATCTCAGAGATGTATATCAGTCAGCTTACAAGTAGTATTACAGTACTGAGATTACTCTTTTGAAGATAAAGAACGGTAAACTACGGGATGCCGATAATCAAGAAATATTTATACTACTACTATTAGACTTGTCGTCTGCATTGGATACTGTTGACCATAGGATTCTTTGGGACAGGCTTTCAACTAGATTTGTAATAAAAGGAGACTTAAGTTTAGAGACACCAAAACTAGCTACAAGTAGAGTGTGCCTCCTTAGTTAGCCACAAAGTGGTTTCGTAAAAATAATACAATTTTGTCGGCCTCTGGCCATAAAGCTTAATACTTGTATGCTTGCCTCGGCAGGATAGTTAAAGACACTCAAAATTTGAAGCAGCAATCTGATAATTTCATACCTATCCATGATGATCCTCTATTGTAACTCAAGTAGCAGTTAAATCTTTTATGTCTGCAATGAAGTTTCAAAATATAACAAATCACAAATAATATAGCAAAGAGCCGACTTTCCTAAGGAGCACGTGTAATTTTGCAATGAATAGTATAGAGTCTGAGAGATTGGGTCTTAACAACAAATGAGTCATTTGGGGGTTATGTCACTTCACGAAGTCTGCGAGCGAAGGCTTTTCTGATCCCGATCCAAGATGACGCAAGAGAGCCAGAGCAAACTAATGTTATTTCCATTAAGAAAATTTAAAGAAATGCACATGACTGGATCAGTTTATCAGAGACTACCTCCGTAGGCATAGTCGTTCTAAATCAAAGTCTCAGTATTAAAGACCTATTGCATTATTATACGTGGTCTGCAATAATGTCAAAGCCTGTACACGTTTTGAGGTTTTGAATCCAAATTGTATTAATAGGTACATACTCTTAAGTCCCGAAAGGACATACCGTCACGACAATTGATTTTTTGAAAATTTTCCACCCATAACTCTGTTCTTCCAGCCACCACGTTTATTTAAAGTATGCAGGTTATGGCTCGACACCACGCTTACTCATGCCCTTTGTTTAATTAAAATCCACATGCATAAGTGTGCTTTTATCTAAGGCACGGAGAAGTATTCGGAAGGGAATAGAGAGCAAGCAAGCAAGAACTTTTTTGATCGTCTGTGACTTAGAATAGTATCTTTTGTTATAACCGTATTATTAAATTGCTTTTTTGTGTTTTCTGGCCACTACGCCTATTCCAGCCACCACGCTTATTAGTAGTTCGCCAATTTTCCGACCAATGGCTATTCCAGGCACCACGCCAATTAAAACTTTGCCTAACTGCCAACCACCACGTTTATTCCCTGCACCACGTCTATTTGGGACTCTAAAGTAATAAATTTGCTGGTAGTTTGCATCATCTTTGCTCCTGTCCTTGTTATCTTTTAGGGCTTTTTGTCTTTCCGTTTCACCTAATTCAATAATTTATATATAAATATAATAACTATTAACTATAATTAATTAATTAAACTGCAATAAAGTTATCAGCTAGTTAATTGCTACCCCTGGTAGCTCACTGCTGCCCCATGATTGTCATGACTGGCTGCTGGTCTGCTGAAGAAGCGATAATAGTAATGATATTGGTAAATGGTTCCTAATGGCAGTTAATAGCAAGTTGCAACTAATTCATATATATTTTTTAGATATAAATAACACTAAAGACTCTAAAATGGCATAGTAAAATATGTAAACTTAAAAGATATATGGGCAATAAAAACAACCTTAGATTAAGTAAATATATATCTATATATCTATATAATTGTCAAAGAGTGGAGAATTACCACAATAGCTTACAATTTAAGGGCGCCGAGGGAATTTAAACCCCCGACCTCATAATTACTCAACAGACGCCTCAACCATCGGACCATCAGACCCAAAAGCTAAAGCAGAGATAGTTAGTGTCTAGTATCATGTCGAATTTGTGTTTAGGACAGTACACTGACGTTTTGCACACATTTTCTGTAAAGCGTTTGACTATTTCTATTAAACATACTAATTAACATTAAAACGTTTCATTCTCTGGTTTTAAATGGGCCTCAAGATCGGCTTATAACTTAGTAAGGAAATACTGGAACAGAAACTTTAACATTCAAGTAAAGAACAAGTATAAGTAAACCGATAGCAAATTAATCGTAATAGACAAAGCTCCACTTTTTATTAATACATCAATAAAAAAACAAAATGAAAGCAAGTAAATAACTACATAGTCTAATATTTAATACCTCTTTATGCCTCTTTTTATTGAGCAAACACCAATGACCCCCTTGTGAACAAGCATGCTCCGTGATGGATATGTAATTCTTTCCTGTGGTAATTCATCTAAAATAAAGAATGTATTAGTTGGTATTAATAAAAACGAGATCTTATTGAACACCTAGAATTATTGAAAAGCCTGTAAGCCGTTAACAAATCCTTGTTGTTCATCATAGTAATCATTAAAAATTGTGTTAGGGTCAAAGAGGACCACGTCCAGACTTTTCGGGCCTAAAAAAGCGCAGACCTCGATGTGCTAACTATAACAAGGGTGCATGTTGAGAGTATCATGTATATACGTGATTTTTGGACGTGTGTCTCAATCCCCTGGAATCCCTATAAAGTCTTCATGAAAAGTTTCCGCCTTGTAAGAAACCCTAATTTGGAATGGCAAAGGACATGGTACAGGTGCTATTGACTTTAAATTCCATATGGGAATACACGGTGCAGGATCTGAGAAGAGAAGTATGTACTTTGAGCCTTGCTATTTACAATAGGGTGGCCAAGCTTGGTAATCAATAATAAAACTCCGTCCTCTCATTTCTCTGCAAAGATTGTGCTTACAAAACGTCATCAGTGGACGTTCGGCAAGAATGCCAGGAGTTTTAAACTTCTAATTATCTGATAGAATACTAGCAGTCATAAAGACTTTGGCAACATTTATGTAACAGAAACGAGGACTTTGCTAAAAATAAACGCTAAGTTTATTCTTCAACCGTAGATTCAGCCATTCCATCTGCATTTTGTATCCCATTTAATTTCCGGTGTTAGTATAAAATCGATTTTCTTAAAAACCAGCAGTGCATCAAACAGTACTAACTTGTTAACCTAGTTTCAAATGTCAGCCCTTTTATGACCTTCTTAGAGTAGCTGGGATCCAGTTCAGATAATAAACATATAAGTCATTCTAGTAGACACATTGTGAACAATTATTATGTTTGCGATAATTTAGTTTCTGAAAGAATCATTAAAAATGGCATCTTTTCTTAAAATTACTTTTAGTGGCAAGGACGGTGGAACTGTCCTTAAAGAGGGTAGGGCAGGGCGTAAAAATTGTCCTATACCGTAGCACAAAAGCCCAGTGACATCAGTAAAACTAATGCCCAAAATGCATAATGACGGCCAGACTGTATGACGAGTATGAGTATATCGAGTTAATATCAGCCATCGAATCATTAAAACCTACACTGTGTAACAAAAGGTTAAGCACCAATCCAGTGTGTACCCCTCTCGATTGCGGCTCCGGTGCTTTATTGACTTGATTCCAAAAAGGCACCATGGAAATGCAAAAGACACGTACGAAAGCAGGGATGAAGATACTGAGCGCAATTATGTATGATCCTTACATTGCGATAAAAGACTTCTAGACAGTGAGTTTTTAAACATGCTAGGAGAAAATATCAAACAATGGTGCCTAGAGGTAAATCAAATATCTATCACCGCATATATAGCTAGGCCATATTACAACGGAATGCTAATGCGTGAAGCAATTATGGAAAGGGTTTAGTTACCTTTGGAAACTGAACTCTGGTTCCTAGAAGTTAAGAGCTACGGTCTGTGATGCGAACTTAGGTGAAATGTTGTCAATAAATTTACAAATGTCGCTTTTAAAAGCTAAAAACTCAAGCTTCCCTGGAAAGTCTTCAAATACAACCAGCCAACCTAGCTTATTTATTGCATTTAAAATGACTTCCATACAGGTATATCCCCATCAAATTTCATGTAACACGCAGGCTGGTTTCGCCAATTTTATGGTGTTACTAATGCAATTAATGTTCGTATTTTTATTAAGCTTTATAAACTCATTGAGTATTAAAGGGAAAATAATTTAGTTGATCTCCGTTCAAACAGTCTAATTATCTTGGCAAAGTACATCATCAGTAGCCCCGTAATCAAGGGGAACATTTGGGGGCAGGCCCCCTAGTGAAATATCCCCCTGTTAATATACTGTCAAAGTACTCATTTAATTTTTATGATCAGTTCATGCTTTCATGATGTCGGTTATAGTCAGCAAATCTTTCACTATTAGTATTCTCTTACAATATTATACAAGGCCGACAACAATATTAAGTAACAGTTAAAATAAACTTTTTGATTTCAATGGAACAATAAATCTCCCCTCCCCCCTCGATAGCTCATTGACCTCTCTAATGGACATGGCCGGCTAAGGGCGTCACCATCAAAAGACAAAGAAATTTTTAGAATGAACACAAGGAAAATAAGTGTTATAATTCATGATTTTCTAAGGCATAATGAACAGTTCCTTAACAATTATGGTTATGTTACATGATTTCTGGTTCACTACGAGCTAAAAGCGAAAGTGAAGGTTTACGTTATTTTTTCTTTTCTGTATTTCTACTTTATAGTGAACAATTGGCTAAAAAAAAGTTTAATCTACCAAACCACTTATATTGACCGAATGTGGTGCTTATGTTATTCTTTCCAAATTGGACGCGCATGAAAAGCCTGTCATTTCAAGATAATTTTGAAGGATAACTGGCCTTTTATATCTATCCTCCGAGTCTGCTAAAAGCGAGTTGTCCTCCGGCGTTAACCTTCTTGACATCAGCGTCCGGATAAAACCCTCTTCCGTTACTGTTAACTAGGCAATGTAAAGACATAGATTTAATAATAGCAAAGCTAATAATATTTATATGTTAAATTATGCATTATAACAGTATGCTATGTATCCATGTATATACATATACAAATGAAAATAGAGTATACCTTGTTTGTCGTAGTACACTGATGGGAGCCTAAATTTTTGTGGTCTGCCGGAGTAAACATCAAAGCCAAAAAGAATTGGATGCCTCCAAATTATTCTGGACAGCGGACGAAAGTTTTCATATGAAGCAGTTTCTATGCAAACAGCTTTTTTACCCTGAAAATTGAAGCTTTTCAAGAACCAGTTTACTCCATTATCTTGCAAAGAAGATAGAAAGGAAAAGTTAAAGGTACGATGGAAAGTAAATTAAAAGTAACAATAGAAAATAATTGTAAAGCAAGTATAAAGACAATCGAAAACACGACAACTTTTAATCTATTGGTACCATACATGTTACAAAGGGGTTAGGGATTTGGTCTGATTGATATGATAACGCCTCTTTAACTTCTAACTCATATCGAGTACGCGCTTTATCAATAATAATGAATGATTCCGGACCAGCCTCAACCCTGCATCTTACATTTTCTTAGAGATTCTTTGTGATCTGGGCGTCTGTCAAACCCTTGATCTTCCCCGAGTATTCAGCCATGCGGGTCTCTAAGTGGCGCATTAGTTGGCCTATATAACAAGATTTACAGCTTGAACATGTAAATTAATAAACCACACATGACTGACTGTTTTTGGGTAAAATGTTCTTAGTTGAAAAAGATGCTCCAATCCTTTCCTAGTTAAAAACTGATAAAACCTTAGTGCCTTCTTTGCAAAGAATCTTAGTGAACTTGTCAATTTTCGAGGAGAGCCATTTGCTTTTCTGCCCTAGAAACTGCATACGAACAAACAATTTCTTGATGTTGCTGTTGCTACTGCCATCTGAACTGCTGTTGACAGGTTCTCCTGAGCTGTCGTTGTTTTGCACAGATCTGCTGACCAAATAGCTTTTGAATTTACCAATATATCTGGTAACCGTCGAAACCGGGAACTGGTTACGTTGGAGTATTGTAGAGATTTTCTCGAGATCTTTCTTGAAGGCCAATGATGTATTGTTAATGTTGAAGGCCCTGAATACCAGACTTTTGATAAGTCTTAACTTGTATGTAATCGGTACATAAATGTAGAAATTGGTTAATAGACCTGTATGTGTGGACTTACGAAATACACTGGTTTGAAAGAAACAATTTGGTGCTTTTCTAACAAAAACATCTGTAAAGCAAGTAGGTAGTCAAAGGAAGGTGACACTCTATGACTCCTGGAGATGCTGCACTCAGTACAAATGGTCGAGATCTAGCGTCATATTTGGTAATTGCATTGCACTGCTATATAAATTTATTACATCTTGTTTATCGTAAAAATTTCTTGCACTTGCAGCCAAAAGCTTTCCTTAGTCCTGTCCTATGACTATATCTTATTTCTAGCTGTATCAATTAGTTTAAATCCCAGCTTGTTATCTCTTACAGTCAAACCCTAAGAAGAGTTTGATGTTTTCTTCTCCTTGCTTTGTTGCCCGTTATAGTAAGGGTGCCGCAATTTGTAGTTATTAACTTTGTGCAAAATCGAGTAGTTGTGTTACCTACACGGTTACATTTTACACGTTTCATATTGCACGGTGAATAAAATATTTCTAATATTAGAATTAATTGAAATTTGCGAATACAGAAATTAAGGCTGCTTTTGACGTTAAAAAGTAAGTCAGTTTTTACTCACTACTATTTGTACTGTTATATGGTAAGTATTGAACAGAGCCTCCAAAGTTGACTGTAAGGATAGAATCACTAACATTTGTATTTCCACCAAATATTGAAATGGAAGAAGGGTCCCCGTTGACTGCATCCATTATATACCACCAATGGTCATCCCAATACCGGGCGGCCGCGACGGTACCATTTTCTTGTGTTAGAAACAATTTTTCTTTAAACAGCAAGAACTTAACCGGAACATCTTTCAAAGATAAATATATACATGCAAAAGTAAGTCGAAGCTATAGAGCTGTTGCCGATAAAATAAGACTTAAAAATAGGTAAATACACTGTACAAGATGCAATATTCTTTCTCAAATTAGATCCTGTCAGTAAATTAATTGTGCTAAATAAAAGTATCAACGTACAATTTATTGTTTTATTATCGAGTATCATACAATAACTACCATCAAACAAAGGGTGCATACAAGATCAATAACCAAAAAAGCGAAGTAGCAATTCTAAACAAACAATAACTAAAGGCATTATTTTCTACAAGTTAGGTGGCATATGTTCTAATTTGTAACGAAGATATCTATTCCAAATATAACTGCCGGTTTTATTATACATCGTAAATAAGAAATTATGTGTATAACAAGATTTATATAATACTAAAAATTCTGGTAAAAGTCATTTGTTAGTGCTCTTCGGATAAAGCTTATATATATATACATATATATATATGTATATATGGAACGGGTACATATAATGAAACCTTTATATCTATATATATCTATATACATAAATGAATATGCATATCCTATATACAAGTAAAATTTTGTGAGATGGTTATAATGGAAATGGAAGTTATTAGGCCAAGAACAGGAATGTGGCTACTTCTGTGTATTTTGGATGTTAACGCCAAATTATTGGCAGGTTTTTCAAGTGAACATTCTAGGCACTTAAAAGAGTTGGATATGAAGAACATAAATACCATCTTGTTCAAACTTGAAGATGGTGTTAATGAAAAGGAGCAGAAATATACGATATTAGATCAATAAGAGACGCCTCAAATACAAGAAGCATAAGATAACACATACTACAATAATTATTATATCACGAGTAACAGCCTTCCCCTATTAAATCAATCCAAGCGCAGTTATAGGTAATACGTTTGAAATCATATCAGACGTATGAAATGGAGACCGAGACGCCTTTAAATAAGAGACGCCCCTTCTTTCCTAAAAGACCCAACAGTATATGAAAAGTCCCCCACCAGCAGAGGAAATCGGTGATGGGCAGGGAAATAGCTAGAGGTTACAATAGTGTTTATGCATTTACACAAAAACCTGAAAAATTCACACATAATTACAACGAGGGCAATCTTTCAGGTCAAATTTTCCATAAATCTTTCAAATATAAAAAGATTCAGCACTCTCTCTCTCCAATGCAACAACTTTTTACTGCTATCTAGGAAAATATTAAAATATATAACCGTACTTTTTCGAAACTTATATCTTTTTTTCATGTCTGATGTTGGTGATGAAACAGTGCACTGTCGTCCGTCACAGTAATTCCACTCAAACCAAAAATATCCAGTCCAGATTTTATGCATCCATTCGCCAACATTTATGACTTTCATTTGAACTTTGAATTCAAACTCTTCTCTTAGCACTAAATGCTTTACCTATGCAACGTTCAAGTAAGAATAACATCATTTAAAATTGAGCACCTGGCAGTTTCAAAACAGTGGGATTGTCCAAGCCAATGGAAAACGCAACCGTTAATTAATTTAAGGAAATTCAGCAATGAGAAAAAAAGAATACAAGACTCTTGAGATTAGCTGATTCGAAACCGGTGCTGCCGTAGGAAAACTATGGATGTTCGAATTTTGATAGGAGATTTTTTGGATTACGGGCCTGATGTCTTTACTTGTACTCCTTTATATTTCAACAAATACCTGTATAATGGCTTTAAGGTCATCGCCTATTTAAGAACATATTGTTTAATAATTAAGGTCTATAAGGAAGAAGTCAGTGTACATTGTCACCAGGAAGTAACTGGTCCAGAGGTCTTAATATTCGTGCGTGGTAGAGCGCACAGTCAGCAAATACTTTAGCCATTGACAGTAATGACACATAGCTTTTACATACAGAGTAACTTGCAGGATATTTTTTTAAGTAGAATTTAATTTAGCAGCAAAGGTAGGGCAAATGCGCAACATTACTTCCTGTATACATGTTCCTTTTGAAAGGACGTGGCCACTACGCCGGATATACAAGAAAAGATTACCACAGTCGTCGATATTCACTTTTTAAAACTTATTATTTAATGTGTACGATGTAATGGTTATAAGGAAAATTAAGAAATTTAAAGGTTTTAAAGTAAGTAGGAAGGGATGCAGCAAATCAAGATATGCCAATAGAATCAAAAGCCAAAAAAGCTATAAACATTGTTAAATCGGTGAAAAATGAATCAGTTAATCGGAAATACACAATATTATATTTACAAAACAAATATTAGAAATTAGCTATGGTTGCTTGTGCTTAATGTTTAAACTGAATACATAAAAAGGTTCAAGTATCTAAGAAAATGGATTTCAGCTGATGAAACAAATAAATTTAATACAAGGTGTAAAATTGTTTTCTGACAAATCTGCTTCTTTAAGAGACAGAGATTTCCAGAAGATACTTGAGGGAAAATAAAAAAGATAATGCTAATATGTTACATTTTTAAATATTGACTTACGGATGTCAGTGTTAGTCAAATATCAAAGGGTTACAAACATATTGTAAATATATCCTTAACAGTCCACAAAATGCAAGGGCATCTATTTTCCGATGTATTTATTTAGAGCCACGTGATCATATGTCTCACTACTTTAATAGGGTCTGGAATGTGGGATGCAGTTTAAATAGCCAACAGCTTAACTATAGATTCCAGAATAAAAAACCCAACGGTTTTTGAGTAACATTTTCTACATGGTCAGGATCAAATCATAGTAATGACGTCCTTCCATCAAGTTGACAATATAGTTAGAAAAAGGGAGTTTAGTTGGCTTCAACGTAAAGCAATGTTTTGAGCTTACCATACCATTGACAAATTTTGATATTTCCTGGTCCTCACCAGTGAAGGAGTGAAAGACAAAATCGCCGCATGCCTGCACCTTTCCCGGAATAGTCTTTACAGTCTGTCTCTCCCTCTAATGCGCCTTTTCGTCTCCTAAAAAGACATAGCGTGCCGAGTAAGGTTTTGCCACATAATTTTATTTTGTGGAGCTTGGTCAGTGCATATTTGCTGTAGCGTACCACCACGTATTACCACCACCTTAATTTTGCTCGCATATTTCTCTACAGTATCAAGCCATGTTGTTTTAGTCTTCCCTCTGGGCTTTCTGACATATCTCTGGTATTCTCTCAGGCCTCTTTTGTCTGGTGTTTTGTCTGGTAGTCTCTTCATATGCGCATATCACTTCAGTCGTCTTCTTTTCACTTCCTTGCTCCACACAGGGCCTGTTTGATTACCTTGTATAATTTCTCATTGGTTATTTTCTTCGGCCATTTGATGTTCATTATCCGTCTCAGCAGCTTTCTCTGGAACACATCTATTTCGTCTTCAATTTTCTTTGTGGTTGTCCACAGCCTACTTTTGTAGATAGGGACGGTTTCTTACTTTCAAAGGCATCTTTAAGCTTATTGTATGCACTCTGAGCAAGAATTTTGCTTATGTTGATGTCACTTTCGGTGTGGATATGACTTCCAATGTCATTTGTGCACATTGTGCACATTTGTGCCATTCTGTGGTTCCTTCCCTATGAATTTCATACTCTTCTGTCTTGCTGTTATTGACATTTAGATTCTAACAATTTGCAACTCAAGGAAGAAAGAAAGGGATTTTTGTAAATGTTCCCGTATAGGGTGCCGTAGGCATTAATGGGTTAATGCGTTTTATTACAAGTATTTAAAATATTTTGTAAGTTCTCAATCAGTGTTTTGGCACAAGGTGACTTATGTGTATCTTTTAAAAGTTGATTAACAGTTTATAGTGACTGTAACCCTCTAAACAGGGTGTCCGCATTTGACTTAGAATGTAACTGAGAGGTAATGCAAATAAGGGGGGAAACATTTTATTTTTCCAAAAGTGCTTTAAAACAATGCAGTAATCACAAAATGACTCAATCATTCTTGTTGAGTGGTGGGAGGAGGTTCTCATCGTGATTGCTAGATAGAGTATTTAATATACCTACGTATTAAAGTTTATATAGCAAGGGCACAGAACATTATGTAAGCATTAATTGTTGCTATGACGTAAACAGTAAGGACCACAAATATACTTGTAATGAGTTAAAAACTTTGCCCTCTTTGCTTGCCAGTTAGATGGTAAAAGTTTTCTGGTAATCAAGGAGTGATTACCTTTCTAGATATACTGTTAACCTAAGCTATGCCTCATAACAACCCCATATGAGTAGGTGAAACTCCTGTGTCGGGATGAGGAATAGCAAGATATAAATAGTACATTGGTCGGAGGTCAGACAAAGTTTATAGGTTAAGGAAATCAAGGAAACATGACTTCTTTCTTGCTTGCGATTGCTCACCTATTACTCATCCTCAATTTATGCAATGCAAGTAAGGAAAAATGTCCGGCCTGCTTTGTTGCGTTCTATTAACCGACGCTATGTTTGAAGGGGTATTGGTTTTTCATATTCGCTACCAAACAATTCATATTTCTTCAATGCAGTATACGTCTATCTCTCTGATGCTGAAATCCTTATAGCACGAAGTTATTTTGGTTTCGTACATTTTGTTTCCATATTTTACCCCCTTTATGATGAACTTTCATTTACTAGTGTTCCAAACAATAACTTTGGCGTGTCATTGGGTCGCCTAGAAGCCTTTCAGTTGTAAACGAGAATTGGGTAAAACTTCATGCCCTGTCTTAGTCCTTGATGCTATAAGAACCATATGATGTTTTAGCACTGTTGTTCTAAACGGTATGATGGACCTAAGTTGTACGGAATTTCCTTAGCATGAAGTTAAAAACCGTAAGTAACAAGTAACAAGAAAAATATTTGAATGTTTTTACGGGTCTTTTCAAAGAGTAGAGTAACCCAAAGGCCCCAAAATTTTTGCGTTATTGAAATATCTAGCCCGAGCCAAGAAAATAAACAGACGTACGGCAACAGAGGTTTAAACTTGCAACACGAGATACACCTGTATATTTAAATTTAATCCTCTTGAAACCAAGTCTTCTTTACTTTACATTGTCACTTTATTTATCTACAAACAATTACATTTTCCTTATATTAAATCATCATTCATTGAACAGACGTCAACATATATGTGCTCATAGGGACCTGGATCCAGAGTGACTTCATCATCTACATTTACACCTCTTGACGTCTTCGTAATGTGGAGGGAGCATTGGCGATGCACTATAACATAACAGATCAGCTATCCTAACAATGATGAATTTTCAAAGCCTTTTAACTGCTACTATATGGTTTTGCATGTCCCATTTCAAATGAAACAGACGTGTCTTTACTTTCATTCAGTCTTTATAGCAAAGTTTTCAATTAGTTCATGAACCTTAGTGATGTTATGAAACAGTATTTTTTCTACCCTAAATTATGTAAACGCACTATGTATAAATACAACAATGTTAAGAGGTGCTTCCAATATTTATGACGTCTTTAACTGATGTGTTCGTTTTTCTGATTTTCAAACATATTCCGTTCTCCCAAAGCCACGTTTCCTAGGCTTGGCCAATATTTGATAACTCTCCAGCTTAGTATGGTTTTTACCAACGATAAATGTCTCTCTTCTAACAGATACATGAACATGGCTGCTCCTCTTCTCTCTTTCCCATACATTTTATTAACATAGATCCCTGTCATGTAAGAACGATCTGTACTCACGCTGAAATGCTTTTTTACTTATCCATATTTTTACACAGAGAAGCTTGTCAGAGCCCCCTGTCTACAATGCTTCATTAAAGAACTACCAAACTACAAATAGATGTCCTTTTTGACTACCAGAACCAAATACAGTCAGTTTCTCTGTTGAGACGTTTTTCGAATGTAGTTAGCAGCTTGATGTGTTTAGCGGTCAGAAGAAAATCTTTTCAGACTTGTTAGTACGCCTCTATCTCGACAATCAATCTCTTTCAATTATTCGGCTCTGACCCCAGAGAAAACAATCTGTTGGCTGTATGTATAAGCCAAGGTTTTGCGTTCGGTGTCATTGACACCACATTTGAAAATCAGAAAGGAAGGCCAATAATGACCCTGTTATTGAATTTCCAAAAGGAAGCCGACTAGGAGCAATCCCTGCGCCTCCTTAGATGTGATTTAGGTTTGATGAGCTGATATAGGAAAAGAGTGAATTCTGTGCAACAACATTTTTGAACTCTGGAACACTTTGCGCTTGCTACCCTGTGCTTTTCTGTTTCATACATCCTTAAAGTAGTCGCATAAGTTTAGTTTGTTTTTAGTAGATTGAAGGATAATCTCTTACTGTATTTGATTCAAATCACTTTGACTCGACTTAAGTAATCGATGAAAAGACATGGCGTCTGTGTCTGCCTTTCAGGACTCGAAATTAATTTAAGCTCAAATGACTGCAGAAAACACTCTAATGTGTGTGTCAATGAGAGCTAATTATTTTGGTATCAATAGGACAATTAATTCACAAGAGGAAGAAAAAAAGGCCCTTTGCATACGGTTAATACGTTCAGCTATACTTAGAATCGAGTTGTACAAGGCAGAGAACAATAGAATCAGAAAACCATTTATGACAACCGGTATTGAAAAGAACATGTGTGTTCATTAGGTCAAAAAAATATTTTTATGAGGTCTCCCGGAAACTCAAAACAAAATCAGAGGACTCCTGTGCGAAGACATTAAGTTTATATAACAATATAGTAGATATGTTGATCGATGGCTCTTGAAATACATTAGAAAGAGAAATAAAGACAAATAAGCAGTGAGGATTAATGTGCAACAGAGTTCAAAGACAGATTTAAAGAGCTCTCCTTTACCAAATTCTTGTTCTTTGTCTTTACTACAACCTTTCAACTGAGAAATACTAAGCTCTCTGAGATCATCAGAACAAAAAATTGTTTTTGATAAAAAAATATAGGGAAAATGAAGGATTAGAATATAGTTGCATTTTATTTCCAATTTTGATGTACATTTGATGTGTGGAGGCGACCAGGGAGCTTGTTTGGATAACATATAATAGTACAAACTGTTGGAAACTTATTTACTGACATGTCGTAACAAGGATATAGGAAAGATTACTTCAGTCACTCAGATACAAACTAGGAGGGTTACCCCCACCTATCAAGGGCACTCTGCTACTAGGAAGATGTTTTCATATATATATTGAATTGAAATATGTTATTAATTTTGTTAATGTAGCTTTTATTACATGCTAATTATCAGCTTTCGTCGTTTTAATTTTCTCTTCTGTTGTGATGCGTCTTGTGTCATAAAAATGGCTGTTTCTTTTTGCTACCAGCGCTGGTTAGCAGATGTAAAGGGGAAAGTAATTAACGCTATCTCGATCTGCAAATAGTTAGTCTAGCAGCAAGCTAAAGGTATATATCTCAACTAAGCTCTACTGGACGCAGGCACAACTAAATTGTGATTCACAGAGGTTTTGCCCCTCGGCAGATAACATATAGTTGCACTGGCAAGTAAATATACGCACCATTTGTGAACCAACCAATCAACGAACAGTAAATAGCAATGTTGTCTGTAGGTTATTAAACCTCTAATGTAGTAATATATGTAGGTTCTGAATCCGTGACTGCAGCAAACTTAGGGTCAACACCGTGACCTGAACTCTCTTGAATCTCGGCAAAGGGTGCAAAAAGGAGGGTTTGTACGGGACAGCCCAGAATCTTTATACAAACAGCCCAAGTATTCTCTAATCGAGAGGGCAGTTACGATTGCCACTTTAAAATAGAGCTATAATAAGACCGTCTAATCAAGTGATTTGTACACAACCAATTACTAGTTTCTCCAAATAGACCGGCAATTATGTTCTTCTTCTGCACGTATGATTCTCCCATGTCTCTGTGTGTGACCCTTTAAGGATCAACTGTGGTAAAAATATCATACTTAATGCAAATATACTACACTAATAGCACAATGTAGAAATCCGTATTTGATACTCATACTACTAGTATGCAGCCCTTATCTTTCTTAAAGTCACATTATAAGATATTTTTCTTCCGAGTCCATTTCTCCTTGTTACGATACGTATCTTCAAAGTATAAATTTGCAAAAAATCGATAACAGACGGAAACAAATAATGATATCAAATTTATGGAACTGTTACAAGAGAACTGTAGGGCCATTTGTATTGTACAGTTACATACGGTAGACATGTGGAGGACATCAAACCCTTCTATCGCAGCTTGCCTTCCACTCTCTCATAGCTCTAGACATGATGCATTACGTATGAGATGATACTATTTTATTGCTCTAAAAAGATGACTCATCGTAGTTTAGGCTAAAAAGTTTTTTCGTATGACGCTCATCAGAACCTGCCGTCATAATTATTTACAATGATAAACAAAGAAAGGGATCGAAATTTACAAAATGGTTAAAAGCTAAGTACGTGATTGGTTACAAACAAACATTGAATAGACGAGAAATTGCGGACGTAAAGGACGAAGCTACTCAAATAAAAAAATGTCATATACAAAATGTTATTGGTGGCAACGTTTAGGCGCAAGTTGCTCGATACAAAGGGCCTCCGGTACCCTAGGATAAAAACCTGATCTACCTTGGTAAATTACATTAAAACAATCATCAATACACGCCTTACTGCATTCAGGATTTAAAAAGAAGTGCTGGCTGATGGTAGAGACGACCATAAAGTTCAATATCTTGTTGTTGTCTTTACAACTACGTGCTTTACTTCCTGCGACATCCCTTCTACATGGTACTACGGCAGGGACATGTTGTTTTAACCTCGATTCCAAAATTTGTGACGTACAACCCACATACCGAGCTCCACATTGGCATTTAAATTTATCAATTATATAACTTTTATAAGTATAATAAGCGTCTTCATCAGAGGCATTACAATTTTGAACCTTGGAGTTGAAAATATGCTCAGCAACTGGTGAACGTCTGCTTGAGAACTCGTTTGTACCAACAATTAGAAGGCTGTTTTTTTTATTGTATTATCAAAAGAATGTTCTCTTTTCTAGCCTTGCTGTTTGTTTGCAGGAGTAGGCTGGGTTCAAATTTATATTTTTACATTCCACTAAGGTGCCTTTGGTCATTGTGTGGGGGTGTCTCGCGTCGACACTGATTGCTGTGAATGTGGCACTATGTCCACCGTAACCAATGTCGATTTTGATAAAGCTGAAAAGTGGTCACGGAAAAAATTGAAATTTGGCAAACCTTTAAGGGGCGTGGCCCCCTCTGCTCCCCTGTTTCCTCGCCCTGTTAAGGAGGGTAAATTAAACAGGAAATATATCTAGAGGTACTAATGATCCTTGAAAATGTTGTTTATATTTATTTGAGTCTATGTCTATGTCGCTGTTATATTGCTTTATAATTTTCTTTTAACTGCAGTATGGGAATATTTTAGGCAACTACAGTTTGTGCCTTTTTCACCGTTATAAATCTAGTATTAAAAATACAGTGCTAGCCACTCATATTGACAAAATGTAGCTGCTTTTGTTTCTTCTATAAGGATAGAAGTGTGCACGAATGTAAGAGAAAATGATTGGTATCAAAAAGCCTGTCTCATGTTGCTATTCGTCTAATATTTTAACATTGATAAACATATCCTGTTTGATTAAGCAAACAGGACAGTAACCATGGTACCAGAGCACTACCTATTAAGTACCATCAGCAGTTAAAGATTAATGGTGGTCACGTCGTTTCTTAAAGAGTACGAAGTTAATTTTTACATACTGCTGAGAAGTTTTTAAAATACTATATAAGATATTATTGAAATTCTGGTGTCAGATACTTGCAGTCAAATTACATAATTAGCTACAGGAGATACTGTTAAAAATACTCAAATCTTAATGAAGTACGTATTACATCAATCAAAGGATTTAAAGGTACAGCTTACAACAAATGTACTACGTATTTACTACAATAGCACAACGAATTTTTTTCGATAAAAAACTTAATTTTGATGATTTATTAGTTGCATTTGATTAAGAGTGGAATAGTCAAGATTCAAAAAAGGCCCTTAATAATTGATCAATCATGTTGCCTCTGAACAACTGATAATTGATCCATATAGGAATACCCCCATGACAATACGATTCTTCCCATTATGATACCAATTTGTGAAAATAATAGAGTCTTAAGATTAAAATCAACAAGTTATACGCTACTTCTAAATCTTCACATTAATCTTGTGCCACATTTGACAGTATTTTTGTAATGTAGTTGTATTTTTTCTATGAAGCACCCATTTAACGAGCGGAATTTTGGTTAAAATAACCTAATAACGATAAAGGGGCCTTTTAAAGCTTTTTTAACAATCGTTTTTACTGGAATTGATTTCACTTCTGCTTAGATAAAGCTTGATAACAATAAAATTTGTTTTTGCTTGAGAGTTACGTTGCTTTTCGACAAATCAACTACATCGGGTGAACAAAATTTAACTAATTGGACAACTGGCAGTTTATCCCTTAGATGAGAGTGGATAAATTAAATACGAATTTTGTAAGTTTTTCTACTAAAGAGTCCCGATCATTGCTATGCTGTCAGCTCTATGGACAGGTATGAGTGATGTCTCTGTTATCCTTAAATAATATGACAAATAGAGGGTAACGGCGCTTTAGAAAGAAACTTCTCACTAAGAAAAATTAAAAATTATAACGATAAAAACTACGAACTTAGAAAAGTATATAGAGAATATTAGAACCATCATTTTGGCAATCGTAAAACGACTGTTAAAGTAAATGCTCTCCCTTTAAGCTGGCGTAACGTGTTTCTTTTTGATATTACTGTCGTTCATCGGCATAAGAATTTTGCGAAACTTTCAAATCACCCTAATTACTGATATGCCAGTTTCAATCGCCTGATGACATCACAAAATTGGAAACCGCTGATCTTGTCAGTGTAACGTAAACCACGCGGCCATGCCTCTCTTCCACACCTTAGATTTAACGATGAGCAAATAAGCGAGAAAAATGTAATTATCCTATATACATTCGACTGTAATTTGATGCCGCTAGGGCGGGTTATGTCCTTAGTGTTGTTTTAATGATGTCAGCTAGTGCTAAAAACGCATCATTTAAAATCTTCTTTTCTAGACAAAGCAGACGTTTATTGTGTTGTATCAAATAAACGCTTATTAAGGGATTGAAAATGAAGCTATAAGGAGATCGAATAAATTATTAAGCCACGGTTGGTTAATCTGTCTAGAGCTACATTATCAATTGGAAACGAAAATAGGTAGAGTTATACTTTGATTGCATAGTTTGAGAATTTCTAGAGAAACAATGACAAATGCAATACATTAATCCAATCATGAAAATAATTGTTTCTGTTTTATATTAAACAGATTGAGCTATGTTCGACAAATTTATTGCAGTGAGGTTGACACTAAAACCACAAACATCTGGTTGGGAGACGGAATTCGCTAGAGTAATTGCAGTCTACACACTTGTTAATTAGATACTGTGTTTCCTGAGATGTTTCTGGAACGAAAGATTAAGATACTAAAAGATTTAAGGTCGTTAACAGTATAAAGCACACAGACATATTTACAAAGGTATACAAGACGTAATAGAGACATTTCAAAAATATGAACACTATATATAAAGATCAATGGGAGTTCATATTGTTATTAAGAAATTATTTATCACATAACAGCAACTAAGAACCCCTCTTTCTATCTAAAGCTTTCTTAAAGGTTTTTGTAGGAATTTATCTATAGTTGTATAATCTGGGATAACAACGAAACTTTTAAATTAGTCTTACTAAACTCGTCATTCGGTACAGCAAATTCGCGAACATGAGAAGAGCCTGTTATAATTCAGAGAGGAACGTTTTAAACTTTGAGGCCGAGTAATTATTTGACTATTGGAATAGTAAACAAATGTTCTTAAATCTGTCGCGAAGGGAGAGTTATATTTAAGTGAACTTTATCCATTGAGGCCAAGTTTTAGGTAGTAGAAACTACCTCAATTGAAGTGCTTTATTTGCAAGACGCCTAAATTTTTGCAAGGAGTAGTTTTGCAAATAGAACAATCAAAATCAAACAAACAAAAAATTCGCTGATGATTTTTTCAGGTATTTAGGCATTTGGTGTGCCTTAAAAGATTGCTTAGCAATATGCAATTTCTAGATTGTCTGAAACATCGATAAAAACCATACAATGGCGAAAAGGATACCGTATTAGAACGGACTTCAGCAGAAGGAACGTGAATGAGTATTGCATCCCTTGTATTAGGTTTAACGGTTCAAGAGGTAAATGATCTAATCTTCCCGATGGTAATTAACAACAACTGAACTGTTTCTGTTTAGCTTCTCTTCTTGACCTCTATTTCTCACAATGCGGCAACATTTACCCTTATGTGTGTAGAATATTTGTAGGCAGACAATTTTCCTTTCATGGGCCATCGCTTAAAAATTATAAATTCTCAAACTCTGGCGCCTTTTGTTAACGATGTCATCTGTGCAAAAATTGCATTGATCTCTCCTATTGAAGTACTCATCAATTAAAACATTTCTTTTGCATACTAGAGGGACCCCGAAATGAAGATGTCTTGCTCCATTCCTGTATACACAATAAAAACATAAATATGATGGCGTAACATACTGGAACTTATACTACGTCAAGACCGTGGCAGCTCAAGGCGGATTACACAGGTCACGCCATCTACAATATTTTTATATACATATTTTTAGACTTTTTATTCCACCCAAAGATAGGATATGGAGTCAGTGTGACAGTGTGATTAGGGCATTAAACTCATGACACAATGGTCCTGGGTGTGAGTCCCGAGCTGGTCCTAGTGCTAACGATCTTCCACGGTTGTCATTACTGCTGCCGTTCACAATGACTGTGATTTTGTGCCCATGAAAAAGGCACTTTAATCCGATACGTTGACTACTTACCGGACTTCCTAGGTTTAGCCCGGTGTCAATATACATTTATATATATATATATATATATATATATATATGTATATATGTATGTATATAATTCTCAAAGAGTGGAGCATTACCACAATAGCTTGTAATTTAAAGGCGCTGACCGGATTCGAACCAGCGACCTCATTATTACTAAACCAACGAGCTCAACCATTCAACCATTGAGCCACCAAGGCTCCTATATATATAAAGGATAGGTTGGTTGAATAGTTTGGTTGTTTTTGGGATGTTCATAAATCACAATAAGAATGTGAATGTCGGCGAAGGAAAAGAGAATGACAACGGTAAAAGTCCAAGTGAGTCATTCTGTCGAGTCTTGAATTTGGCACTTTTGAAGTAGCCCTTAAATATATGTTTCTAGATTGCAGTCAAATTGGTAAAGCCTTCTTTTCTTGCTATAAACTCTGAAATATTGCTCTCAATATTTTACCCACTGCTTTTAGTCAATAGAAGGAAGAAGTTATATTAAATTAGAAAAATCTCCAGTCTTGAAACAATTTTCACGAAAGGTTCCCAGTGATGCATGTGCCTACAGGCGTCTTCTTTTGACCATAGCATTTTTTATCAATTTCTTGGTCATATGATGTAGAATGTGTTATGCTGTGCCCATTTATGTCTTTGCTTTGTATCCTAACCGTCAACACGTCGTTTACATTTTTTCGCGAAAATTAAATGTATCCTCTTACTCAAGCTGTACCTCCTGACTCTCCACAGTTTTAAGTATTATAGTAATACATCTAAATATTAAGGGAGGAATATTTAAGACCTCCCCTCTTAAAACATTAATTCTTTCAATATTTAATAAACGTGTAGATGGAATGACAGGGTAAAAATTGGTCAATTCTTGACTTATTTTTCTATAAATTTAGCTAGTAAATATTATGTCATGAATTTAAACTCATAGTCCGGCTTTTCTAGGAATCTACTTTAAATACGTAAGCCTTCTTAAGAAAAAGTCCGAAAAACAAAGCTCTACAAGTCTATCTGGTGACCTGGTTATGGGAAACTCATGATCTGAACAGATGCTTGTATTGTGAATCTGTTTACTTCTGCGAATATTCAATGATACCTTTAATGGCTTTCTGTAAGCGTCATCAGAGAAATCATCACCAAAATGTAACAGTCTTAATTACACACCTATTGATGCTCGTTAAGACCTTGTACTCAATCAATAAGAGAGTCTTTGTTGCTTAGGCATTTGACAGAAGGTCAGGAAGGCTGCCCACAACATCTAACTTGGCCACTGGTCAAGCGATCAACTACTAGAGCGGATAACGGAAGCACGACAAGCGCTAAGCGTCATTGCATTTGCAAGTGCAAACAACCCGGTTTTTAAATGAAGTGTTTTTCGGTGAAGACTTAAATGTATTAACTGTCGGTTAAAGCTCATAATTGTGGTGTTGAGATTAAACAAGTCAGGTAATCACCGGAAGAAGCGCATTTTAACGTCGAGGGATTCTATCCTACTCACACAAGCTAGACACAGTTTCAAACTGCTACGGCTTGAGAATTGAAACGTGGAATAAGGAAGATGACGTAGAAGGGCGGAAAATGACTAGAAAGCACAAGATGTAAATATAAGAGTAAAAGGCCAGACAGAGAGACAAAGTTATAAGCGTAAATTCAGTTTATAATTAAAATAGACGAGCTGGGAGACAATTGAATGACCTTAAGTGTTGAATTTTGAGAAGACGTAATAGTGCACTGGTTGCAGTGGGTGTGTTGATGGTAAACATAAGAAACAAGTAGATCCTAACATCTTACTCTAAAATTTTTAGCACTGCCTTTGTAGGTCTAACTTCAAAACCCTGGCCAATATACAAAACGCCGAAGAAGATAGGACTGTAGTGAAAATATGAGGAATAAAGCTTCGACGACGTATACTATTAAGGGACGTCTGTGGCCGTAAAGGACGTCACAACCCTTGATACAGAGAGAGTATTTTCACTTTCAAGACTATAATGCCACCTTCCACAGAGCCAGAAAAGCATCTATGTTTTAAAATTATTTTAGCATGATGTCTTACAGAAAGTTGTGACTTTCTATATGATGTTTTCATAGGTGCGCTGTTTGAAGCTTATATGTAGTAATGTCGGTAGTTATCTATGTTTAACTTCAGCTGTGAGAGGAAATTCGTTTCAATAACGAGTAACGTCCTTCAATACACGCCCTTGAGCACCAGAGAGACTCTTCTTCCGCAGGACAATATCTTTTAAAGAATCAGTATAAAGAGACTTCGCAGACTACTTTTGGGAGATGGTGACTAACAATGTGACTCAGCTCACAACATAATTTCTTTGGCTAAATATAAATGTAAATACGAAAATGAAAGAAAGATGAAACGAAAAAAGATATTTAAGTGACGCTGTCACAAAATATAAAAAAACCTCTTAAATGACCAGCAACCTTTTGTATGATAGCCCATTCTGTGAGCCTATTAACTTAAAATGTAAGAACAGAACTGTCCATGGGACTTATCCTCAGAATAAACATACGAAATCAAAGGCTTTTTTAACATTAATGATACAATTGTTGCTCTTTATCATTTCTCTTTATCGTGTCTCTCTTATAATATTTTTCTTGAATAGACTCCTGTCTTAAATAAGACACTACTATTCTTGACGTCAGAGTTGCAATAGCCTCTTGTAGTACTATGGAGGATAATTAAAGTTTTAAAGATTATGGTAATGAGTTAAGCCAATGTTTAGCCGATACAAGATCGGTACAGGGTCACTCAAATGAAGGTTCACTCAGAGCCAGACCTTTATCACCTACTTTACACTATCATTAAATTTAAGAATAGATCCTTTTCTTTCAGAGGTGACAAGGTTATCAACCCAAAGAAACTTTCCGAACAATTATTTTAAATTGGTGTGAAAACCAAGTGAACTGATACGATGAGGTAACTGAAAAAATTGTTAATATTTACAAGGTGGTAAAAGAAGTTGCAGTAGTAAATTGGATACTTGAAAGCTGACGGTATTTTTGGATCTCAGTGTGCGGATCACATTGGAGATTTTAATTTTAGCTCGAGCTTTGCATTGTTGCTTTTGCATGGCAGTAAAGTATACGCCATCTCTCCATTAAAGAACATACATTGCGGTTAGACTGATGACAAATTTTCAAAGCATCCGCTGTCTCTGTACGTCTGGGAGAATGAATATCAAGAAATAGTTAGTCGACTTTTATGTCTATGTTAAGAATGTTCCAGCGATAATGCTTTTGGAATAATTGCCATTCTTGTTAAAGTTTGGCAAGGAATTTTATGAGAAATAAATTATGTATTTTAATAAGTCCAAATTCAGCTATTGAAATAGAAGTCAGATTTTTTCTATGCCAGGTAGGGGGAGAGGAGAGGGGGTGGAACAGGGAGTAAAATCATCCAGTTTTAGTTTACTCTGTGTAAAGAAATCTATCAAATCATTACCTGCTTTGGCATTATTATCATACTTTCAAACTATAAATGCTAGTGGGCTTTAAGAAGCTGATCGTGGACATTAGCAAGTTGCTTATACACGTCTCCAGTATAAATGTTTCTTAGTGTTTTGGTCTTTGACGGAAGCCTGAAAACTAACTTTGCATCACTATACGTTCCTTCAATCATAAACTATCTTTAGATACGAAATTTTACCTCTCAAAGCTCCGTCTAGAAAGCCGGTTAAGGAAAATACTGATTTATCCTAGTTGACAGTACTACTTTACAATAGCATGGTGATTCTGAATCTTTGTATTATAACATAAAAGTTTACATACTGCATTAAACTTCTTCTTTTTCCTTCGTCTCCTCCCTTTTAGGGGTCGCCACAGGGGATCCTTTGTCTCCACAACAGTTTATCGTTTGCTTCCTCCTCCTTCACGCCAACCACTCTCATGTCATCCCTCACCACATCCACAAACCTCCTTGTTGACTTCCCTCCCTTTCTCCTTCCCGGTATTCCCATCTCCAGCATCCCCCTTCCAATATATCCCTCATCGCTCATATGCACATGGCCAAACCATCTCAGTCTCTCCTCTCTCACCTTATCACCCAACAGTCTCTCCTCTCTCACCTTATCACACAACCATGCTGCATTAAATACGCGCGCATTAAAATGCCAAGAGGGTTCCAATCAGTGGCAACACCGGATATTACAATGTGAGAGCTTACAGCTTGATGTGATGAAGGATTAGGGATTAGGATTAGGGATTCCCAAGACGAGGCTGGTATTACTCATTGTAAGTAAAATCTGTCTCGTCTCTAAAAAGGGATCTAGAACTAGAGCGGGCATCCGGCTTCTTTGAATTCCCTTTCTGAAACTATCTTAACTTCTTTTGTTCGTCGAGTTTTATATTTTAACAATAGATTTTAGCTAAGAAGTTTCAAACACTATGATAAGCC
>JAAAKM020000498.1:31311685-31335332 GCA_010016025.2 Alatinidae sp. Z8VKAUB7J3
TTAACTTCTTTTGTTCGTCGAGTTTTATATTTTAACAATAGATTTTAGCTAAGAAGTTTCAAACACTATGATAAGCCTGAAATTTTAAATATGTTCTAGGTTTAAACACTTTAAACAGATTTGATGTAGAAATTTTAAACAATGTCCAAAGATATTTATATAATTATTGTATACGTTTCTGTTGTTCACAATTTGTATAAATACCACAGAGAAGGATTGCACCTATGCCAAAAGAATGAATAAAGATTCCGAAAACTCATGTTAAGCAACCAATATTTAAAGGGCATTTTGTATGTATAGTATATAATACACTTGACACTTTTATACAAGGTAAAGTTTAATAGTATACAATATAATTTATATGTATGTCGTATATATATTGTATGTAACTGCGTACAGCTGTCTATTGATTGAACAATGTTGCTGTTTTAAACCACTGACTTCTCTCATGGAGTGCAATTGAACTGAAGATGCACAGCAACGACGACATAAATGATAAACTCAGGAAGGATCCTGAAGACGTTATTGACGCTGTATTGATTATATAAATATGGATATTTAATATATATTCAAAATATTTTTTTAAGTTTAAAAATAGTTACATTTTATTTACAAATGGCACTTTCATCTACGTCTTTGAAACCACACTATTAATCATTTTCTGAATAACTTCATAATATTGTAGCTTCCTTACATGTTCACAGTTTTGTAGGTTTCAGCTTTCACGAGTATCTCCTAATCAGCTGTTTCATAAACCATTCTCGTTCAAATTTTATGAAGTGTTATAATTAGACGTCTAATGTTGCAGGTATCTTATGAAAGGTTAGGGAAACATACAATACAAAGTTCACAGACTTTCTACTTTTATCGTTCGCAATTTTTAGTCAACACAAGTTTATTTATATTAAAATTATTTAAGATGCATTTGAATTATGCACAGTAACATATTTTTGGTCTGAAATTGCTAACTTTTGGTAAAACTGAATGTTTGGTCTATGAGACATGAGAAATCTGGTATGCAGAAGACCACACACTGACTCGTAGATCATTTAGTTTGGGAATTCCTCGACCACGTGAGCTATATACTTGGTTGGGTTTTGAATTTGTATTATGTGACCAATATGTTGGTAATCGTACTATATTACTTTAAAAATGTCATGAGCCAATATAATCTGCATACCTGCTTAAACTGATGTTATGCCTAACCGAAACAATAGACTACTGTTTTTAAACAATATCAGTTATTTAACAATGGCACATTTGAACCGATCATAAGTGGTTCAAAATTCGAGTAGAGACTTCAAAAAACAACTCATTGTGTGAGATTGAAATGCTTTTGTGATACTTTATCCAATCATATTGGTAGGTTTTGTTGTTGTTGCTTTTTGTTTCTTTGAATGATAAAGCATTAAATTTCTTTAAAAAAATCTTAAAGGTGCATTTGGTCAGTTACTTTATCATATTCAATAAATTATGTGCATTTGTCCCTTTAACGTTTGTGTGTGTGTCAAAGATATTTTTACAACTTTTAAAATTCGCTTTCTAGTTTAGATTGCATCACCAAAGCAAAATTGTGTTTCGCTAGTGTCTACATCTTGCTTCCTTTCTGCTTTCCATGATTCGATTTCCAATACAACTTTCATCAGATGATTTACTTGATTTAAAGCTTGGTGTTTTTGATATCTATATTATTGTTTTCGTTTCTAAAATTTAGAAAAGTGATAATTTGATCAGTTGTATGGCATATGTTATTAATCTTACCAAGTCTTTCGTTATCTAAGATTATAACCATTACCATTAGAGTAATGCCTTGTTACTTCGTCAAACCTCTTACGTCATCATGACAGATTAAACTCCTGACTTTAATATTGCCGGGCCTTCCTCGTTACTTTATGTCCGTACTCTTGGAGTGCACGTGGCAAAGCCTTTGGAATGAGGGATGTAAATCTAATAAGATCAACATTCTCGGCTCACAACCGGATCTCAGAGGTGGGGGGTCTTTAACAAAAGAAAGTATTAGCGAGAGCTGCAGCTACAACTCCACTTTTCATCATCTTTTTCTGCTCTCTCCCAAACTTGTGATCTACAAACAGGTGCAAAACAAACATGACTGTGGTAGTTTTCTTTCAAGGGATACAGTCTGACTTAATTTTTACCATCTTGTCAATTATGTTGGGCGTTACAACTCCACACGTTTCTTGTGTCTCCATCTGCTTGTCGATTATGGTGATCAAGGGAAAAATGTGATGCTCTTTTCATAACCCTTTGACCTCATAGTATCGTACAATAACTTGAAACCTTCATCAAACTGTAATTTACCTCTTTAACTTGTATATTCCTTTCTCTCTTTCTCGCCCCCTCGAAAGTATTGTTTTGCCACCTCTCCCTTCATACTTACCCTTACTTTTCCGGTTTCCCTATTTATAAAGTTGTAAACAGCAATGTTCTTGTTGAAATTATGATGGTTCATCATATCTCAGTGCTTTCTCTGGTGCCTATGTTATAAACTTTTTTATTTCTATCTAAATAAAGCACCTATTTCTCCACCTGAATATCAACTTCAGACAACTTTATTTTTGGTTAATTTCCTCTTATGTGCTTTAACCAGAAAAGGTAGCTAACAAAAACGTCAGATAGGTGATGTTTAGGAGACATGCCATGAACAGCGAGAAGCTGGAATTTCTTGTTACAAAGGATAAAATTGACAGAAAGAGGGCGAATGGCAACGTGAATAGATCTTTAACGACAAGGCGAGACAACAGTTGGAATGCTCAGTGCAACGAGGAATCTTGAGGAAAGGAGGGATGCGATAGCCAATGCTATGCAGCACAGCACCTCTTCATTATGATTTTACCGAGGACGAAGAAATATGCGCAAGTACCTGACATCAAAGGGTTTTTTAGAAGAACTCATTATAGAAGTATTTTCAAGTAAACTGTACGTATGTAGACATGGCAATACAATTTGACATAGATCTCCCGAATTAGCAACTTAACTATTGCACTAATTACGCGGTTGTGACGTTGATTTGATAAAAAAAATCTCATATTTAATTTCCACCAGCACAATAAAATCAACTTATTATTGAGAATATATTAATACCAGGGACGTACTGTTAGTGAATGCAAGGCATGCATGCCTTAAAATTCTTAAAAATACACTTATGGATAATAATGGTCCTATCCGTTTTTAACCCTTATTGTTTCTTAGGGTCAGTTTGCAAGCGAGGGCAAGGATCGTATGCCGAATACACAAAAATATTCATTCCATATATTCTAAATAAATAAAATTACTAGCAAAGAGGAATTCTTGGGGGGCAGCCGGGACCATGTTCCCCTGCTTCATATTTGTCGGCTTTTCTCTTGCGAGATCTATTTTAATTTAGGTTTGAATGCCTTATATTCATATCTATGCAACTTTGTTATTTCCTCTACATTGAACATTCCAGTTCGAGAAAACCGTCAGATTACAGATAGCCCCGACGGAAAGGTTAAAAACTGTTACGGGTGTTCAAACAGGAAACAGAACTTTAAGGGGAAATGAACAATGCAAATAATAATAATAATAATAATAATAATAATAATGATAACGATATACAGGAGCTTTCCAAATTACATTGGCTCTTCGTCTCCCTTGACGAATAAAAGTAGGTATAAGCAAACAACAAAATAAAAGTGACAAGCCTAGGCGACCAAATTATAAATATAGAAACAAGTAGGTTCTCCACGGCAGTGTGCAAAGTATGTCAAGGGCAGTACGCAAAGTATGTCAAGGGGTCTGGAACCTAATAAGGATTAGATTGAGTTAAATGAGAACTCAAACTGCTAGGCCATAGTGAAAAAAGGGTCAGTAAAAGACGTCATAATAAACATGAGGCTGAATCCCTTGTGAATGCATGTGAGACACAGATTAACTTGTCTAAGTAATACAATTTCTTCAAATACAAAAAAGATTATTATTTCATACAAATATGCCCGAGGGAAAATCAATTGCAGCAACAGCGTAATTACTTTTTATAGAAACATTGCCTCTAATTTAATGATAATCAGTGTATAATCGCGGAGGTGAGGAAGATTGAAATTTGCCAATGTGCCTCCGTCGCCCCCTACCCAAAATAATTTGATAAGTGCCCCCCACTTTGTAACAGTCACAAAATAAGTAGTATTAGTAACATCAATATGAGTGGTGGGGGCAGTGGCAGTAGCAGCCAAAGTATTATTCGAGCTAACAGTGGTAGTGAAGTGGTGGGTAGGGAAGGTTTTGGAAGCAACAGCTGAAATAACGGAGTATTAGTTATAGTAATTAGCTATACGGAATTACCTTCCTGACATGCTCTTCCAGCGAACCCAAGGGGGCATAGGCAGCTAGGTAGAGTTCCTTGATCCGTATTTCTGCAAATTCCTTTATTCAGGCATTTTTCAAGGGATCCACATCGTCTAACAAGAGTTTCGCATGTCTTCCCAGTAAATCTTTCTGTGCACTTACATGTATACGATAAAGCACTAACGACCTCACACTGCCCTTCGTTTTGACATGGATTACTATCACAAGGAGAGCTACGAAAATGACAGCTCTTAATGCCCTTGGACGCAGAGAAGTCTTTTACAAGCTGCATACGTCTTGCGTTCACTGTAACTTCCTGAATGCACCCATTAAATCCCGAATCAATACCAACTCTCTTTTTAACAGTGCTAAAATCTTCAAGTCCACCGATGAAAAGGCGTGGAGCTAAGTTGAGTCCAACTGTGTCACCTGGCAATGAAAACACCGCGAGAAATAAGCTTAATTCTTAACAACGGACTCTCGAGTTAAAAAAGGGAAACATTAGCCCATTGAGGATCAATTTGGCCTTATCTCTTTGCCAAGTTATTGTTTTGAAATTCTGTGCTCATTCCACTCGAAAAGTCTACATTAAAAATATTGAAAAATTGCGATCCTGTTTCTGATGAACAGTTTGCAACTATGTCTCAGAACTGTGTACATAAACGAAGCGTTATTTTCAGATTTCCTCAAACGATTCATATTATTGTTCCGGACGAAGTTCCCCTTTCGAACCAAGTTACATTAACCTAGTTCTTAAATTATTCAATCAGAGGCTTAAAGCAATCAATCGAATTTTCAGTTTATGATATAATTACTTAGAGGGACTTCACGTAAAACAGTCAGCAAAACACACCTTAAAACACGTTTTCGTTAGTCACAGCAACTTATAAAGAACATTACCACAGAACAGTTATGGCTAGCAAGTGCAACTTTGAGCATCGTTCTAGTTTAATTTGACAACAGTGTTCTTCGGCGTGACTTGGTCGAAAGACTGACTAGGTCAGAAAGGACACTGCCATTCTTTCTCGTCTTCTTCTTTCTTTTTTCCTTCTAGTCATTTATTTTCTGTAAACAAGACTCGGCAAGATTTACTAGCCACTTCCTTGATTTAAACATCCTGCTCCGATCATTCTCGTGACGTCCCAGTCCTTTGAATATTTATAAGTCACGTAAATCGTTATGAATTTCATCCATCAGGCGATAATTTGTAACATAACTGGGGCGAGACTAGCAATACTTTGGTCATTCATGAAAACAATTTTAAGGAGATGAGCACAATTATATTGCTCTTCTTGCTTTATTCTTAGTATCGTACTTTCATGCCTTGTTACAAAAATTGCTGAATTCTCAGTCATTTATGTAATTTGCTAAGAGTAACATCCTATAAATCAAAGGTTATAGTCCATATCTCTTTTACCAATACAAACTTGAGCTGCGTTGGTAAAAGAAGGGGGGTCTAGGGTGCAGCTCCATTAGTGTCGACGCAATCTCAACTTCAATATCGAAAAACTATTTTCAGATTTATCAGAGTTCCAGAACTCATCTGGATAACGTTGATGAGAGTTACTGCAATTTCCCGGCAACTATATTGTATTTTGACGAATGCCAACTATCAACATTAAAACAAGACCAGAAGCTACTAATTCCCCCTCCCCCAAGCTTTAGCCCGGGTTGATTGTGGCACAGATTATATCAGTCTACTAATGATGGATTGACATATCAAATCTTCTGGATAGTCACTGCAATAGCGGCCATAAACGTCATCTGGTCTGGCTAAGACACAACACTCAATACGAGCAAGTCCATTTATCGAAAGGGAGCCTTAGTTCCGATTACCTATACTCAAGTGTGACGTACCTGGCGATTGTCCTTTGAATGCCACCTTCCCGTTCAGTTGTATTGATCCAAATTGTCTGTAACGGTCAATATTTACTGTATTCCAAACACCCAGTGTAACGTTATCCATGTTTCTAATAATAGCCGGGCCAGATCCGCTGTCAAATCTAAGTTCAACGTGGCCATCAATCATGGCCACAGAGATAAAATCTCCATTCATAGCATCTGCATTAGTGTGGCCATAGAACAGAAGAATTCCACTTGAGTCATACGGTTTAAATGTTATCAGCAAAGATACCCTTTCCCACGAATCACGAATGCCAGATAATGCCAAGTAAGAAGTCTTGTTAAAGAACGGAGTTCGGATCGTTCTTCCTGCGGAGAAATACAGTTATTAAGTTAATACAAGTTACCTGTGTGCATCATTGCTTGGAGGCTCGTCGGCGATGAGGCGCACGACTCTGAAATTCAATTCGCATTAGGTGAATGGATATACAAAAAAATTAAACCGGAAGAGAAAAGAGCACACTGATAACCCTGGAAAATGAGGCACGTACAGTCTTCTTCTTCTTCTCGTTTAAAGCTGTTTTTTCCTGTGATGTTGAAGGGTCGGTCGGCCGGGTTCCCACAAAGTTGTACGTCTACGAATCGAGGGCATTGTTTTCTTAAGCACCATTGTTGTTCATGTCTTCCTTTCTGTTGTCGTTCTATTATTTCTTTGGCCTTCTTTGAAGTCTTCTTCCAGATGTTCTTGCTTCCGTTGCCTCTCTCCCAGCGCACTCTTCATCCTCCTTGCATACCCAGACCATCTTCTTTGTAATCATTCTTCGCTGTCTGCTATGATGGCTAAGTCATCAGCGAAGAGGAGCTCCCACGACAGGCCTGTTCCGAATTTCTCACTAACTACACCCAGCGCAACAATGAACAAGAATGGAGGCAAACGTGACCCTTGATGGATTTCTGCTCAAATAGGACAAAACTAACGACGGTTCTTGCACTACAGTAAGTAGTTTCAACCATCCTTATCAGCTTTTCTGGTACATTTCGTGGCAAAAGGCAATAGTACACTATATCTCTAGCCGTAAGTTCACAGACGCCCAGAAAACATATTGGGTTACATTCGTACCAATTGTATGAGGCGACAACCTGGTTAATACAGCATATTCTGTTAAAGCACTTTTCTCGAGGAGTTAGCTAGAAAGTTTCCAAGCTTTTACGAACTAAAGTCCTCTTTAGTGAAACTCATTATTACTTGATGATCATAATCAGTCCGGTTAGTGTGAGGAACTACTGATTGATCCAGTACCAACATAGAATTGAGTCAAGGGTCCGTAACCTCCCGCTCAAACTTTCGCATTTAAACAAAGAATATTGGAGGAAAACTGACAGAAGACATCTGAAAATATGACTCGAATTCTATTCTCGTGGTAGGAAAATCCCTCTTTCAATGGTCTACCAGTGTTCACGAATATTGGCGTACCGTATAAATGTGATATAGACGTCTACTGAAACTGGAGTACGGCAAAATCATTTACTCTGCCCCCTTCATTATAAAGTAAAGAAAAATTTGTACTTTCGTACTCAAACTGCTTCACATGTACCCGTTATCACTTACAAAGCGTGTGAGCGTGAGAGACCATACACTGCCTGAAAAAAATATTTCCAGCCCTGGATGTGACATGTTAATGGCACAGTTATAGTTAAAAAATTTATTGCAACAATTAAGGCACTTCTACTGTTACCTTGTGAGCAGTGCTTTCCATATCTCCCTATAGGGCATCTGCACTTAAATCCAGACCTGGGTAAATTTGTACATTTTCCATCGGTTCCACAAGCATTGGGAAAGCATCGCTCCACTCGGAGTTGACAAGTGTGTCCCGCGAAACCGGGCTGGCATTGACATTGAAAGCCATTTCTTGCCGACGCTTCTTCACAAACACCTCCATGAAGGCACGGCTCACTGTCGCACGAATTACAGTCACTGACGTTTTGCTTCAGAAGTGCATCCTCGTCTAACAGAAGATAGGAGGAAATGGAGAGAGATGAGTGACGTCTGAATGCCTAAACCTCAAATATTAATCAATATTAACTCAGAAAAATAACAATTACCCTCGTCTTTTTTCCTTTAGAGTGTAATTTCTGTGCAATGTAACGACCTATAAATCTCTTAATGCCAGCAAGTATAGGCTTTCCTCTTGTAAGAGCGCTATCTCTGTTCCGGCCTTAATACTACGTCTTCCCCATGAGGAGCACAACCTACTACAAGTATAACAGGTCCGCTTTCTGCCCCATAATGTAACCCCATGTTTCCTAACAGTCAGTGCTTGTAGCTTAATTACCTGAGACTACTTTCTTACACGGAGCATCACAAGTATAACTTTGGCGTCTCGTACGACCTTAAGGAAACTGCAGTAGTAGACACAGGCATGGCACTCAGTGTTAAGGGTTGCAGGAGTACCAACTAGTTTGTACAAGAGAGGTGTTAGTAGAATTGAGGGATTCGTTGATATGTCTGTGGTTGCATATGGTCCGGTAGCTTCCGCCGACGAGGACTGGAGTGCATCATAACTTTGAAGACGATAAATTATAAACAGATAGATTATGATTTAATGTCATGAAGAGCATATAGTCCTTTCCGAAGAATGCACATATCGTTATGGTACCAGTGGTGGTAAACGAAAACAAGTTCAGATTAAAAATTAAAAAATAACCAGGTTAGGAGTGAGTTTTAACGTTTTTTAGCTTTAAAGATTAGGAAGGATCTTGATTCAAGTAATTGGACATAATCCAAAACTTCAAAGTGGAGCAACCGAAACTGACGATTGTTGCAACTTTGATGCTTTGGATCATCACATGGAAAGTGCTTCTAAAACTGCAACTGCTTCTTTTTTGCTTTAGAGCATGCAGTGTTTCGTTGGAAAATTGGTATCAACTTCCTCGAGTTAAAGCGGGGGTGAGAGGGTTTGTGTGAAAGGTTTAACACTTAAAATAGCAGATTATATAGCCTTCTTCATAAAGCATAAAGGTTATAAATGTCCCTTTCACGCACAACACTTCATTAGGTCCTTCAAAATTTACTCCGATCCATCAGTTCATAAAGATGACTAGTACTATGAACGCGAAATCTGTTCCAACATATATGATGAAAGTAACAGAGCCGTGTCATAGTTGTTGAATGTTTACGATGTGCTTAGAGTACTGGCTCCGTCCTACAATTGTTGAATCTTGAGAATATTTTAATTGCTGGACGAGATAACAATCGCAAAGGAAAGAGTCCTTAAGGTAATAATACGTTGAGCGATGATATCAATATGTTTTCAAAAAAAGGTTTTGTCTGCCTGTAGGAGTATCCTAGTTATCTCCTCGATTACCCGGTATTCAGCTGGTAGATCTTTCACGAAAATCTCCTACACCACACAGAAGATAACTTAGAATTGTTAGAAGCTACAATAGGGCTGGTGCCACATCATGTGCACTATTGTTCTTCTATTGGACGGAACACTGACTTATCAAAGGCTTTAAGTGTTGCAAAGCGGGTTTCGAATGGGTACTTGTTAGGTTTTCATTTGTATCCAGCCGTAGATAAGATAACCCGGCGTTCATTTACATGGCTAAGTTGATAAGAGCCATCCCATTCCAAATCTTAACGACACGAAAATATTTCTCATTGACAAAAATTTGACAACTTATTCAAAATGAATCACCTCATTGATTCGGGAGGTTATAACACTTAACGTTCGTGTACTCTTATAAAGCTATATGTAATTTTATTTTATGAAGAAAGAGATCTTTTATAAAACTAATTTGGATAGGATTCCTGCCATAAAATTGAGAAATGTCTCAAATTGGACGTATTTCTACGAAGTTGTGGATCAGCTGGCCACCCGCATATGACAAGATAGCATCACATTCAAATGAAAGATCTGCGCTATTTCCTCTTCTGTCTAGAACGAGTGAACAGGAAGAATTAGAAAAGCCCAGCCCCTAATGTAGATTCTACTGGGGCCACTAGGAGACAACTTTATCATTATTAGATAGTACAAATATTTCTGTGGGCAAGATCAAACGTATCTGAGTAGCCAGATTCGTGACATGTGATAAGCAAAACGGGAAGAATAATTAAGAGATACTGAAAACGATGTTTTGTAGCGCTTGTTGGTAATTGTAGGTTGACATCATAAAGGGAAGCATAACCTTGTCTAAATGCTCGGCGTCTTGGGCTAAAACCAGTCTGCCGCTACAACCTTTATTAATTCTTACTTGCAGCTCATTTGGCACTGATAATATAACTTCGAAGTTGCAAAATCAGGCAACAAAATCCTAACACCAGTTTTCAGCTATCACTGAAGGTCTTCATAGCATTTAATCTCATCAGAAAGGAAGATAGATGTGATACTCTGCACTGACAAATAAGTAGGGGACGCTGGATGAGGAAGTTTCTCAAACCTTTTTATGTAGGGACGCAAGGGAGTTGCAAGCTTTTGCTAAGTAATAAAGTCCAGATTGTCGACAGCGCATTTTTCAAATTGAAATTCTTGTTGTCCAGCAATCTTTACTTCTAACAGCCTTTTGACGATAAAAAATAGAGTGAAACAATTTTTCGACTTAGATCAGCTACCAAATAATCACGCCGTTGATGGACTAAATACTTTTATCATATAGGTACATTTGCTTTAATGAAACGGTGAAATAGATGTCAAATTATACTGAATTATCTATTAAATTTTTAAAAGTTAACAAGCAGATGATGAGCACTATTCCTCAAAACTGAAGAAGTGCAAATAACGACGTATCTATACAGGTATAGTCCCTATTGATAATTCCTTTGATTGAAAGCAAAATACAGTGAAGTGGAGTAGAACTTCGTACGACTTAAGAGAGCAGTAATTCTCAACCTGCGTCTCAGTTTCTCAGACGCCAAAAAATGAAACTACAATTTAGACAAAGTTTCGTCTTTTATTTAAGACTTTGTCAGCAGCATATGCAGACTTCCCACAATGCATCTCGCGTTAAGTGACATTTTTCGTACGTCTGGGTAAGAGCTTATCAGCGTTGTACAAGCATCTGACAAAGTCTTGAAGAAAAGACGAAACGTTGTCTAAATTGTAATTCCCCTTTTTGATGTCTTAGCTATAGTTTGTCGATGTTGTTTTCACCATAAAATTAACAATTCTAGAACAAATTGTACTATACTATATTATGCCATACTTTCTGTTTAATACTATAATGTATTATATCGTGCTATATACCATATACTAGTATCCACCACACAATACTATACTTTTATAGATTCAGCCATATATTTTCTTACATTATACTATAGTTTCCGGTATACTGGCCTGTCTTCTTTCTATACTCCTCTGCATTCTGCTTTTCTCTTTTTTGCCACAATTACAAAATCGTAATTTATTACCTATTCATGCATTCTTCTAAGTCAATTTAATGCCTTAATACGTTAGTTTTTGGCCTAATATACAAAGATTGCTCTAAAAATACGACTCGCCGTTTTTCAGGTTGAAAAGCGTTTTTCGTATGACTTTCATCAGAACTTGCCTAATGTACACTTCTGAACATAACTTTAGTACTTGACGGTTTCCTACCTGGGAATAATCAGAAACATTGCAATAACTTAAAAAATTAATCTGTAGTTGGAGCACACGCTAGTGTTGCCTTTCTCGCGAGCAATTGTAAAAATCACGGGGGCGAAGTTTAGCGAGGCATGCATGTTTCCTAAAGTTCGGGTAGCCAAATCGAGTCTTTCATTCATTTTACTTCCACAGTTAATTGGGAACGTAGCTTAATATGTTATTTTGTCTATGACGAATGGGGTAACGCAACCAAAAATGAACATTGTCAGCAAAGAAAAAATTCCCTACCACGTGAAATTCAGATTTAAAGTTCAGTTAAAACAATTATCATTCCATCTTTGGAGTCAGGTTATTTAGGAATCTCAAAATAAATCATCCAGAGGTTGGCTGTGATGGGGCCAAGTAATAAATATAGTTCAGACATCACTAAATTAAATGCCACAAAGATCGATTCAGTATATTGATTAGTTCATGTCAGGAGAGCTGTCACCATGAGCAGTCTACGACGCCGTTTTGAACATCGTGATTCATTCTCTCTGAACCGTATGTCAACATTTTGACATGAATGCTTCATTTACGTCCAAAGTAAACGATTGAATCATACCTCGAGGGAATCTATTAATTGCCCCTTTCATATATCACTGCTTCGACTTAGAGCGTCAGGTTGTCTATTTAACCTTTCCCATAAAGAACATTGATCACTGCGCCTGTATTTAAGATAATAAATGCTATCAGCAGTGACGCTTCTTCCTTCGAACCAGCGGAGCAAAATGAGCACGGCAAAAGCTTAAACGGGTCACAATGATCCATAATCAGTAGAATTATTCTCAAAGAAAATGAGATTAAATGTAAGGCAGGGCATTTGAAACACATTCAAGATGCACTTCCGTGATAAAGGATAACCACATGTTTATAAAAGCGAGCTTAGTTACTCTGACATCGTTGAATTGTAGACTGACTGTTAACATAATTTATACGGTTGAAAACAAGAAGCACAGGTCATGTCTAGTATTCGTGAGAAACACGTATGAACTGATATTGATACAGTCATGCAATTAATACTTTTGTTCAAACTAACAAAGGTATTTGATTGTCTGTTGGGAAGTCATTAATTGAAGAGGCATGTAACTTTAAAATACAACACCTGTTTCAAAGACTTAAGCGTATGAATTATTTATGTTTTAAGTAATGCTACATTATAAGCTGTTGAAAGGACCATAATGAAATTGTTTATCGATATGGAAAGTGCCAATATTTGATACTAAAAGTTGTCTCATCAAACAATCAATTTAAAGAGTGGAAACGTTTGCTTTTCAGAAGCAGAATATCCGTTAAAAATTGTAATGGTCCTCGCAGTTGAACTCTCTGCCGCATGTAAAATTTTCAGATTCGATAGTCCTATCACCGAATGCTGACAGCTTTATGTGTTACAAGAAGAAACAAGACTCAATGAGCAGCCCGTTTGTGGTACCACCGTCACGATAGTCAAATAATTGGGGGATTTGCGTTTCGAAATATTCAAGATGAAACATCCAGACAATATAATTGCCAGTATCTTATTCAAAGGGTGTGGAACTGACTTCTTATAGTCTTTTCTGGCTTTATATATTACAAAGACATTAGTGTATAGCTTGCATCCTTGCATTATCAACCTTCTTAGTTTCAATAGTGACGTTGTAAGATGACCTGCAGTGACGAGAACCTGAATCGGTTGAAAAGCGGTGGATGTTAGTTTTTTAAGACTGGATGATTGGCAAGAACTCACTCGTAATGGCCGTTAACTAGAGCAGCATGTTCAAGTCAGTTCAGTTCAGTATGCCTAGTCTTTCCTTGGCCGTGGTCGTGATCCTGTTGAAACATCTATGCTGACTTTCTTCTCTATTTCATCGCACACACACACACACATATACAAATACACACACACTCTCTTCTCCCTCGACTGTGCAAAGAGCCAACATTTTTAAGTGTGTAATATGAACAACTTTTTGGAATGCTATCAGAACCTCAGAAAGGTGATTTCGAAAAAAAGGAAGGTATTGTGAAAGCTTCAGTTAGGGTCCTGCTCATTGCCATTTCTTTTCGTCTATGAAAAATTGTTAGAAATTTAAATTATTCAAAGTAGAAAAATTGCTTTTCTTCACTGTTTGAGCAATTTATCTGACATGCTCTATGAACCGGTTTGACTAATTTTCCAATAAGTGGTGTTTACCTGTGGTAGGTCATAGAGACGACACCCCAATCGGCATGAATCTGACTGTCTCTATTATTCATTTCCTATTTTATTGCACCGTGCATCCATTTTGCTCTGAAGCCCTTGTTTTAATCACACTACTAAGACCAAATGCGTAACGTCTCAAAGAAATAGGCATACCACACATGTTCATATCCGATCATGAAAACATTTTACGCTGTACTTAATGCCTTCCGTTATCCGGCTAACCTCCTTCATGAAGCAGGAGGGTCACTCTCTTCCTTCAGATGATAATCAAAGTTAATTAGAGAGTACTACCTAAAGGACAAGATAAATTTACTATAAATTTCACGTCCTTCAACCTCGTTTAGTTTAATCTACGAAAACGCTTTTAAGTTTTCGCAAATGAGTATGTTAAATCGTTTCCAATAGAGCCAAATATCAACCTTATATTCTAGCCCTATAATTTAACTCTGACTCTTAAGTGTCAGATATCATCACAAGAGAGGATTTTCATACTATCAAAGGCAAACAAGATTGAAAACGACGAATGAGAAAATGTTTAAGTCATCAGTCCAGGCCTGTAGAAACAAATTTAAGGCCTTGAGTGGGATTTACTAACTGATTTGTACAAACATCAGCGCCAAAGTCATAACTCAAATGAGATTATGTGTTCAAAGTGACACTGAGTTTGTAGTAGAACAAAGACTACTTCTCTCCTGCCACAGATTAGAAAGTGAGTAAGGCTTACATAAAGACATAGATGGTTATCCAAATGGCCGAATATGTCTGATAAGCTTTACTGCTACCCTTAAGATGACCTAAGTCTTTGCTGAAGAATGTATGTGTTAGCGAGATCAGTTGAGGTACTTAGGAGTCTTTTGTCAGCTCTCTATTGAAAATCGAAGAAAATTGATTTAAATAGCAAGATTTTGAGAACTTTATCTGGCTGTAACAAATGGCGCCAGTGAACACTTAAAGTTAACTTAAGAAAACCACAAAAGATTTCTTAGAGAATAATTGAACTCAAATTGTAAAATTATGTGGCGATAAATTCTTGTTTTGTGTATTCGTATAGACCGGAAAAAGATGTAAGATTATTTGAAAGGGACAACCCAATTAAACAAAGATAGCCCTGCCCCCAGAGTTTATTAATCCATTATGTTAGCTGTTGAGCGAGTAGAATGACTTACGACTACTGGAGCAAGTGTTAAATGCCATCTGATATCTACTCATCTGTTGCTACGGTGACACAGCATTGTGTGTGTTGTCTGTACGTAGTTTAGCACTAGGAATAGCAGTTGAAGTGAAATAGTGTCAAGAAAGAGAAAGAGGAGGAGGAGAAGAAGCAGAAGAAGAAGGATAACAATAATAATGAGAAGAAGAAGAAGAAGAAGAAGAAGAAGAAGAGTAGTCTACCACAATTTTGAGGCAACACGAATGCTCCTCGTGAAGGTGATAGTGAAAGAGAAGTATAGTATCACGAGATAAAAAATTCTCGGTAGCGAGACGGGTGCAAACACAAACCCGCACAGCCTTGTTCTGCTAAGTGATTACTGTGTTTTAAGACATGCCACGGTCACAATTAAGATTACGTAGGAAGCCCCTAAAAGGAGTTTACTTTCGTATCTTCTGACATTCCGTTAACTTGGATATTTTCATTACCAAAGGTCGATAGCATAGAATAGGGTTTACCATTCTTTAGTCAAGTTGTTGATGAAAAATAGAATACACTACCGAAGAATATACGTATCGTAGTTAGTACTAATGACTTTATCAACAAAGTACGAAATAACATTGCTGTAGGTGGAGCTACTATTTTACAAAGCTCTCAGGAGTTTTCTAATGTAACATCATATAGGTCATAATTTTTCTATAATCTTATCTGTAGCTATAAAAACGCCAAATAGCCAAGTTTGTAAAGCAAGTTTAATAAAATAAATATATCTGACAAAATGTACCAACTAAACTGTACAGAATATAGGTGGAATCCATTGGACATAGAAAGCCGTTTCGTGCATATTCGTTTAATCTTCTAACTCTCTAGTCTAACTAAGTAGATATTCAGTGCATTTTTGGTCAAGATAAAAATTGCAAAATTGTATTATTTTGTTCTTTTCAGTCACCTCGACCACGTTGGCTTTGTTTTTTAAGCTCCAGTTCTCTATGTGAAATTTACCGAACAGAACGTATACAACAGATACCCTTTTAAAAGTACACAATGTAAGTAAATAGGGAGCGAAGAAAAGGTTAAATTACCAAAATTACCAAATTCAGATATAAATTATAGACATAGATGAATCAATGAATAGAAATGGGTACAGCCCCTCCTCATTACATTTGTAAGGTTGAAACATAAGAACACATTCACAGGAAACGTAGGGGAAAGAAGAGAGTATAGAGGAGGGGGGACGTTAAGTGGTAGAAGAAATTATTATGTACTTTTTTCCAACGAAAAACTAAAGGAATCAAAATAGAAAGGCTTCTTCAGGATACATACACAGATATACAAAGTATGAGATTGAGCATGCTTGTGAGAGCTGAGGTTTTTGGATTGATTTACGTATGTCACAACCACACATCAGCGGCCCTGTCTTGATTTATCAGCAAATTCAAGTTAAAATTCTCCTTTTCAAATTACAAAATTCATTATTTAAGCAAACGCAAATATTATCAGTCAAATTAAAAACACCATGTTCAGATCTTGTTCCACCGTTCGTAATAGATAAGGTTCATTTTACAGTTAATGCAAATCTGTTAAGTGAAATAAGACTGATGTTATGTAGTTTATAGCGAGATACATCCGCAGCTCATGCCATAATGCAAAATAACACTGCTGTCGAACACCTTTAATTTTAGGGGTACTTAAAATCGCATACAAATAAACAGATAGAAGAAGAGGTAGAAGATAAACAAGTATAATCCAAACGGTTGAATACATGAAGGTATGAAATACAACAAAGTCATTATTAATGCGAAATGGTTCGGATCCAAGGGGGTTAGTACTTCTATGCAGGTCCCTAGCTCTGGCAGGACTATAGAGGGTTCCAATCTTACCGCCAACGCCCCGAATTCTCCTGCCAATTTTTAAATATCCAAAATCCCCCAAAATTCAGCATAACTCGCCCAACACCCCTCCCCCCACCCTAAAAAAAATTCTAACTCTGGCTAAGAGCCTGCTGCTACGATTGTCAACTTCGTTTTACTCGGGTTACGCACGACTAACCAAGCAACGATCAAAAGTAACTGAAAAAGGGCTCCATCTTAGACGTGAATCCATTCAAGACTGGACATGTGAATATTTGTTTCAAAGAATGAATTCAATTATTCAAAATATAATGATCAGATCAAATTCAGAGGAACACGGTTACCTGGCGCTTAAATCTGTACATAGTTAACTACCGCTACTCTAGTTAAAAACAGTTCCCTTCAAGTCCTTCCGGCTATGAACATGAGTATTTATTTGTAGAGGGAGAGCATCTACGTATGGAGAATGTTAGTTTTAGGCCTTCCTAATTTGAAATTAAGCATTGATAGGAACGTCAGAACAACTAACACTCAACTTGACTGTGACTGGATATCTTCTTCTTGATTTTTGTCAATAGTTTTATCTTTAAGTACTTCTCACCCACAGCCTTACAGGTTTATCGGCTTGACAATTCCCCGAGGACATGTATAAAGACATACCAACCAAAATATAATCAATCAAATATAATCAATCATACTCTTTTGTTGCGACAGCTATTTCATTACTAGTATTACCCTGTAATCAAGTACTGCTACCAAAAAGAAAACAATTCTATGTCTCGCTCCTTTACTCGTCGTCTAAAACTGATGGACTTCAAAACAGGCTCATTCCCGTCGTGACAATTTATAGAAGTCTTCAGTCATAAACACATACACTTTATAAAAACAACCGATGGCAATGTGCAGCTCCACGGATGTAATTTGTCGTTTTGATTTATGTCAGACTCATCCTAATTTTTTTGTCAATTCATCGACCTCTTTCCTCTGCAGAGCAAAGAGCAACCTTCAGCCATGACAACAAGAGGAAATTTTGTACAGGGAGCGAAGCAATATAATAATTGCATGTTAAGAAACTGAATATTGAGCCGTTCTTGCAAGAAAAACAGGCTGACCACACAAGATAAATAATGCCCATATGGATCAATCAATCACATTGTGATTCATGAAAATCTACCATGGTGTCTCATCAACACTCTCTTAATTTTTTGCATTGGTTACGCCAAATATTAGGTAGGATGTGTGGTTTTGCAGCGCAGCTACAGCTACTACTACTAGAAGGTTATAAATAGACGGACTACACGTAGTGGAAAGTGCAGCAAGGAGAGCGAGTGAATATCAAATGGGTGAAAAGCTACAGAAGACACAAAACTGTGTTACTGCACCAATGACTTGTAAAAGCAGGTAAGACGTCCTGGACTGAGGCCCACAAAGCGTTTACTAGTGGCATACCCACAACGCGTCCAGGTACGGGGAAGTTTGTCAAAAGTGCCTTTGAAGTAAGACACTATACTATGAAGCATCCATGGCGTAATGATGACATATGTAAGACTCCAAGATTCCTCCTCGTCAACATCATCCATTCCCAACAGCACTAGCAATATGCCTGTTAAACCAGCTACTCTACCGACTGCTTTCAGAGACGCAAGTAAACATTGTCGCATTCTTTCCCAGCAGAGGTAAATGCATAAGGATACTCAAAGGCACACGACATCAAGGGGAAAATGACAACGTACAGTGCGTACAGCTAACCAACTAACAACTAACCAGTATTCCAAAGTGTAATTAGTTGTTCTTCATGAACAGGTATGCCAAACAAAAAAAGCATGCTTCCGAGATTGTTTGTCTCTTGAGAAGAAGGTACCTTCGCTACAATCAGCAACATACCCAATGGTTTGTGTCCATATTTATCAACATATTCGCCGACAGAAGCAGCTGTGTTCGAAATAAGTTCGCTAGTTCTGACAGGGGCTACGTACATGTTCAACGGAGATAACAGGAAACGCAAGTGCGTCTATGGATGCTGACAGGGTCAATGGATAAGTCCACTGTTGTGGCAGGTGTACGCATGGATCCGTGAATACGTCCGCCGGTGTCGATGGTATTTCTTAATCCGTTATCCGGGGTCAGCAAAAAAGTCTACTGGTGCTGATTCGGTAGGCAGATAATACCGCCGGTGCTTAAAGCAGGCCGCCGGTAAGTTCACATGTGTTATAGGAGTTGAAGGTGACTCTGCTAGTGCTGATAAAGTTCCGAAAATACGTGGACTGGTGTTACCAGGTTTCATCAATAGGTCCGATTATGCTCAAAGGGTACATGAATATAAACTGGTTTAGTAAAACAATACTTCAGCTTACGAAAGTTTCACGTCTATCATAGGACAAGTGATGTATTTTTATGCAGTACAGCATTATGATAGGATCGCTTTTCTTAGGTTCACGAGAAAAAACATGCTTGGTACTTAACTAATATGTGTTTATAGCCATTATAAGGTAAACGACTTCTGTAATCTTGACGTACTCTACACACTACGCTATAACTTGTGGAAAATACGTCGAAAAGGAATCTGTGAAAAGGAATTTGTGTGCTGATGGCTTTCACTGCCAGGGGCAGCAGCAGCAGCAACAACAAATTGACATGCAACAATACCAAACTATTAACTCTGCTCTGTTGCATTATAGAGCGAGTCTTGACTAAAAGGGTTAGGTAAGGTGGTAACAGCCACTTGGTTTCAGTTTGATATTTAGTTAGTCGTCCGGCCACTTAATTCATTTAGTAGTTGATATCTTCAACTGACACCACGTCTGCACTGTTAAATCATAAAATAACATATTTGAAAATAGAACTTTGATTTGATTTTGAAATATTTCTGTCCTTAAAATACTCACTTTTTATGGACCTATCAGTAGCTGCACGATGAAAAGTTTGGATCAAATGTTATCGTCGTATCACTTGGCAGCTATCATAGAGTTAAGTTGGGTATCGATAAATGTTAACCTCTGATCGCTTAAGCGCTTCACCTTTCCTATTTGGAATAGACATTTTCCAGACGACAAGGTTCTTAACATAACATATAATACATACGAACTTCACTTACGTTATCTAACGATGTAGCTAGGACGATGGAAATAAGAGGGAGTGTTCCCCCCGCAATTGCCTTAGCATCGGCTTCAAAGTTGTTTCTGTGGCTATGTTTCTTCCTAGCGCGGCAAAAGAACTTACAAATAACTATGATTAGAGGGCTCATGATAGTTGTGTTTTGAGGGGCTCCATCGGCATAATATGTGTGGTTAATATTAATTCGGAAGACTTTAAAAGAATGATATGCTACGCTATATGACATTACATTACATCAGTACTTAATTCATTCGTTAACAAAGGCCGATCATTCCATTTGAAAGCCCTCCTTCTTGTATCAGCCAACTAATTGAAAAGTTACGGAAAGACCAACACTTAGTCAGGGTAGGGTCAAACTTTTTGGCCCACTTTTTCCCGCAATCTCCACTTTATAATTTTGCACTCCTAAGACTTAACTTTCTTTAACTTTCTAAAAGGGTGCCATTGAAGTAAGGTCGTTTAAGGGAGAACCGACTCAATACTTCATGACTACAAAAATTAAAAGTATCTAATATACCCCTATAAACTCATAAACTTAGCATTTATTCTTAACAAATGAACTGTTACGCTATTCTTAGTCAATACTAGCAGTGTGAGAAGAATGGTATGTGTTGCAACAGAGACTAGAGAAAATGTACAACTAAGATGAAAAGGATGAGGAAAGAGTGGAGTACGATCTTAACGGTATCCTCTCTTGTTAGCATTTTTGACGTCCTCATTACGAAAACCACTGTTATCATTATCATTATCTTCATCGTCATCAACATCATCATCTTCATCATCAAGTGGTCACATAATTTTAATCCTCGTCATTGGTATCAATTTGCGGATGATGCAGCAGTTCTTACGGGTCAGGAATATTAGAATCAGATCTTTCTAAACGCATTTACGGCATGGTGCTCCTGGAGTAGAATGTCCATCAGAGTTGACATTGTTTTAAATTCAAGAGTGATACTGCAGAGAGTAAATACATGACGTTATTACCATCATAACTTACTTGCATTTCGTGAGTACATCAGCGCAAAATAGTGCTTGTAGCTTCAAGTATGCTAAATACGTATTATCCCTGTCGAATAAACGTTTCTAGATTTTAATTTTTACATGAATAAATTTTTTAATTCATAACAGTGATACCAATTATATTCAAGTCCTCGTCCAGCATCAACGTATACAATGATTCTCTGCCAGTTTGCATTGAAGATGCTGAGATTTGCTTCAAAACGTTCATAGAGTTAATGTTAAACGCTTTGTGAAACAAAATTCATGGAAAAAAGATGTGAGTATCAGTGTAAGGTGTTAGATGTGCTGATTTATCGTTTAATGTAAGAAGGTGACAGAGTAATGATAGCAAGGACACGATGAGCTAGATCAATGATATATAAATTAATTGTAGTTTTGCTACCTACAGAAAAGTATCAAAAAATGTATATTATAGAGAGTAGATATTTACCAAGTAGCAACCATGATGAATTCTTACTTAAATGCTTTTATTTCTAGGAAACTATTTTTTATTAAGAATATGTATTTATTGGATTAGATCAGATAGATGTATATTTTGAGGCTTTTTTATAATAGATGATTATATCAAATAACGGTCCCAGGTAGTTTGTTTTGATATCATGTTTAACCTTTTGCATAAAAAACTATCGACGGCTCCATTTCCGATGTAGGCCCCGTTTTAGTGCCTCTCTTTCCGGTGCCATTTTACATCGCTCTTTGTTATATAACTGACTTTTCTCTAGTGTTCCTAACCTATTCAGATAAACATTGTTTGTGTTACAAATCGTTTTGTTGGGAGGATATTAGAGATTGGTTAAAAATCAGTTTGATTGTCAGATAAACGGAGCTAGAGAACTCAACATTTCACGTCCGGATTTTCTTATATTACATCCCTGAGATTGATTTCTTTTCATGACCAACAGGTCTTGCAATTAAACTTATGCCCTCTCCTGACCAATAGAAGCCTTTTTTCAGAGATTTACTTCAAACTCTATTATCTTATGACACAATCTCTTTGATGTAAAGTGGAGATCTCTCTCTCTGGTTAAGTTTACGACAGTTATGTGATTCTTATCTGTTTTGTACTGCTTTAGAACGCTGGGATAATTAAAATCAAAAGTAATCCCGTCTAACACTAGTATTTCAGACAGGAATTTATAGCCCTTGTATATCTTACTATTGTATTAAACTAAATGGTCTTTGCATTATTCATGAATTATGTAAACGGAGACTTTGCGAGTGAGTGATCGACAAAATCACATTGTCGCATTATTGGATTGAGCAATCACAACACCAAAGCTGTAAGAAATACTAGCAAAGGCAAAGTACATTTTTTGTAATTTAATATTGGTTATCTCCCGGACCATTTCTTACAATAAAAGGAACGTTTTCGCCTTAATGCAAGCAGAGAAGCCATGAGGTGAGTATTCCTCCATGAAAGATATCTGAGGTCATATTAGTAACTGATACCTGTAACCGCTTGCTTTTGCACGATTATGTCGAAGTAAAACATTCATAGGTATTTCTGCTGTTCACAGTTTTGAAGTAAGTTAACTACGTTTGCAAAATTCCAATCAGTAGCCTTCGTTAACAAATTTATGGTAACTTGTGTTCAAAGTCACGAGGAAGCGAAATCAAAGTTTTTTTGGCAGATGTAGCGAACGTGGACCGAACCAAAAGGAAATCAATTGAGCTAGGATTAAGATTAAGACGATTTACTCATAAAAGGAATCTGTTTGAGTCGTTCAGGCTGAAGAAAAGGTCATATTTTGTAAACTCTTATTTCATGCTAGCAAGAGACAGATAAAATGTTTAGACGATTGGAAGAGTTGTCTACTAGTCAACACCTGGAGTACTTTCTTTGTATAACAATGCACGTGAGAGATCACTCTTTGGCCTTGGGAATCTACGATTTTATTTGTTTATCTAAAAGTTAGATTGCAGGAAGATTAACTGGTCTTTTTAACGGAATTTTTGTTACAAATACACCGTTTACTGTAAGTATAAAAAAAAAATTATTTCCCGTAAATAAGCTCAAAGGGGCTGCATACACTTCTGAAATCTACAGATTAGCTACAGATCGTTTTATCTTCTTCAAAATCGTATATCTTTATTATAATGAGAAAGAGAAAATACATTACATGGAAACTATTTTCCCAAAGTAAAGGTAATAAACAAAAATAACATATTATAACTACAGAGACGTACGTTTTAAACATAATTGTTAAAATAGGAATATCGATATAGCTTGAAACTGCGTAGAAGTGATAAACTGATTCATTTCTCTTGTACATTTTTATATTTTTTTAATGTTTGAGCGTCAAAGGATTACAAATGCACAGAGATTTAAGAAAGGATTCAAGATCATAGTTAGTGAATGACAAATATAAAACCTTGAGACAGGTAACTTTAAATTATAAGAGAGATACAGCAACACAGGAAATAATTTGTTTTATTGCTTTACTCTTGAGCATAATGACAAAGGAATACTGCTTATAAAAGTGACAGCTGTGTGGCCACTGCTTATAAAAGTGACAGCTGTGTGGCCACTGCTTATAAAAGTGACAGC
>JAAAKM020000498.1:31336946-31351990 GCA_010016025.2 Alatinidae sp. Z8VKAUB7J3
CCTTCGACACAGCCACAATATAACATACCTCCGACACAGCCACAATATAACATACCTCCGACACAGCCACAATATAATATACCTCTGACACAGCCACAATATAATATACCTCTGACACAGCCACAATATAACATACCTCTGACACAGCCACAATATAACATACCTCTGACACAGCCACAATATAACAAAACTCAGACACATCTGCAATATAATATACCTCCGAAACAGCCACAATGTAATATACCTTCGACACAGCCACAATATAACATACCTCCGACACAGCCACAATATAACATACCTCCGACACAGCCACAATATAATATACCTCCGACACAGCCACAATGTAACATACCTCTGATGCAGCCACAATATAACAAAACTCAGCCACAGCCACAATGTAATATACCTCCGACACAGCCACAATATAACATACCTCCCACACAGCCACAATTTAACATACCTTCGACACAGCCACAATATAACATACCTCCGACACAGCCACAATATAATATACCACCGACACAGTCACAATATAACATACTTCCGACACAATTTTAAGTATCAATGTCCCCTCAAATTAATTTCTCAAGAACTCGAACCTAAGTCTTTTCCTACAGGAATTAAGAAAAGGAATGTGTACACATCTGGCTATATTGCCTTAAAAAAGTCTTAAGCCTAAATTAGTTTTTTCGTATGGGACTAATATTGTAAAAATACTTTGAAGACAAATATTTATGCAATATCTAAGAGTATTAAATCTCAGTTCGTAGATTTATTTCATTGTTTTCAGATTATATATTATATATATTTTAAGGAATCTTTTACTGCCACTGTTTATAAAAGTCTATAAATAAAAGGATTCAGTATTTAGACAATGATATTATTATTATTATCACTGTTTCAAAAACCGCTATGTTTTTGAAAACCGCTATATTTACTGTCTTAGATACCTTCTAAAATAATGTTATGACAATAATGATAGAGAGCAAATTAAATGATTACAGGATAAATGATCATCAAAACCATAACGTTTTAAAATGCAAAACATAGAAAAGAAACAAGACAGTTCAAAGAATGTTTCAGTAAGTATATGACGTCATTATTAATCAGAAGAGACTGTTACAAATGAGCTTATGATGTTCAAGACATGCAAATTACATGAATTCATAACAAAAACAACATATATAATTACAATGGCAATAAGAGCACGACAAAAGGAGTATAATTTAATCACTGATCACAATGAGGTTTGCCCTGTGACTAATTACTTGATTAGAATTATATATCCAATTACTTATTGCTATATTGTCATTAATAGCGTTTAAACTTTGCAATCAACAAAATGGTAACCTATTAAAATACAGATATCATTTTAAATGGCTTGAAGATCTGTGACGTCTCCTAGTACTATGGGTCAATAGTAAAAGCATCCATTTATCAAAACAAGTAATGGCATGGGGGTTGTATACTTTCAAAATACTTTCTGATTAGAGGTCATCTGGAAAGTTAATCCAAGGGCTGCCAGAAAGATATCAGGCCATTTCAACCAACAACTTCTACTTTGGCTTTCTTTGGCACCTCCATGGCATTCCTGACTTGATGCCTTCTTAATTCCCCTTTTTGCGGTGCTTTAGTTGACGATTTCATATTGTTTCTATCAAAATTGTAAGAAGATCAAAATAGTAATAATATGAATTTTACACCATTTGACAGTTGTTGCTTTGCTCAAAAATATTTTTTCATGTTTTTTATATATTTGAACTATTGGATAGTCACTTAAGGTGCTTGGTTTTCTATTTAAGGTTCCTCGAGTAACTAAAATGTATTTAATGAATTAATTAAATGAGGTCAATAAACCGAACTCTGAACGGTTCTTAATCAGCTATGACTTCACTAAAGACTAAAGCTGTTTTATAATTTAGAATATGAAGGCCCGTTAACTGCAAGATATTAATACCATTTACTTAATTATAAGCAAGAAAGTGTCATCAGTACCTATTTGTAGCGGACTCCATTCATGATCTTGAATGTGAGAATAAATGTACACTTTTCCAATATAATTCAAGAGAAAGACATCATTCCTAAATAAAGTACAATTTACGGCATTAGCCCCACTCTGTTTGGAAGAGGGGAATTCTGGTGGAAACTAGCAAACCTTTTCCTGTATTTCTCACCCTTAAAAGCTTAAACGGTAAGAACGTATGACTGTTACCTTTATAAGTTTGCTTACCACATAGTTTTTATTTACATTTAAAGTATATTTTAGATTGGGGCACTAGCTTTTAAGCCTCCCCCAAGCAGAATTGTGTATAATTAAAGCACCAGCAGAATAGGGTTAAAAAGATTTTTCATGTGGAGCAAGTCGTGATACGTACTAAAGTGCAATGGAACTTGTAGACGTATGGAAGTAGCATTGCTTCGAATATTCAGGGAAAAGTAAGATGGAGAAAGCCCTGCTATAAGATGCAAAATATAACATCTCAATTGATATGAATATTTCTTTGTAATCGTTCCTCAATGTACAGAATAGTTTCTTAGGAATATCGATCCATAAATATAGAACCCTTTTGATTAAATCCAAGAGCTACTTACTTCAATAGAACCTTTGCATTTAAGGTCAACAAAATTGTCATTTGTTTTTCCCCGCCGCTTTGTCAATATTTGCAGCATGCAAACACACCAACGGTCAAATCGGATAAACATCAAAGCTTCTTTGTTAGTGGAACTCAACATATAAGTTAGTAAAGCATATCATCCTTTCAATAAAGGGGTTTCCTTTTTATGAACCAGGGTAGGTAACATTGAGCATTGTCTCTGTGATATTATCATTAGACATAATCACGTACTTCACCAGCACTAACGTCATTATAAAATGGAAACGGATTGCAAGTTTTAAGTAATAAGGGTTATAGAAACCCATCAAGGTTTACGTAGGCCCAACAATTTATTGCCATTCACCTAAAATATACAATTTTTATAAGAAAATACAGACAAAATAGTTTTTTGAGTGTAAAACATGAAAATAGAAGTACCAAATTATTCCAATTTACTGCCCAAACTCAGTTTAACTGAAAACATTTATTATGATACACCTCAGCAAACCTGAGTTTAGGTGACATTATAAATAAGAAAGCCTAGAATCTTTTTTTTTTAGAATTATTCAATTTTTCTTTGACCCGGCGTCCACAAATACGATCCTGACGAATGGAGATTTTTATTGCGTGTTGAATACGTAGTACGTAATACGTATAATATAGGTAATACGTAGTAATACCTATACGTCATTCAACAACACGGAAAGAGAATATAATGCCATCGAAGAGGTTATGGAACAAATGCATTATAATAAGCATAAATTGGTCAAATGTGTAGATTTAAAATCGTAAATTTCCTGCTTGGTCGAGAAAGTGGTTAGACGAAAGGTTTTTTTGTGTGTGAGTGACAGCAAAAATAAAAAGAAGCTGTGGAAAAGAATGACTTCTCCGAGATCTACAAGTCGATCAAAGAAGGTTATTAGTGCATTGCTATTTCTTAAAGAACAAAAATCATATTGCCTTCCGTGCATAGCAAATTGGGATCAATGAAACAGTTTTGAAATTCGCTGTGCAAAGATAACAAATGCTTTTAGTATATATTTGTAAATTGTTTCCAGGTCTTCCCGCCGAGAAACTCAAAGTGAGAGTATTTGATGGTCCTGATATCGGAAAGTTAACTATGATGACTTTATTGATTCAATTAATGACTTGGAGTTCAACGCTTGGGGATCCTTTATTGACATGGCAGAAAACAATCGACGGACCGAAAACTACAAGGAGGGAGTAGGAAAGTTGTTTGAAGTCTACAGTGCATAGGCGTTAATATGAACAGTAAGGTTCATTATTTACATAGGCATTTGGATTCATTTCCAGAGAATTGTGGCGATGTGAATAATGAGCAAGGAGAACGATTCCATCAGGATATCAAAACAATGGGAGAGCGTTACTAGGGCAGGTTGGACAAACGAGTAATGGCTGGCTACTGTTGGGTATCAAAACAAAATTAAGTAACATGGAACATAGATAACAATCAAGAAAGAGAAGGTTTTTAACATAGTTTCAACGTGTTATTTTTTCTGCTCCTTTATTTAACGATGAATATATGCTTTTCTCCCAAAATTTGACATTTCTATGCTGCATAAACGGTAGTTCAGATTCAGCGTCCCCAAATTAGCTAAAATAGACATTTGGAGTCACGACACTATTTAGAAAAAATTTTTGTTGACTATTGTTGATATATTTATCTACAACTAATCATGTCTCTCCAGTGAATTGATAATACGTTTCCATCAGGTATTAGTTTATCACATTGAATTTATTGTGTCGCCACACACTTTAGTGTAAGTTACGTATTTGCATTGTTTGGGTCTTTGCTTGCAGTGTAAATCATGTACCATGACGTAAGCTGTTCTGATAAAGTAATGCTATGCTTCATCTTACTTTGATATTCTGGACTTAAAAATTACCAATAACTTTCTCTCTGGAGTTAAATTCCTCTTAATTTAAAGTTAGAAAAGAAATCAAAGAGAGGAGGGTCATTAGACATTCACAACAGGTACAGAACAAGAGGGCATGGGGCGAGGCCTCGCCGGCTCTCGTCCGAGCCAAAGATATTATGCCCTCTTCCTAGCCAAAGAATGTGTGCCCTCTTCCTAGCCAAAGATATTATGCCCGCTTCCTAGCCAAAAAATGTGTGCCCTCTTCCTGATCAAAGAATTTGTGCCCCCTTCCTAGCCAAAGAATGTGTGCCCCCTTCCTAGCCAAAGAATTTGTACCCTCTTCCTAGCCAAAGAGATTGTGCCCTCTTCCTAGCCAGAGAACTGGCACCTCTTTTTAGCTAGAGAATTTTTTCTTTCTTTCTATCCAAAGAATTTGTGCCCCCTTCCTAGCCAAAGAATTTGTACCCTCTTCCTAGCCAAAGAGATTGTGCCCTCTTCCTAGCCAGAGAACTGGCACCTCTTTTTAGCTAGAGAAATTTTTCTTTCTTTCTATCCAAAGAATTTGTGCCCCCTTCCTAGCAAAAGAATTTGTGCCCCCTTCCTAGTAAAAGAGATTGTACCCTCTTCCTAGATAAAGAATGTGAGACTTCTTTACGGACCAACATTTTCTGTTTCAATTTTATTCATGTGTATGCGTACTGTGTTAAAATTTTCCCTGTAAAAATTAGGAAGCAGACGTCCACTCTAAGGTTGTGCAACGTGTCAGAGCTCGGAAGAAAATAATTAGTGCATTGAACATTTATTTGTTTAATGAAGTCCTTACTGTGCAATCGAACCTCATACTTTTTGGTACTTACAGCAAAGACGGAAATTTATCGACAAGGCTAAATCTGAAGAGATGTTTACGGAAGTATTTTCTGTGCGAAACTCTATAATTCTAGCGTCTGATTGGAAAGGCTATAACATTTAATTATTACCTTATTCTCTTAGCCGGTCATATGATGTGACGGTTACCTGCGGACTCAGAATTCAGCTAGATGACGTCAAATCTTGGTGGAACATTTAGGGGTTTTTTCTTTTTATTGTTCTTACATGGCGATTTTCTTTGTTTAAGCACTTTTGTGTTGGCTCTAATCCAAACCTTGATCCCGAATTCCAATGTGAAGTTACTTTCCTTGCTTGTTGTCGCCTTGAAATTTGTTCGATCTTTATAAATCGCGTACATATTTCTCTCATTTGCAATTATTTTGTATAAATGAGGGGGAGATATCTGGTGCAAAAAGTCAGTTTCCCTAACGCTTCCATCCAAAATGTTTGCTGGGGCAACTTCGCCGTCGTTCTTTATAACTTGTGTCGTAGTCGGTCTCTTCAAATTCAGATAGGCTCTCGTTGAATTGACCATCGCTACCTTCGGATTCATTTTGCTTTGACTTTAATTCGAGGTCAGAAAAACATAGAATGATTCATTCAATTCATCCGAAGAACTAAATAAATCACGAATCTCTTGCTCCATTTAAAACTTTGAGTAAAACTTTTTTATCGTGGCGGTAATCGCGCGACAACAAATTTTAAAAACCACTTTAAATGAGTTCGAATCAATTAACGCTCGTGCACGATCCTGAGGGTATAAGACCATCGAAGCAAGATGAACGATGAAGAAAAGACATAGGTCTTCGTATAAATGGAATTGAGTAAACTGTGAGAAGGATGACTTGATCGCCTCAAATCGGAGGATGCACACTACTTTGCGAACATACGGAGGCTTTTGATAATTGAATGTTTAGGCTTATCATCCGTACGTTCAACGGTGGTAGAGCGTGCCGAATCTGGTATACGACATCTTGAAACGTCTTGAAACGTCTTGAAACGTCTTTCAGGACCACTTTTAGTAGCAAACGTCAGGGTAATCTCAGCTTGATTTAATTATAAATACTAGTCCTGGGTATAACAATAAACTACTTCAGGCAGCGAGCGTATGGGAATGCCAGAGTTCTGGGAAGAATTTCACTGCACCGTTAATCGTTGCCCTTAATCGTTGCTGAGGAGCTTCATCTAACCCTTGGGCAAGGTGTAGCACCCATAAGCCTCCACCTCTAGGTAACTGAAGCGGATGGTGGATTGGCACTCCATTATCTGTACATCCGGGGTAGATGCAGCTCCTCAGCCATGCTGAAGGCAATCCATCTAGGAGAAAAAAACTGTGATGTAAAATAAAACCGAACAGAGAAATTCGTTAGCCGAGCTACGCAATCCTCTAGTGATAGTATCACAAACTCTCAATTTGTCATAAGCCAGGACGGACGTTATACGGCTGTCAAACCAAAGATTACGAGCACAGAGTGGGCTACCTTCGGACCCTCGTCATGCAATCAGAAGGGCGCATTTGCATCCCCGGACTGATGTTACAGACATGACCCGGGGGTGCCAGACTAGCAGATGAAAACAGAGGCCTGAGACAAAATGCCAACAAAATCATCAACATATGCACCTATAACACCCAAACAATAGATGACTTGACCACATATGCATCAGACACAATGCTTTACGAGCTTAAATATGTCAACCGGGATGTAATCGGCTTCTCAGAAACAAAAGAAAAAGAAAGTAAAATTTAACATCTAAGCGACACCGGCCACACTATCTTCGTCTCTGGAAACAATAGATGAAGATCCAATGGCGTTGGATTTTCTTGCCCAAATATGTCATTCTCAATAAATCAGCGACTATCAACCAATATCTGACAGACTCGCAGTTCTAACAATGAGAACAAAATTCTCCAAAATCAAATTTATTCAATGTTATTTTCCAACATCAATTTATCCTGATGCAGACATCCGCACCATGTATGATCAGCTTGAGAAAATCATTAAGCAGGCACCAAAACGAGATCATCTCTTATTATGGGAGACTTTAACTGTAAAGTAGGAAATTTGAACAATAATTACCCTGAAGCAATAGGTAAATTCACAATTGGTAAAGCAAATGAAAGAGGTGAGCAACTGGTGGAATTCTGCACAAGAAACAACCTATTTGTAGCCAAATTCTGTAAAAGAACCTATCACACCTGGACTTCCCCAAATGGCAGGACCAAAAATCAAATTGATTTTATCCTTGCTAGAAACATGCCAGTTCGTCAAGCCATCCTTAACAGCACGGCTTTCAATCTACTAGACATATCTTTACCAGACAAATTTCCGCTATGACTATAGATTTTGTAAACCTCTTCTGCACTTCAAAATTCCCAGTGATGCGCCTGCATGTGTAGTAGCTTTAAATGAAATAAAACTCATATGTCACATGACTATCTATACTGATAAGAAACTAAAGCATAAGAAGCCAGATATAAGATACATGCTACAGGATGAAAACTAATGGATTTTGCAATACCTGTTAACCGGGAAAAGGGGCAGATACTAAAAACTGACATATGGGGTGAAGCACGTACTTTAGGTTTCAACGAGTGTTATACACACGCCCCTTGTGGATGAAGTGTTAAGATTTCCAGATGTCCTCATCTCATTTTTTTAGTCATTTTAGTTATGTTCTTGTAATGAATGTCCTCCAAGAATTGTGTAGAAACTGTTTCTGATTTATCAGAATTAATTCGGCTTAAACAGCTTAATCGGTAATTACAACGTACGCTTCATGTCAAGCCAATATCACAATTGTCCCGATTCTTAAATCTAAAATACGTGATCAATTCAAATGTAGCGTTTACGTCAAGATAGAACGTACATACAGCAAGACACTAATCTTTTTTGACTGATCAGACAGAATGATGAACATTTTATGAAAATTTGGTCGCGTTCAACTTTCATCAGTTTAACTGATGAGTTTTGTTTTGTTTTCTTCATTGACTTCTGATGTCATAGGTCAAGTGTCTTGCACCCATGCGATGATAGACAGAATACCTTCTCATAGATGTAACGCTTATTTTTCTATTTCCCGCCAGAGTATGCAATTCACCACGCTTTCATCCTCAGGAACGTTAAAATTTATTTTTGTACTCGTGTGGACTGCGCACGCACAAAAAAAATACCGAGGTAGTAACGTCGATGCATCTCCCGCCATTTTTATTTATGCTGAAACAGCAACCTCCCATTCAACTTTCAACACGCAAGTGTGTCATTAAAAATCCTTATAGCAGCGCTTACTAGAAGACCACAGATGATTGCAATTATAAAATTCCTCTCTATGGATGAAATGAGTGTAGGGAGTTTTCATTTGATGACAATGGTATAATTTCAAAACTTTTGAATTCTGCATCAGCTATGTAAATTGTAAGCACTACACAACTAGAGGGATTTGTTTATTTATTGCTCCTACAATCTTAATAACAACAACAGAGGATGGCATGCTTGTTCACACAAAACGAATTGCTTTCAAAAAGATGGTGCAAATAGTATACGCTTTCGATTACCGATCATTCGAAAAGCTGTGTCTTCAATCAATAAACACAGAAATACGGCAAAATCTGTTACAGAAGGTATGATTCTTTTCTTAAACAACGTTGTCAAATTCTTTATTGTTAAATAGTGTCAACAGCTTTGCAGTGTTGAAGGGTGAATTTTTAAACATTACTTTTGACATATCAACATGAGAATAAAGGCCATGAGTTGAGTATACACAACTGGTAAAGGGAAAAACTTTGACAATTGACTATTGACATTCACATGAATCGATAACGATTCCAGTAGTGGACTTACGTTTCATCTAATACAAGAAATGTTGGTTCTTGCAAGAACAGATTGCTAACAAAACTAGACATCTATGTAACTGTCATTGGAGATTCTTGACTTTCATATACTGAATTTCTCCAATTTATTTGAAAGTAGGATCAGATACCTTTCACTTTTGAAACTAGTGTTGAATTATTTACCAACACGTTAGATATAAGCTGTCGAATGTTCTGCCGATTCAAACTGTTTCAGCACAAAATATTTTTCTCTTCAAAAAAGGCTGAATGAGTTTCTTTTTACTTAATTGCCAACTAACATGAATAAGCAACTAATTACAAAGATATATAAAAACAAACTGAGTTATTACACAATTTCCTGAAATTAATAAATGCCCAATTATATATGCTAGTTAAAACCTTGCATTAGATTTTTTCAGCTCCTGTCATTCAGTTACTACTTTAAAGCATCTCGCTGTACAAGCCTTGAGGCTTTTGACGACACCTCTCCACCGTAAATTCGGATTAGGGTTGTGATGTGCTTACTCTTTTTGCTTATATATAGATATTTGCTTCCGGTTTTTGTTATTTTTGTTGTTTTTCAGTTAGTTATTAAACAGTTTTGCTTGTTATTATTGATTTGGGGTTTTTTTCCTTGTTGGGATGGATTGGTTTTTCGTCCTCAAATAATTCATATGTATAGGTTAAAATGTATGGTGGTAACTTTTACTAGTAATCTATTTCTTTACTTTATCGCAATAGATCCATTACTCTCATGGCAGGTATAATGGATTTAAATGACATGATATATGATGTTACCGTAAAAGAAGACCAGTATTAGGCAAAGTACCCTGATGATGAAATTACTAAATTATGTATGTATGTATATATGTATGTATGTCTGTATGAACGTATGTATGTATGTATGTATCTGTGTGTATATGTATCTATGTGAGTAGGTATTTCTTAAAAATATTGTTCTGCCAAGGCCTTGAAATTTTAACCTTGAGATGTGAGATTAAACGTCAATTCTTTAGCTCTAAATTCTTTAGCTTTTCAAATTGTCATGTTCAATAAATTTATCTCTAGTTAAATAACATGTGTCATGTCTCCTATGTCTGGTTCATCAGAGTTTATCAATTTTTTTCTAATTATGGATTGGTACTATGAGAATTTGGTAGATATATCAAAAACATTTAGACCAAATCTTGAGTTGCTTATCGTAATTGTATCTAAGGAACCAGTAGGGGGTATTTCAAGTCATCTTAAAAAATATTGACCATAGAGTTAAGATTTGCTTTAAATTGAATTTGTATCACAGAATGTTAAATGCCATGATATCTTTGGTAATAAATATTTATGGTAAAGAAGATTTTTTTTGTGTGGGTTCAATAGCAATGAATTAATTTCAGAGTTAACTTTATTGACAAATTCAAGTTAATACTTTGTTATTAATATTGTCCACATGAAGTTAAAATAATGACCCTTATAACGGAAGCTAGAGCTAAGAATGACAGGTGGAATACATTTACTTTTAATGAAAATAAATTTACTGTTATACAGATACAAAGATATCTCGAAAGAGGTTAAAGATCAAAGGACAATCAACTTGGAAAACAGCTTTCCAGCATTAATAAATTCTGTACAAAATAATAATTAGATTACAGATTCACGTGTTGCTTTTGGGAGAATCTATAGGTCGTACGTATAGGTTACAGGACCGAATCGCGCAACACGTACCAGCCTTTGTTAGCAGACAAAGTAAAGTTCCGAAAATTTTATCGAATCGTCTAAACAAAAAGTCAACAGATCCAAAAAACAAACTCCAGTTTTGGGACAGAATTTTTTTGAAAATCCGACAACTAGCAATAGGATTCCTTTAAAGTATCAGCCGAAGCACTATTTTTATTCCATTTTGCTGATTTAGAAGCCGCGTTCGTCAAAGAAAAAAAGCCAGTGCTCTATGGAAAGAAGACTTTGTTTAAACTTAAGCCTTTTCACTAACACTACTTAAAGAAAATGCATTACACAAGTTCCTGTTATTTTCTACGGCGTGCTTCGGTCCTCTTGTTTCCTATCAATTCGTCATTAAAAGCTTTCCTACTTCATTCTAAATATATGTTGTTACCAGTGTCTGGCAAAATTGATCCCTCGTTCAACGTAATATTCAAACTTTATAGTACCAACCAACTTTTTAATCATTGTATTGTATATCCGTATCTTGTGCACGTAGTTTGTTTCATTATGAAACCTGGTTCCTTTATGCTAATATTTTCATATCGTGCAAAATGATCAGATATTCCTTGATCATCTACAGTAAGAGGTCCAGCCTTTCTTTCATTAGAATTGGATAATTACAAGATCTAGTATGTTGCCATCCCTGTAAACTAGCTCTTCTGTGTGCTAAGATTCTACCAATTGATTGTGTCAATAAATTTTTGCCTTTCCACTCCGTCACTTTTATTAACATATAAATGGAAATCATCATTTGTTGAGTATTTTGGAAGAACTAACCGTGACTTCCTCCTGGAGCAACATGAATTCATGAAAAAAATTGATTCAATTCATTTTATTTAGAGGCCGGAAGGCAATTAATAATTAATACCCTGAAGATATATTTCAAGAATATAATAAGCAAGCTTTAGAAGAGTTACGTTTTCCTATCGATTGTAGGCAATAAGTAGCTGAAGAGTTCCTAAACAGCACACCTACTCTTTCTACTCTTATTCTCGTTGGTAAATGTAACAAGTGGATACCATCAGAAGATAACTTATTCACAATATTATATTCTTGTAGCCAAATTGCAGTTATTTTAAGAATATCAAAACCCTTGACAGTAAATCCTTTTTCTATAATAGACCGTGTATTAAGGAGAGAAAAGAGAGTAGCATTATCTCCTCCAGGCTTTGTATTCTACTTTGGACAACTCATTATGTTATCGACAGGTGCCCTTTCTATTTGAAACCATCTTAGCTGGTCTTTACTTCTTTGTAATGCTTAAAAGGTGTATGTATAACTAACAAGCCTTGCACTCTCAGTTTCTCCTGAATAGACATTTCTTAGTCTAACAGACGAGAAGTGCTGGCCCTGTATAGCATATCTAGCACATCTAGAGGTTTTACTTCAAAAGAAAGCCAGTGATTTGTTTAAACTCTTATGAGACTCAAAATAATGTAACCGTATAAGATCCAAAAAGTTTGCATATGGGTAGTTTTTGATTATAAAATGTTCTGTAGCCTAAACGAGTTAACTAAGGGGTGTAATGTATTAATGAATTTTCATGTAGGACATTCCGCACAATAATAAAACAATAATGATATATCACTTTCCGAGGGAATTGTTTATGGAAATGCTATACAACTATTTATATATACTACCTAATGCAGAAGGTACATAAATTAATCAAATATTTCTTAATGATATTTATTATTTTGTGTTCAGACTTTATGTGATCATTTTATTCATATAAATCTGATGTGTTTTAAGTAACATGAACATTGCAAATACGTAAGTTGTCATCGATTCTCAAGGTTGATAATTTAACAGATCGTCCTGTGCAATAAATATGTTTATCAAACTACATGTTTTGCACCACATTGTCATTGGAATGCAGTAGCTTAGGGATACATTGTTTATTGCTCTTCTCAATACTCTAAAATATCTTGAATGGTTTAAAATGTAATATCCACTAATCATTAATCAGTATCCTCTTTCTTTCTTTAACAGTTATTCCATAGTTTTGAATAGTTTAAAATGTAATATCCACTGTGACCTAACCAATAGCACTGTATTGCAAGCTAAACCAACTTGGTATCCAAATGACCAAAGACGACTAAAGATACCTTAGACACCACAGAAAAAATACAAGATTGTAAAATATGAAAGAAGCTAAACTAGACAACAAAAATGTTTGTGGAACAAAAGTTTCCTTTGAATGCTTTTCGAGTCCCCTGGTGCTTCGAGGCCCTCTTACAAAAGCGCAAAGTGTGCCATGTATAATCTTCTATGAGGAACGCCTACTCTTCTATGTATAATTCTACAGATACTGATGCGACAGATACGGACTTTTAGGGTACCTGATTACAGGAATGCTGCCGCCCAAAATTTAAAATTGGTGAGGGCAAAGATACAGTAAAGGGTTTCGTCTCTTATATTTCAACCCATCATCTGACACAATTTGGAAGCTCTTGAGTTGAAGATTTCATGAAGGGCTCTCGTTTCCTCTTTTCAACCTTGTTTTAGTGTTTTCTTTGTTGTCTTTGCCAGGGAAAAATATTTATCGGCGAAAAAGAGGAGATGGCGAAGCCTCCTACTTCACCCTCCCCCAAAGTAGCACCACCACTTGGTGTACTTCAGAGCTAATCCAGTGGAACCTTTTCAGGCGATTGTCTGTCACTAACATCCAGTCACAGAAACACATTTTGTAGTTTGCTTTCAGAGTGCTACATAACTATGATTTGCCCCGAGTTATCGCCATGGCATCAGTTTATCACTACATGAACCATCAAAACTATAGCATAACGCGGATAAACAGAACAGCCTGTTGAAAGTATTAAGACAACGTAGCAATGTAAAATCTGATGTTACTAACACACCACATTAGTCGGTAAAGTCAAAAAATGCGAGGGCTGAGACTTATCATGTGAAGTTAAAAGAGCTCACTAAACCATCACAACAATATTTCTCTATAGACCCAAAGGTCAAGTGTGATATCCAAGGTATTTAGTTAACATTAATTCCATGATACCAATACGTAGTTTGAAAATTGAATGCCCATAACTACAAACCATGACTGTCCTCGCCAGTCCCCCCTTATTCCATCTTCTGACACCCTATTTTATACTAGGAAAGAAATTTTAACATGATGTAGAACGTGTCCGTGTTCACGTTTGGGAAACTGGCTAGCTATTGGAAGTGGCGATGGATGGATTGAAGCATATAATTGAGTATAATGAGCATCCAACATTTTGTATCATTTATGAGAGAATAATTAACAAGTTCATCGCTAAAACTTAAAACACCAACTTACTGTGAGAACTGACGTGTTCTAGTACTCAGCGTAAAACTTAAGTAGTCTGGGTACCACTCTAACAATTCAAACAGTTGTCAATACGTTACGGTAACGTAACTGGTTCTAATATCAATTGTTGTAAATTTTGAATGCTAGTAATTATTTTCCAGAAAATCTCTATATAGAAAAAATGGATGCCCAATCAAGAATCCAAGTTTGAAAGGATACATATGAGAAGCAACAAAACAAAATTTTCTCTAGGCGCAAATATCACAGGCAAAAACTGACGAAACCACGTCATTCGACAATGACTGTAAAATTGTACTTTATATACCGGTTTCTTTGACTACCCCACTTCTCCTCCTCCTCCTGAAAAAAACTGACATGGTATAGAAGTGGCGCCCACCCCTAACACTGTAGTTTTTAACAGCTGCCACATTTCGATGAATACAACAACTTTAAAATTGAATAAATTTGCGTCTGTCTTATAAGAGAATATTCACAAACCTTTGGGTGTTAATATCGTAGGATCTGGGCTCGGCAAGTTAAACTGGAAAAAAATGATCGATACAATGAATCATCTGCCATAGAAATACAGTCAGTTAGAATTAGAAGAATAAGGTCAATGTTTCTCAGTTAACATTGTCTTGTCGCATTTGAATACTCCTGCTTTCTTGCTAAGTTTATTCCGTTCTCTTTACATAAACTTTAATAAGCTGATACTCAGTAATGCTGTGACACAGCACGTAAGATATACAGATGTTGGTCCGCAATATATTACATTGGAGGAAGGATTAGCAGTATTTTTAAAATATGGGTAAAATGAACTAAGCACATTATCTGCTAGACAGCCAACAAAGACACTTTTTCATTAAACATACATA
>JAAAKM020000498.1:31355764-31376512 GCA_010016025.2 Alatinidae sp. Z8VKAUB7J3
ATGGTTATCGCACCAGGTATAAACACGGTATAATAGGGGAGAGAATCTCAACTTCTGTCAACACGTGGTCCAAAAAAGTCGATTAGAAACAGTCTGTAACTGTAACGAAAAGTCTTAAGTGAGAAGGCGTCTTTCGTGACCTGAGATACTTCTTCGATAAGTAAAAGCTACTGGAGATGATATGCTTTGTACAATTTGGAAATGCCGTATGCAAATACAAAAAAGGCATCATCAAAAAGAGAGCATTTGAGATTAAGAGTGTTTGGAAAGAATCTAGAGAAACAGAAGAAATGTCACCACCGGGACTCGAGCCAGTGACCAAAGCACTCGGGTGTGCTCTTCCAACAGGGCTGGATGAACTCTGACGTTACCGTGCTCAGTTTGCTTGTCACTAAGCCATCGACCTCTTAACATCGACATCCAGCTCCACGCAATTTGGATTCAAGTTTCTATGGGTCATGTCACTTGACCAAGGAAGGCATTCCATGTGAACGATTATGCTACAGAAAGCCCATTGAAAGTTACGAAGTAACATCGAGAAGAGAGGATTTGAAATATTGGAATGTAAAAAATCCATTGAAAAATGAAAAAATATTACATCAAGTTGGGGATCAATAACCAATGATTGGGGCTTGAGCGGAACAGAAAAAGGACTGTAGGTAGAAATCTGAGTGTATGAAAATTATTGTAGGAGGTGACAGTTGATAGCGACGGAAACATAATTAAACAGTTTTCGAAGACTGAATTTACTTTGTTATATTTCTGTATTGTTGGGAAGAAGATGGTGAAGTACTCTGCGTTGCATTGCTAAGTTCCTCCTATTCCTTCCTTACATATGCATATTTGGGGGCTCCAATTTTTAGAGAGGGTTAAAGAAACATTCATTGTTTAGGAAGTACTAATTAACTGAATATAAGGAGACTTTTATGAAAGCGAGATCTAGCCCTAAACACGCGCGCGCTCACACACACACACACACACACACACACACACACACACAAACACACAAACACACGTTCAGCAATCTGTTGACAGGCTAGGCAGTCCACCAAGACAGATATATTGTTTTACATATAGTATCAACGATGGTAAAAATAGACAGTCACAAATGAAACTTGCCTGTCTGACTAGCACGCTCTTCATACTCCAATAAAGTTGCCAAACCTGCAATATCTGCCATTAAGCTTCTGTTCCATTCCGGAATCCTGCGATTTTCGATCTTTGTGATCCAAGAAACATTGCCACAGGGTCTCCGAATCATTATTTCTGCCCATCCTTCGCAAGCACAATTGCAAATGGTTTCAGACAGGGAAGGTCTTTGTGGTTCACTATTTGCTGTCGACTCTTGCTCGTCTCCTGAAGGCATGTAATCGATTATTTCGTATTCAGATACAAGCTTATCGGTCTTGCTGGACATCTCTGAATCAACACGCGTTGTCCTAGGCCCAGTCATTGCTGTCACCTCGATGTTAGATACCTGCTTGTCATTGTGTTCAAACTCGATAGAAGGTACAACAGGCCCAGCAGAACCAGCCCCTCCAAGTACTGAAGGGTCTACTTTGTCACTCACAATGCTTTGCACACTTGAAACGCCTCTGTCCGTCTCCACCGAATCATCGACAAGTTGAGCAGTCACATCCCCACGCTCACTTACTGTGTTGTCCGGTGCGGAATCTTTACTAGAATGCGACTCTGCGGTAATAGTCCTTGCAGCCCGACTGGCCCCTTTTAAATCCTCATCTGCAGCATTAATGAATTGGCTGCCACTAAGAACGTCGGTTTGGGAGGATTGTCTGCTAAATAACATTTCTCTTGACGGCGAGAAAACTGATCCATAGCTCCCTTCAGCGTTTAGAAGAAGCTTATCAACCAAAGGCAACTGTGGACTACCAGTGTTATCTTCCCTTTTTACACCAGGTGAATCGGTGCTCAACAGGTGTTCCTCCTTTGCACTGCGGGCTGCTGGAGGCGATGTTTCTTGAAATGAGGCCATATTCACTGAAACGTCGGTTACATTTAAATCGTCGACTTTTCCAGAAGCTGCGTCCGAAGCTACCTCCTTATAGTGAGTCTTAGGTTCATCTGCACTACTTTCATCAACCAACACAGAAAACTTACTGTCTCCGGACACAGGAACTGTATTATTCTTTCTACCATTATTATTTTTACCATGCGCTTGTACAATCGCCTGGCCCGAAAACTCCGATATAGTCTGGCTACGCTTGACACCTAACGCTTCATTAAACGACCTTATCTCCGATACTGTTCGACTTCTACTCAGTGAACCTCTGTCCGGGTCTTGCTTCCCTCCATCTCCCATAGCTAAAAGCTTTCTTACCTTAGCTGCAGCGCGTTTGGCAACTTCTCGCTTCCTTCCAAAATCTGAACAAATATTACATTTATCTGTGGACTTTCCACTTGTCGTTATAGTTACTAACATATTTCCAAGTAACCATGTCTGTGAAACACCGTTGGAAAGCAGAAATTCCACTAATGGAGACCTGAAAATAGGGGGAGGGAAGATATTAAAAATATGCAATCTCAAAGGGGACTTATGATAACACCATGAATCGCATCAATGACCTTTGCCTACTTACAGGGCTAAATCTCGTGCATGCATTTTCCCATTAGGCTATTAACACCTTAAGAAACCAGCCCTTATCCGCTCATTCGGATACGTCAGCCTGGGGTAACCATCATTGGTATTTGGTTCTAGTGCCGAAAGGCACCTTAATCAATAACGTACTACTAGTATGTTGAGAGTGCCAGCCTTGACTGTAACCTCTGTTGGGCTTTGCTACCGAAAATGACTTGTGATTTCTTGTTTCTGAATCAAACGTTGCGTAAAATATGCTACTATTCTAACATAATACAATCATTGGATACACATTAAAACTTTTTATATAGCTATTAAAGTGGTCGTCCAAAATAGCTTATTTAAGTGGATTTTTAAAAAATTAATTGCTGTAAATCTGTAACGATTAATTATAAGTTACTTCAAAACATTCGATTAATCGATTGGATCTCATTAGTTAATCTGTTGTAATTTTGTATTGTTGCCCAGTGATTCACAGCGTCATTACCGATAATGGTAGCTAAGCTGAAAGAAATCGGCGCACATCTTGACTGCGATAATGAGAGGCTATTCACGGGAATACTAACGTTTCTTAGCATGGAAAACCTATTGCAGTGAAGACCCTTACCTTCTAGGTTGGGTTGAACACGTTGAGAAGGTGTATCGTGCCATCATATCCAAGCAAACCTCTGTCATTTCTTCGTGGAATTCGCGTGTTTGATCCACTTTCTCCTGCATACGAACTTGAGCTGCATCTGGCCTAAGTTTGGTTTCAGCTTGAGATGGTAAAATAGCACTTGACTTTAGGCCCTAGAAGTAAAAACACGGCAGCAAGTTACAAGACTCATCCATGAACCATAATCCTAATGTTCATATCAGTCTTGTGAGATTGGCGGAGCTCACACCCTATAGGCTGGTCTTTTTCCAAGAGTGCGGAATGTTCCTCCGTTGGGCAGGTTTGAAGTGTTTAGGCTGGTTCTGCTAGATTTAGTTCTTATCGGGTTTTAAAATCTAGTAGTGAGCCAAACTACGACCAAACCCTTGTAGTTGGTCTTGTTGGAATTGCCTGTTCATCAGTGTAGTGCTTAATAGTAATTTCTAGCCTCGAATTGATAGAATATAGTGAAGTAGCCACTGGGCCAACAGCATCCGGAAGTAAATGAGCCTCCTTTGTCAATACCCATGTATTAATTTCAACAGTTATACATGAACCTGGATGTACCTGGGGACATTGAAGAAGCGTCAAGTTATTAACCTTGCTAGGGCGTTGGCAAGGTGCCAAAACAAAATTTGCTTCACATTCGGGGTATTTTCTACAAAATATTAGCTTAAACTGATAAGTACTCTATTACAAACGGCCATAAAAGTCTTATGAAAAATTTTGGTAAAAACCACTAACATAATGGCGTGGAGCAACTTTAAGTGATAGCACAAAGTTTAATTTACAGTTCTGGTGGGTTTTGTTAATGTATAAATGTACGAATTTAGGGGAGAATACGCCACTAACCGAAAATATTCGTCAGGCCCTCACAACCTTGGTTACGTGGTAGCAACGACATGCTTAATACAATGTCGCCTTAATGCCGTTGAACATATGTCTATACTACACGAATTATAATGCAAGGTGTATTTAAGATTTTTGATAGATATCAATAACATACAAGTATATTAAGGCAAGAGAATACCTTTATAGGGGATAACTCTAAATCCATAGAAATATTTTCAGCATCTCTTGAAAAATACTATGTAGCGCATCTCGTTGCCACCACGTAACCAAGGCCGTTCTAGCTTGGGGTTTAGTCACGTATAGTTAGGTGGCTTTACTGTTTCAAATGGCATCCTTCAAGTGTGCATGACAGGAAGCATACTGTTTACTGTACAGTGCTACGGACAACGGCTATCACCTATGGGCATTAGGAACAACTGTTTCAGGTGACGTAATGGAAAGTTAATCAGTCCATAATAAATAAGATCGGATAGTTCTTTTCATCCGATATCTTTCGTATCCTACACTCCAAACGCTCATTTTGTAGGAGGTGGGGGGTGGGGGTAGTTTCAGCACTTTGCTTGTAGCAAGACACCTGTACCAAGGTAATTTACAGAAAAAGCTCAAATTACGAATCTTTACCTTGCTGACCTTGCGTATTTAACTCTACTATATGGTTTTATAATGGTGTTCATAGGCGCGAGACTCCCAAGAGCAGAGAAAACGTAAAATGTTTTGGAGTGGAAGTTCACTTTTGATCAAACTTATGCCCTGAGAAAAACTGACGGCGATATGCCGATAGCGGGATAAAACCATTCCAATCCTGCTAATTGCATAACTTTTTATTCTGATTGATAATTATCACATGTAGTCACTGGTACATTGTCAAAAAGCCACACTAACCTTGGTGATGAATTTTACAAAACCACGGCGGAAGGACAGACGACATCTCGTAAACCAGGATGTGATAACATGGTGTGCTAGCGTTACTGTATGCTTGCTGTACCTAAAAGACAAGCAAACGTCTATAAAAGAGATGCAACAAAGCGTCAAGATTCGCAAACAATTTTGTATTATCTTGGAAATTCTGCAATCACCACCAAAATATTTAATCTCTCCTTGGTAATTTTGGTTGATACAAATTGTGGTCTACAAAAAAACCATGTCTCACACCGCGGTGGATAAAAATATCTCAGTTCGGGGTCAATCTGAATGTGCAGATCAACTTTCTCTTATCAAGTATACAACAGATAAACAACAGATATAAACAAGTTGCTAAAATACGTATTAACACTACCTATGAGTGTACTAAAGGCAAAAGACAACAGAAAAGCAAGGCGAGTGTTGAGCGCGATCGACTATAAGTGTTTTGTGCATCGGTAGGAAACAATGAAGGCAAGCGAAGCCTAACGCTCATGTGATAAATTCACCATCCACATCAGACATACTGTTACCTCTGATTCGTCTTTTGATCAGCAAGACAGCGTGAAAAATTTCTCTTATGTTATAACTTACTTGTAAGCATCGGTGTATGGCAAGGTGATCGCAAAAATGCTCATGTACTCTTCTTCAACAAAATTTGAATAAAGGATCGGTATTTCTTTAAGACCTGAATAAGAGGATGTAACAGCTGTCTATGATTACTGTCCAAAAACCACTCAAAGTTTTATAGTATATACGTTTAAAAGCAATACTCCAAAGTTAATACTATACTATCGTAAAAAATGGTATTAATATTTACTATACTATCGTGCAAAGTCTTGAAAAGAAATAACAGAGACAGAAAATGCCACCGCGGGGACACGAAAGCGGAACCCACACAAACGCGAGGTGTACCCTCCTAAGCTTCATATATTAATTACGCCGGTGGGAAGAGGGGAGCCCGGGCGTCACTGCTCGACTGTCATCTTGCAAAGAAGCTCATTGTTATGCTTGTCTACAAATTAACAAATTTTTCAGAATTATAACACACAAAAAGCCTTCACAGTCATGGAATAGCATTATCGAACAAAATTTATTGAAATACAAAATTATTTTTATAGGTAACTTTGGTTTTGGGTTGGACCTTAAGATACCTAATTATCACCCTGTAAACAGTACTAAAGTCGCTGGACGGGTTGCTTATTATCGATGGTAGCGTCTATAAAGTCTTGTGTACTAGTCGTTTGCGAGCTACGTTTCGAGAGAGACTGCTGCCATTATCAGGCTACTCAAATTGGATTCTGTCCCTGCTTTGATAAGCCTGGATGTCGGGGCTTCCAGGGGTTGTAAGGTGGTGCCAAGCTGATCTTGTGTTTGTTATGTTTTCACCAACGACAGCTGGATACCATATGTGTGTGAACGCAGGTACGATTTGTTGTTGATGTGGTTGAGAGGATGTAAGGAGTGGATAGTTTCTTTGATTTTTTTGCTTCTTGCGTTGACCTTATAATTTGGTTATTTTACTAATCAAATCTTTGCCCTTTTTTTCCAACAGTGTTCCACGGCCCCATGACTCTTAATATCTCCATTTGCAAGCGCTTTCTCGTGTTCTTTTCCCATCTTGCTTAAAGAACGCTTTTACTCCTAAACATAGGTCGCTGGACAGTCCTTACACGTTACCTTATACACGACGTTGTCTGTTTCTGCTGCATGGGCAGGGTCTTTGGGTTTTTGGTGTTGCTTATTGTTTGTACAAGTGTGTTTATTTCCAACATAAATAAAGAGCGCTAAGGCGATACGGAATAGTGGAATATATAATTACTTCGCCGTCAACGAAATCGCCTTAAGTCGGGGCTGACCTCAGTATCCTCTGCGGATGCACTTCACTTACAAAATAGAAATTTTTCAAGTTGCTTACTAGATAACAGCCTTAGTTCAAGAGTTAAATTTTCATCCACTTTAATTTTACTTGCTCATCAAAGAGTTGCTTATCAAACAACTGTCGTTTAGTGCAAAAGTCTATTTCAGTCTTAATTCAATGGTATTATTTCTGTATTTTAAATACAATTAGTATCTCAAACGCAAGGCCACGTATGTTTATTAGTAGCCATTGCCCTCAATTCAAACTGACAATTTATCTGTAAAATAACATTTTCACGAACGCAATCCTAGCTTTCGGCAAAGCCAATATTAATACACAGCATGGTCTTTAGAACACAAGCTGTTCCTTTCTATCTCTATTTTTGAACTAGATCAAACCTTTCACCCTGGGTGTCAATTGCAATCGACATAAATAATTGAAATGGTTGTGACCTAAAATTTCAGGTCATTTCACTTACATGACAGGAACTCTAGAACTGGTATCGACATGGGAATTGTTGCTGAGATTTGTGACAGCTTCACAAGAATAGATGGTAGTATCCTAAAACGATAGAAATTGGCAACAGAAGTAAATTAGCAGCTGCCACATTCTTTGATTTGTAGCGATGGAATGGCTACAAACATGATGTTTCTACAAACAAACAACGCCATCTTGTGGCTAAAATGTTAGCTTTAGTGATTCGGCCTGCTCCTTAAATGCTGAAATACATAAAACAAGATACGAGTAAGAGTCTCTCCTTAGATTAAGGAAAAGTCCCCATTGGTGTTACTTGGTACCCCTCCGTCTCCTCCAAGAACAAGGTGGTCTGACAGGGAGGTTACGCAGTCATGGTTGATAAAATTGACAGTGGGTTGTAGCGAGAGTTAAACAAGCTTGTTTAAAAAATGAAAGTCCGAAACATTAAGGCTATAAGGGTCATTTATTATTGCTGCCAAGATATTAATTTGACCTACATGGCAAAATCGAAGGTTTTTGTTCCGCTAATAGTCTGCAACGTCGCTGAAAAGGTATGTTTTATGACCTATCGAGCATACTGTTTAGGATCGCAGCATGTTCTACAATAGTAGGTGGAATGATAATGCAAATGGGTAAAGCACACGTAATACAAGAGAGAAAAATGATTGAAAGAGTAGATAGGATGTATAAAAAATATACATCTGACAGGGTTAATGATTTTTTGACGTCATATTCAATACAGAATAAAAGGAAAACACTGGACAATAACACTATGACAATTGATACCCTCCAATCCTGTGCTTTTTAACGAATGGTGGTAAAGAGAGCTCTGAACATGATACTCAGTATCTAAGCTAGGACCGTTCTAACTTTCATTCTCTGCTTTGGAGTCCGTGTATTTTTTTCGTCTCAAACCTAGGTAACGTACACATAAATAACTTTATACAAGTTGTACTTTGTTCAGTGTATCGTTACATTACATTAAATTCTCCTGCATTCAGTCTGACACAAAATGCTAACCACTATAAACGCAATTTTATTAAATTCGATCCCTTCTACATGTTGAAATACTTCGTTTTTAAGGTCATACGCGACTTACTTAATAGGCAAAGCGCAAACGCTTGTTAGGCCATCACGACCTTAGATATGCGGTAGCAACGGTATTCTCTAAATGCCGCTGCAAAAATGTGTACACTATTAAAGCTATCACACAGGATATAGTAAGGATTTGTAAAGGTTAAATTAACTTTCAAGTCAAGTTGGTCTGGGGAATTCTTTTTTGGCGATGAATCCTAAGCCTGTAAAAATATTTTCAGCACCTTTCAGAAAATACTTTACTGCGCATGTAGTTGCCACCGAGTAACAAAGGCTGTTTTGCCTTCGTGTTAAATCGCGTATTGATAATCAGGGGTAGATCAGTTGACGAGAATGGGCGATAAGACACTTGATTAAAATAAGTCGGTTGTGTTGCCTGTTGAAATTCTGTAGTTGCTAGAATATGTTTACGTTTAAATACGTATGCGCATGTGTAAATCTGTCTTCGCGCAAAGATCTTGAACTTTGCAGGTGAACGTTTGCCATAAAAGTAAGGGCTACGTAAATACATTCTTTTTGATTAGGCATCAGTATTCTCGTTACAGATACACAAGTATTTCTTTCTAACTTTTTTTCAGATCCAGATTGTACTGTATTATTCAAGTAATATTTACGTCCACAAAAGAGTCTGATGACTAGTCACACAAAAAAAGATTTTTAGCCTTGATTACGAGTTGTTTGCTTCGAGGTTAATTTTCAGATATAGTTTTTCCCCCGTTTTCTTGACCCTTAGTATTCCATACTTTGGCACTAGTACTTTGATTTCCTGAATTGGCAGAAGAAATTTACCCTTTTCCACAAACAATTTGCAACCATAATGAAAGCACATAAAGTATACATGTAAACACTAAATAGGAAAAAAATACAAAATAAAAGGTAGCGAAAGGCTTACATTGAGGTTAACAATAAGGGCACGAGGAAGGCAGTTAAAGTATCCCCGATGTTACAATTCACGGCGACGAAATTCAGTGTTTCTCAATTAATTCCACTTGCTGGCCTTAACGGAGTACGGAAGTCAACGGTCTCTATTTGTGTCAACCGTTTTCTACAAAATAAAACAACTTAGGCCTCTAGCAAATGTAAACCTTGAAGCGCTGAAGTACGCAAACCAAAGATTAAAAGCCCTTCAACGTTCAAAACGTACACATTTCTGTAGGTTTAGAAAAAATACTGTCATAGGAATGCCTAGTTGTTTACGTACCTTAGTAAACACATGAACTGGAACGCTAACACCGAGAAGAATCTTGGTCATCCGGCATGCTGTGCGTGTGCAAAGAACTAAAGCGACCTTACGAATATTTACTGGTAAGAGGAGGTGATGGAGGGCAAAGCAGATTTAAAATAAATGAACTACTGTTACCTCCATTTATTACCTACAAAGGGGACCACCGATATAACTTAAGCAATTAATTTATCAAACATATTTACTGATGGGTAGGAGACTTACCTGACCATGGCACTTCGCATCTCAATGGTGCAAATGGTTAAGCACGTGACACATGTTCGACCACATTGGCTATTAAGACCCAGTTCCATGCTCATTATCAGGTCGTACTGTGAAAAGCAAGGGCGAAGTAGGAGCGTAAGCGACAGCACAAGACCAAGAAAATTTTAGGATACAACATTGGCAAAAAGTGTTAGCGTTAGCGTTTACTGAAATGAAGGCCAAATAAAATTTTACTCCAAAAATATTTCTTAGGTGTGACTCCTCTTTCGATGTTGTCTACCTGCACACACACTTTTTTTACTCTAAAAAGCACAAACGTTGCCTATTAACTCTGCATTTCTCTAACTAGTGATGGATGGCACAGGGGCAGCGAGAGAACGTACCATATTTCTTAGGATTATATTTAAGGAAACGTTCTCCTCAGTATTACTTTGAACCTATCCTTCTCCTCCTTCAACAATGAGGTCTGACAAGTAAGTTACGGAATATTTTTTATCAAAATGGACAGCGGGTCGTAGTGAAGTTAGACACGCTTGCAAAAAAATGAAAGACCGAAACAGTAAAGCAATAACGGTTACTCATTATTGTCTCGATGTGAATTTGATCTGCGTGGCAAAAGTGATGGATTGTTGGGCTATTAGTCTACAACTAATCTGCAAGAGTCCTGCTTAATTTACATAATTTACAATATTACCATTTTTCGTAGTCCTCCTTGATAAGTAAAAAGGATGTAAAGCAAAGAGGCAGTTGTCCTAAATAGGACGCGAGAACAAAGGGTTTATTACACGCATCACCATGTACCACACATCATATTTCAGCATCTGCAGTAATTTTTGCAAACCTGTAATTTAAAATCCTCTCTGCTTGAATCTGTGGTTTGTATTGTTCTCTAAATGGTGAGAATGACCTCCACTTACTTTTCCTGATTCACGGATTCTCAACTTTGGAAAGGTATTACCCCCCTCAAGGAACCAAAATTTCTTAGTACCCCCTTGGTCGATAGGAATTCGAAATTGTTTATCTTCATAAACAATAATAAACAAGTATACCACGAAACACTCTACTAAGAGTCGAAATCTACGTAAAACGAGACGATGTTAAACGAAAATGAGAGCAAAGCGGGAGTAAATGGAGACACTTTTTTACTTTTGTGAAATTGACTTAAGAAAATCAATAAAATATGGTATTAGCTGTTAGACGCCCTTTCTCTAAGTTGGCCCCTTTAGTAGCCTTTGTCTCAATTTACCCCTCCCCTTAAATATTTTAATCAACCCTGGAGGTCCCCGGACTCCTGACGAGAAACAATTCTGTAATGCATGCCTGAACAGGGGGTAGCAATTTGTCTCCACAATTTTTGCTCTGCTGTCCTCTTCCGTATCTTTTCTAATAAAACTGCCTCGCTTTGGGTTTGATGGCCCTTATCGATCTCACTCCTGGACGTCTTTCCGTACCAAACCGCATCGCTTTATGTCCAGATCGATGATCCTTCTCAATCTCATGCCTGGACGTCTTTCCGTACCAAACCGCCTCGCTTTATGTCCTCATCACTTAACAGGTTATTAAACTTCTCTGGTATCCCTTAAGCTTAAGGTAAACAATATCTTTAAGAATAAACTTCTATAATAAATTTTTATTGCTCTATAAATAATACGTACGAGTAAGAGAAAATATTACAGGGTATTCATGGTTTCATCCAGCTTTTCAGGTCCCCCCATAAATTCTAGGTCCCCCATAATTTTAGGTCCCCCATGAGTAAAATTTGTCTCAGGTCCCCCCATAATTTGGTGCACCATGAAAATTTGAGGTCCTCTTGTAAATCTCTCGGTGCCCATTTCATTATTTTGGACTTGCAAGGCGGTGCCTTTAAAAGTTTCTCCCTGAGATTGTCTTGGGTGAAGAGTTGGCCTTCCAAGGGGGTTCTAATGTAAGACAGAAACAAGAAATCATTAATGGAATGATAGCAAGAGAAGTTTAAACCTCTTCTTAAACAACATGAGTGAATGTATAGCCATTCAAGACTCCTTCATCAGTTCTTTAATGCGGCAATTATTAGAAAAGTGTAATACATGAAGCATAATAGTGATTCAAGATTATTTTCCAGCGTTATAACACAAATTTGGAAACATATTCCAAAAAGTTTAGTAGGATACCTATCCCCCAGGGACCTGTGGATTCCATGGAAGACTACTGCGACTAATGTATTTTTTGTGTTACTGATTTAGTGGAAATTCCATTTCTTAATAAGAGAGCTTAAAGTTGGTACAGGTTGGGTGGAACAGTGATAAAGGTTAAGGTTTAGAACAAATTCCCATACATTGTAGAGTCATGAACTCCCATGGAACCTTTTGAAGATTATGAATTCCTCCAAGAACAGCGTAAAGCTTATATTTATGATATGCGTTTTATCGATAGATGCAATAGAGCAGGTATTCTCAAAGGGGGCCTGGGGACCCCCTTAGGGCATATTTGTGATTTTACAGGAGGTAGAATTGGGACAGGGGGGAGTAGGGGTGCAGCAGCTAATAGCATATTTCATTGATTTCTTATGTCAAAATGCCAAAAGCACAGAAAGGGGTAGATAAATATTGCCCCTCTGCTTACTGCCTTGTAGCACACATTTTTGTTTTACATCTGGTAAGTAAGTTAGGACTATTTATTGACTGTTTATTTCATGGTGCACTCCTTCAATCTCGATAAAGAGAAACAATGCCAAATTTCTTTTGGACCCAGGGGTACTTGAAAAATTTTGGCAGCTGGAGGGCGGTAATTTTCTGTCTGAGGTTGAGCAACCCTGCAATAGAGGATAAAATAGAAACATGTACTGACGGTTTTACTCTCATTCTTAAGTGTAATGATCATAAAGCCCTGGAGGTTAAATAAAGTCACATATCGTTAACTAAAATTTTCCATTTCTAGGATCAGAGTGGAGACTTTTGTTGGTCAGTGAGCAAACTTTAGTTGGACATTTACCAGGAGGACATGAAGTGTTTCGAATTGATAAAATTGTTATACTACCTCTAACACCAGATGGGAAGCCTTTGGAACTAGAACTGCAGGTAAATAGTCATGAAATCCTTATCGTCAGATGTATATATGTATGTATCTTACCGGTAAATTGTTCCAAATTGTTGGTCCTAAGTATGAAATGCCTTCCTGACGTTGATTGCTTTTTCGGAAAGGGACATTTAACTTATTTTTGGAGTCACGTGTAATTCTGGTCTGGTTTAACGGAAAAAACACCTCTGCCGCCTCTGCCTCAAAAGTTTGAAGTGTTTCGATAATGTGTTAAATAGGCAAGCTTTAACCGGTTTCTTTATTAAGATTACCGGAAGAAACACTTGCAAAATGGCATGACTCACTAAGAAAAGTAAAACAGCCAAGAGGAAAAACAAAACTAACTTGGCTTGGCCTTATGAATAAAGACCTGAAAAATCATGACCGAAATACAGATGATATTAACACACCAGAACAGCCGATGACAGAAAAACGTGGTGGGGCATAATCAGGAGCACCATGTTAGACACTGACGAATCAGCGTAGCAGAGAGAAGAGAGAGAGCATCTTCAGTTTTAGCCACCTATTTTATAGTGTTTTCTATCAATGTTATACGCCCATTGGAAGCCTCATGACTTCTGGATTTTACCATATTTGAGTCAGCATTGTGGTCAAGATAAATGATGTCAAATTTATTTTATTTTGTGTCAAATAGCTTCTTTGTGCTACAAAACAAAAAAAATGCACGAAATAGCGAAAACATTGTGTACTTAAAAGCTTCAAATAATGGGCGTGGCATTTGGTGCTCATCACACACTCTTGCTCTCTTAATAAAAGTTAAGAGGGCAAAGTGTGTGATGAGCAGCAAATGCTACGCCCACTATTATTCTCCTCTAACCAGCTACGAAAGACATAATTTTGAATTAAGTGCAAATATTCACACTGCTGAAAATGTCCGACCAAATATTGTAATAATCTTTACCAAACAAGTCACGAAATGAATAAAATTTCCAGTAACAGTAACCGAAAAACTAAATGTTGAAAGGGGGGCTAAGCCCCCAAACGTTTTTCAAATTTTTTAAGAAGAGGGTTCTCCCTTAGCCCCCCCCCACCCCCGTACTCGGCATCTCTGGCTCTACACGAGTTAAACCCTGCATGAGTGAGGTTAAGATAGAGCTGTGTTGTAAGAAAAGATTTTTACACACCTCCTCTTTTGTCCTTAGCAATGCTCACAGCATCCTGGAACATCGGGGAAAAGTCTGAGGCAGGATGGTGTTCAGCAACGAGCCATTCAACAGTCTTGGAGAGACTTTAAAAGCAGTGCAACCAATCAGATCCGGGGAATGAAAGGCATGGTATGTATCCTACAACCTTTGATTCGATTAGCGAAGGGTGTTGTCTAATATATCAGTGGAAGGAAAGAGAAAACTGAAAGAGGCCGCTTTATTAAAAGTAGAGACAATTTTTATTTGAATAGTGGGAGTTATCTCATCGCGTCCGCACTTAGCAATCAGATTCTTCAATTTTAGGCTACATATATAATGCTATATCGTCCACTCTCTGTGTATTATAAACTCCCCCTTTCAACTTTTGACTATTATTATTTTAGATTTCTTGTCCAACAGTTTGTTTAGTTCTTCACTTATTTCATTTGGGTCGTTCGCCACTTCTCTCGTACCCAGTTTACCCCATTTTATTATCCTTCCCTGTTCATTTTACTTGGTTTTTTTTGTGTGCTTCAGCTCCCTGTATTCTAGTATTTCCTTAGCATCGTAGGCAATTTACGTTGTACGACAAAAGACTTTTCTCCTTGGAATGTACCATAGTGCAATTCGAGTTTAGGTTTTATATCTGTATTGTAGGCCTCCGAGTTTAGTGTAGCCAATTTTCAGTAGTGACCAGAAGAAGTCTGTTAGACGAAACGTTGTCAATGAAGTTTTCACAATTGGCGTTTTACCTATAATAACTTGTCGGTGGACTATTCACCTCTCATTCACCTCTCATTCATAAAGCAAAGAGTGCGTGGCCAGATTAAGTCAAGTTTAGTTTGTACTCGCGCACGTTATGTTAGCCTACTGGTTAAGAACTGGAAAGAAGGTAGAGTGTCGTGGAATGCTGTGCAAACCTTCGTGGACTTAACAAGTCTTATGTGAATTTCCAGCACTATTCTTTAATAGCATGGGGAGCTGCTATGGTGATATAGTCTATCAGTATAAATTACGTGAGAGGCAAACTGATAGCCGACAGGCAAGGGGCAGTTCGGATGTAATTTTAAGGGATTAAGAGGTGGAACAATCACAGCTCTTTCTCCACCTTGTTGGTAATTCTAAACGACGTTTGATAATCAGTTATATTGCATAAATTAAAGTGGGATTATTTGACCTACCTTAGCAAGAAATGAAGAATAATCGTACCTCATTGGTCTGCCCCTCCTGCATCAGCTAGAGATATAAACAGTACTTAAATGTAGTGGCTAGAAGTAATATTAACAGAAAAATTGTGGTTAGAGTTTACACTGTTGGATAATTGCACTCGTAATTGGTATTTTATGCAGTGTTTGATGTATGCAGTGTTTTAATTTATGAAATGCTTTAATTGATGCAGTGTTTTAATTGATGCAGTGTTTGAACTTACGCAGTGTTTTAACGTATGCAGTGCTTTAATTTATGCAATGCTTTAATTTATGCAGTGTTCTAATTTATGAAGTGTTTTAATTTATGCAATGCTTTAATTTATGCAGTGTTTGAATTGATGCAGTATTCTAATTTATGCAGTGTTTGAATTTATGCAATGCTTTAATTTATACAGTGTTTTAACATTGCATTGCACTTAACACCTTTCCGTTTTAAACATTATCCTACCTGCTTCAGCCTCTACTGAATTGGATCTTCTTCTCACAGAAAGCCTCCTAGTATCAAAGCTAGAGCCGAACTTTCTATCTTCTAACACTTAATATTTCCCCCTTTTCGCCCGCTATCGCCTATCTTCTTCCTCAGGGACAATTATTGTTCCTTATTGTTTGTAAACTTTGGTTTTGTCTTTACTTTGTTAACACAATTGATCACTTTTGTAATCTACCTTTGAAAATGATGCGAGAAACATCGAAAGCGTAGGATGAAGCAGTTTGCTTTTGATTGCGTTTGCATCATCTTTCGTTTGCGGCCGTTTTACTGAGTTTTGATGTTTATGATAACAGTGCTTTTTAGAGTATCACGTCATCTTTGAAGTTACGTTGCCTCGTTTCATGAGGCTAATGGCAATGGGGGTAAAGGGACGAAAATGAAGGGTTAAAACGATTTAGGGATGCAAAAGTACACCCCGAGGGATGTGGTGTGGGGGAAAACAAGAAATGTATCAGGAGCGAATAAGAAGGAACGGAAGCTGGTATACCGTAAACGACCGGTTAAGCGCCTTGGGCTCTTATTTAAAAACAAAAGTTTTTGGGTGGGCGCTAATTCGGACTTGGTGCTTATTCGGACCTGGGCGTTTATTAAGGAAAGGAAAAGCAGATAACTAAACATACATGATTTTTCTATAAAAGATATTGAAAGATAACGTTCAATCAATCAATCAATCAATCAATCAATCAATCAATCAAACTATCAATCAATACATCATCATCGTCCTCTGTATCATCATCTAAAAGCGTAAACTCTGGAGCTGCTGCATCCACGCCTTCGCTGTCCAGACCTGGGCGCTTATTTAGACGTGGACGCTTATTCGTGCCTAGGCGCTTGTGAGAAATATTTTTCCCAAACTTGGCGTTTATTTGAGTCCTGGGCGCTTAATCGGTAATTTACGGTATCGAAATAAATTCCGGTTTGAAAGACCGGAACAGATAAAGAGCAGTGGCTGGTCAGATTTGTTAAGGCGTTGGACTTAGTGACGAATACAGTGTTGGATGGTTGTGGCCCAGTGACATCACTCCTCAGTAGAACGCTGTGCGCTCTTGTGCTTGTGGTCATACTGATTGGCCTTTCAATCATTTCTGCTTTTATGAGTCAGTTGTTGTAAATGGGAACTTTAATCTGTGTCTAGTGATTGCTGTTTTAGGTTGCTGTTAGTTTGTGTTTTGATTTTTGGTGTGCAGGAGAGCGAAATCTGATTTAAGCTAGAACATATGAAATGATATGTATATTACTATATTGTTGAAATTTGTCGATTCTTAACATGCAGCAGTTGATTATAGAGTGGTTTAACGGGACCAATTTCAACATTAGGCAAGGTGGGTTGCACGATTTTCAACTGCCATACTTTCAGTGGCCTATGTCTATCTAATCATTGTTACTCAACATTTTAAAGCCTACCAAAGTACCCTAACAGCACATCTTTTCATCAGAATTGCAAAAGCCAAAATTTACGACGGATCCTTTGCCGCCATTGGTTGGTACAAAATAAGAATGTTGCACGAAATAGCAAAAACATGTTTTAAAAGCTTTTTTCGCCTGACACTCCTCAGAGTACAAGCGTTAGAATGACCGAAATGAAACGTGTGCAAGAGTATACTCAACTGTATTTTTAAAGGAGCCTATCAGAATTTGGACTGCCTAAATGGCTTGTGGTTTTGGACCAATCAGCGTCCACTACAACAAGATTGTTTGTTCAAACAGTGGTCAGGTCTTTAACCTCATAGTCATCAAACGTTGTGACTAAGGCGATCTTTAGCTGCCTCTCCGTATTATAGACGTACCTTCTGTCCTTTTAAGGGTTAACGCAACAGGGACGTTGTAACAAAAGAGTACCAATAAAGGCGTTGAGTTTTAAACAAATGTTGGTTTTTTGTTTGTTTGTCGTTTTAGTAGATATTCTCTCTCTATTTCAATGTTTGTTTCTTTTGCATTTTTGAACACTTCTGAATACCGAAACCTTCCTGTCCCATACTATAATAGGAGAAAATAGCAGGAAGTGCTATTGTACTGTTAGATATAAAGATAAAGGGATAAAAATTATTATTATTATTAATTATTATTATTATTAAGTCAGATATGCCTATGCAGTGAGTGTCTGACTTAGTATTTTTGTACAAGGTGAATTACGAAATAAATCTTGAAGTTTAAAAAAAATGAATTATTATTATTATTATTTTATTTTATTTTTTAAACTTATATTGACTTTGCGTCTTTGGTTATCGCCACCATCGATCTTGTTGCTATTGTTATTATCGTTGTTATTGTTATTATCCACTTCTATTAATCTCACTGTCCCATTATGCCGGATGAAAACAGTGAGAATGTAAACGTTAGTACTATAACTGTAAATTTACAGAAAGAATAAATGGCAGTGAAGTTTTAAAAAAAATAAATTATTATTTGTGCAATAAGAGCGACATATTATTTATTTTGTAATAGAAACAAGTAACGGCTTGATCTAGAACCTTTGTCATGGTGGGAGGTGTTTACCATGCCCATAGAGTACTAAAGTGTGACGTCACGATGTAATGAATATCAGAAATTTGATAATTTTTTGGACTCATTGCTTTCTTCCTGTTGACATGAATAACCTGTCCGAATTTGAAAGTGATACCTTAAGCATTCAATGAGATATACCCTTTCAAACTTTAAATCGTGCCTATCAAAACCTTGTTAAATGAACCCAGTTCATAATTTTATGAACTGAGAAAAAATTAACTAGAGTTTTCTTAAGGCCTTTCTCAGATTAAAACAGCCGTTTCTCGCAGCTGATATGAAATTTAAACGCGATATTTTGTGTACGGGTATTTGGTGACAGGGTTAACACTGTGATATGATTATAATTGCGACTTCTTGAAAATAGGTTTTTGTGACGTCATCACTTTAGTACTCTATTCCAGTATGCGTTATTGTAAGTGATTACTAGGATTAAATGCTAATTAAGACATGAATAGATTGAACTTAAAAAAAAGAATTATTATTATTATTTTTTCATCATTATTATTTCACTTTATTTTTTTCTACTGTTTGTTGTTTGTATTTTGATTTATTTGTTTGTTATTGTTCAGGGTTTTTTTTCAAATATCATGTAGCTTTTACCATAAAAGTCAGATATGCCTCTGTAGTGAGTGTCTGACTTAGTGTTTTGTACAAGGTGAAATTGAAAAATAAATATTGAAACTTAAAAATTATTAACTATATATTTTTTGACCTTTCCTATTTTTTGTTTTGTTTGTGTGTTTTTTGATATTGATTAAACGCTCCCGTGTATCGAATCCTGATGTTCCATATACCAAGCCAGTAGAAAACAACGGGAAAGGTTATTGCGTTGTTAAAAATACCAATAAAGGCATTTACTTTTTTACAAAATTATTATTGTTATTGTTATTGATTTCCTAATTCCTGGTCTCTTATTTCATGTTAGGCTCTAGTAAAAGATATAAAGGAAAAAGAAAAACAAGAGCGACGATTATTGGAGGTACGTTCGACGTTCCTTTTAAATGTATACTGTGTCGAGTTAACATCTCGGATTCGTTTGACTCTTTTCTTTCCTGCATCTCTATTGCTCATAGCTATCGGGAGATCGTCAATAGAGGAGCCTGTGTCATTCATCAGCCGTTTTGATATATGTCTTGCTTGGCCGACTTGCCAGCGAAACTAGTCAGAAATAAAAATCACAACCAACAACTTGTTGTGTAAGTTGCAGTACAAAGAGCATATTCTGAAATTCACAGATCGTGTATTACGGAAACTACTATACTATGCAAATGACGTCAATGCTGCCAGTTTTGCATAGGATGGGTAGGAGATATGTCAGGTGTCAGTCGGGGGTGACTAAATCTCAACATATTCTCTTTATTTCCTTGTGTGTGTTGCCTTTGATTGAGACTAGGATTACTGAGATTCAAAAGAATGCTACAACTTGACCGTTCCCAAGTATCAATCTAAAGTGCTTTCATGAACCAATCATTCGGCTCGACATCATCTTTCGTGCGAATTTTACGAGCTATCCCAAAAGTCAGACATTTGCGGACAGCAGTTACAGGGAATCGTAAGGGGAAAACGTCGGGTAAAGCAAGATAAATCGATTTTTAACACTTTTGCGCAGCTTTGTTTTTACGTTGCTACAGTGTCAACCAGACAACCATGATTAGAACACTGGAGAAGAGAAAAATGTAGATTTCGAGTCTCTCAATGCTACATCTCCCCAGCAGCCACGCAGCCAGTTAAATTTTGACGGGGGGCAAATTTTTAACAAAACCCTTTCCCTCCCACCCTTCCTTCCAAGCACGTCCACCATGGTTTTGTTGGCTGAAAAAAATTAAATTTTTACAGTCCCTAGAAGGCTCAGACTTCTCGTCTAGTGAATTGAAATACAAAAGTGATCCATTTTTTTAATGCCTGTAAGGATTACTCTGGGGGGCAAAGGTGGCCACGTTTTACCTGTTGGGCGGGCACAGCCGCCCGCGCCCGCCCTTGGCTGCGTGCCTGCTCCCCAGTGGCCCAAACAGCTAGTTTCTGTGCATTTCATGCCTAGACTTTAACACCTGGTCGTGATGAAAAACATTTCCTCTAGGCCGTAAGCTCTTGAATCAATATCTGCTTCTGAAGTCACAGTTGACTGCTGAAAAACGTGTTCAGTCCATTGACTGTTGGATGTGACAAGTCACGCAGCTTACCTTAGCCTGTACTGCCTTTCCAGAACAGTAGATATAAGTTTAAAATGTAGGAAATCTGGCTTCTCTTCGTCTTGGAATTACAATTTTGTTTAGCGAAAATCTAGTTTGAGTGTGCCCTTCTAAAACAACTCCAGAGAGGCAATTTTCATTGCGATTTACTACCTTGGATACCGTTAAAATAGCCTGAGCGACAAATTGCGATTTGCCTTTCACAAAATGACACGATGCAATTGTATTACTTTGAAGCATTTCTTGTTAGCCACACTCGCATTTTGTTCAAAAATACTTGTGTGATTTAGTTTAG
>JAAAKM020000498.1:31383061-31406154 GCA_010016025.2 Alatinidae sp. Z8VKAUB7J3
TTGAGGTATATAACCTCATAACATCCATCGTGTTGGTATTCTATGGCTGACTGACTGAAATGTGGACGTGTAGTGGCAGCGTAACGTGGCTTAATGCTGTTACGCTTCCCAAACATTTTCGAGTACGAAATAATGTTACCTGGCTGCGAAAGTCAAATAAATAATGTTGTTACTCTTTCAAAAAATTTTCGAGAACAGCATTACGTTACCTGGCCTTGAAAGTTAAATGAATAACGTCGTTACGCTTCCAAAAAGTTTTCGGAAACAGCATTACGCTACCTGGCCTCGAAAATCAAGGAAATAATGTTTTTACTATTTTGCAAAAGTTTTCGAGAACAGCATTACGTTACCTGTTCTCGGACGTCAAATGAATAACGTCGTAACGCTTCCAAAAAGTTTCGGAAACAGCAATATGCTACCTGGCCTCGAAAATCAAGGAAATTATGTTTTTACTATTTCCGAAAGTTTTCGAGAACAGCATTACGTTACCTGTTCTCGAACGTCGAATGAATAACGTCTTTGCGCTTCCAAAAAGTTTTCGGAAACAGCATTACGCTACCTGGCCTCGAAAACCAAGGAAATAATGTTTTTACGTTTCCCAAAAGTTTTCGAGAACAGCACTACGTTACCTGGCCTCGAAAGTTAAATGAATGACGTCGTCACGCTTCCAAAAAATATTTTGGAAACAGCATTACGCTACCTGGCCTCGTAAGTCAAGTGAATAATGTTACGCTTTCCAAAAGTTTTCGGAAACAGCATTACGCTACCTGGCCTTGAAAGTCAAAGGAATAAGGTTTTGACTCTTGCAAAATATTAGTGAGACAACGTTTTACCAGTGTAGAGCTTTAAGATGTTTTCTGTGTTGTAACAGTAATTTATAAGCAAACACTAACCACTTCTTGGGTGGCTAGGGGATAAAGTCGCCCCCTATAATTTTGGTTTTGAAAGAGGTTAGTAAACCATCTAGAATTTTGCCAGAGGGGAAACCAATTACAGCAACAGGATTTGATTTCCTATTATCGAGATGTATTCCGTAATAACGTTCTGTAAATACCTGCCCTTGTGACGAAGGTCAAAAGGTGCCTTGGCCTCCCTTCGCCTCTCCCCAAATAATTTGATAAGTATGTCCGCCAGTGATGTAAGAATGTATAGATTTTGTGTTGCAATTGTACATGACGTAGAAATTTGTAGGATACGATATATTAAAAGGTACAGAAATTGTCGATATTTTTTAGATGTGAGAAAGTAGACTTAAATAACGATGTTTTCCTCGTCAGATACAAACAAAGAAACAAAAGAAATATACGTACGTGCATACACACATACACACATACACACATACACACACACATACATACATACATACATACATACATACATACATACATACATACATACACACATACATACATACATACATAAATTTCATCCCAAGATAAAAACTACCAACTAACAGACTTGAAACGGGACTATAAAGGGGCCTTGTGGAGTAAACAACTCAACAGCTGTTCTAATAAAACCAGAGACCAAAAATAGGCCGAAACAGGACCATTAAGCTGTCCCTAACACTGTCATATCCAAGGTGTATAAACCACTAAACATAAAACGCAGCCGAGGTTTCTTATAATACGATAAGATTTCTTAGCTGTGAAAACAATATAACACACGAGAGCGTGTGAGATTTCTTGGGAGTGGATTAACCCTTGGTCATACCTCCACCAATTGAAGGTTCACGACTTAATCAATTTTTAAACCATTCAAGCGTAAATATTTTATGATTCGCGTGAATTGAAATTCTCAGAAATGTGATGACAAATCAAAGTGTACCTCCAACAGGGCGTCACATCAAGGGTAACGGAGACGTAACACCCTAAACCCTGTCCCTCATCAACATCAACATCAACATCTAAATTTCTGGCCAAAATATAGGAAAAACGATCTCTCCAAATAGGGCGAGCGCAACGCAGACCTTGATCACTTCTCCGACTGCGAAGAAGAACATAGCGGAAAGTCTGGCTTACATTTTAAGGGAATGGGTGTACGAGTAGAATCTGACGAATGAAACGACGAATGGGCATTGATGGAAACCAGCTGATGTGGAACTAACGATCAAACACAAGGTCAAAGTAATGACGAATGGAGGGAGGTCATGAGGAATCAACGTACGACAGCATCCGGCCCCTCGACGAAGGGAGAGACGGACAATTAACATTGTTACGTATGGGCCAAGGGTTCGAATCCCGTTGGTGACTAGCCTGCGTGCAGACTATCTCAGCTGAAGTGGATAGTCTGAACGCAGGCTAGTTGGTGACGTACTTTCTTAATGTTCTATTTCTTTAATATCTTAAAAAACAGAATTTAAATCCTCTCTCCTCGATGATACAGAGCAGTACTTAATTAGTAAGTATTGATCAAGGATGGTACAAAAACGTGTTAACACACAGATCAGATGTATCAGACCAAATTCCAAGCCGATCTCAATTAACTGGGGTCACATAAGGTTACAAGGGGGGCAATAGACGAAAGCTGGCTTGTTTCATATGCCGTGGTGATTGGTCGCTATCTAACAGAAACCACACACGTGCTGGAACGTCAATATAAACTACACGGGCAGGATCTGTTCAGCTGGAACAAAGTTCGCCTTTCCGCTTGCCGCCTTGAAACCCTCGTTTTAGCGAAGTAAAAAGAAGCCAGTTCTTTGTCTTCAAAACGTGCCATCAAACCGTTTTTGAATGCAGACTGGCATTGCCAATCCATCGTTCACAATCACGTTGACTAGGTATTGTTTAATTAGTTATGGTGTGAGTGTAGTCTGTCCCAGCAAACGAGGAGGGAAGGCGTCCTGAAAAGCTCTAATTTTTCATGCCGTTTACTTCAAGTTCCCGTAAATATATGCACTGCTATACACAAATAAAATTAGACCAAAACAATACAGATGACCCGCAACCAAAAACGACAACATTGGTGTCGAGACGTCCTTGCTTCGGGTATATCATAGAGGTTATCCGTTGGGAAACAAACTAAACTTCAGCATTTTCTCCTGCCTAAACCAATCACTTGGTACACTTGTAGGAAGCAAAGTAGATAGCCTATGACGGTCACACAGTAAAACAATACTCCTTGGTTGTCGAATTGTCAACCTAAAGTCCGCGGTCTGTTGCTCTTTGTAGTAACATCTGTTGGCCTGCTCCGCTTTGGGATCTGAAGAATTGCTCATTGTATGATATAACACAGTGGGCTATTGCGGACCTTTCCCCTTTGTTGGACTATAACTGCAAACTTTATACAATAAACGTTCGATATAACTAACTTTCGATGTAACGAACAATTTAAAAAAAATATTTTGTTATCTTCTTGGTTTCCATTCGACCTGTTATCCCAAGCTCCCCCAAATAGTTAGGTCTATGTAATCCTGCCAAGGCATAAGGTTGCCAACCTAGTTTCGTATACTAGGAAACTATTACCCAAAATAAATAGTACCGTAGTGTCTGTTTTTGCCTGTGCACTTTTAAAAATTATGACACTATAGTCCCCTTAACGTAGAGGTCAGGGAAACATTACTCTTTCCTGCTATATCTTCACAGGACAGCAGTTTTGAAATTAGTTTTACGAGTGTGAAAAAATGGGGAGTGAGGCTTACAGACGGGTATCAAGTTACCAGATTTATATGTACATGTGCTTCCAGTAACTTCAAAACTTCCCAAATGCTATAAAGATCACCATTCTTTTCAACTGCCTCACGTCCACTCACCATACGTTAGGGGATCTCTGAACACATTCTAGCTAACTAACTGATAAAACGCACGTGGCATAGGATAGAATTTTTAGGGAAGAATACCCCAAAGGCCAACGTTCAAAACACGAATCATATCATATGAAATATTCCACTATCTTAATTGCCTGATAAGTATTAGATTTGGCATACCATTAAACCAGTAATCATTTCAATAAATGGCATCATCCGTAACGATACTGGCGGAACCTCCATTGTGTTCGCTTGGCAATTAAACAGGATTAACTAGTCATGCTCCCAGAAATAAGAAAGGGAGTCAGTTTCATTGGCGAGTCTTGTCTTTCAATACACGAAATACTGAGTTTAATGTCTTTTGTTTCAGTTAAATGGAAGGAACGGTCTGACGACCCATAAGAACGACGTGGGGCCTTTCTGAGATTATTATAACTTGGTACGATGCATTTGCTTTGGGATTTCAACAAAAGGGGGCGAGCTACCCTAACGACGATACCCACCCCTATAGTTTTAACAACATTGTTGGCACTGATTGAGGATTCGGAGTGGATACTTTCTGGTGCGATGTAAGACAGACATAAAACCAAAATTTTTGAAGAAACGTTGTCGGCGATAGCAAGAAACTTGCCAGCCTTTCCATAGACAGAGCAGCCATTGAAATGAAGGCCCAAGATGCGGACAAATTGACCTGAAGTTTTTCCATAGCAATAGACTATACTCCCCTAAATTTTTTGCTGAGTGGCAGCATTCTGCTCATACAAGAACTGGCCTTACGTCTTAACGTCCGCACTCAGAAATGGCCTTTGAACTAAAGCTGTCGCTGAAATGTATTGTCTTAGGTTACTGATAACAACATATAACTTGCACAAATAACGAAACCAACTTACAGTTTGCGGAACTAGTGGGTTTATTATGGCCGTCAAAGGCCTAAAAGGTGGCCTGTTACGAAATGGCGAAAGAAGCCTCTTTGAGAAAACTTCAACATCGCGCAGCACCAAATTGCCGGTATCAACAAGAAGAGATATCGTGAAGTCATGGCCTTTGTACTGACACCACATTTCTTGTCCCATGAAGTTTTTAACTGCATTTTTTTCTGATTAAAGCGCTCAAACGAGTCGAATGGATAACATCAAAACGCAAAAAACTATTGTGATACGTTCTGATACAATACATTTCTCAAGCAACGGCATGTTCCGTATTTTTGGAAATTTTTGGAAATTTCTGAAACGTCAATTTAAGTTCTTCATCGCGGGCATCTCACAGGGTCTTAAATGTGAAAACACTACACAGACCTTTGCCTTAAAGTTGGCATCTGTGGAGCAATGGTCACGCAGTTCCTCAACATGTTGTCGTTCAGTCATGAGTGATTCTATCTTTAAAAACTACGTCATCAATCAGTAGTGACTCTAATGTGGGTGGGGAAGCCAGTGGCAAAAGCTACAATCGGATTTTTTTGTCTGTTACTTTTGTTCAAATCCAGGGCTAAAATTTTCTTCCTCTTACTGGGGCCTACAACTGATTTGATTTTCTTGTTCACAGGTTGAATTAATGACTCACAACAAATAAAAAATTGGAGTATTTCTAAATGTTTTGAAAATGCCCCAATGAGACCAAACAGTATTTTTACATAAACAAGAACGATTAAATAAATCCATCCCAAACTTATAAAAATACATGAAGGTATAAACACTACATTTCCCTGCGAAGTTTTCATCACATTGTGAAGTATAGATTTCAAATCCAGGTGATCTCAGATATTCAAAATATTATTGGGGCTCAGCCTTCGCCCCTTTCAAATTATATCCTTGCACTTGATTGCGTAATGCCAATTTCCCAAGAAATCATATGTGGGGTGTCACTGCGGCTCCATCCATATTAGAAGGGGAAGGGGGTAAAACTTTCCAGAGAATCTCGTAGACTCCCTTTATTTTTTATCGGGTTTTTGCACCTTGTTCTCCCCTTTAACAGGGGCTAAGGCGGTGCCCATATATATGGGACTTTTGCTGAAGCAGAGAGCATATTACGACCGGGTGCCCTCCCTGTGGTCACCAATGGCCCTTCAGGGAATTGAAGCCGTACCCTCTAGCATAGAAGGTAAGGGAACTATCCACTGGATCACGGCGGCACATCTGCTATTTTGATGCTTTCGCAGATATTCTAAAATTGTTCTAACATAAACCTTGTACGATGTCTATGGCAAGTGATTTTCTTCGTATTCAAAGCCCCAACCTACGCTCTGAAACATCATTGGTCAACAGAGCAGCAACTGGTGTAGTTTGGCATACCATTGGTGACAAGAACACAGAATCTCTGGCACTGCTGCGGGAGCTGGTAACCAAGAACATTGTTGTGCAGAGGTTTGTTTCTAGGGGGTTGTTTTAGGGACTGGCGTTACAACGATTATAAAATGAAAGACAAAGAGTTGAGCGGAGCGTGTGCACCCGACCACGGCTGTTGGAAGTCTAGTTATATGTCACGGGGCTGCACAAGATCGGTAATAAATTTTTGAGGACTATAATACTTAAGGTTTTTAATTCTGTAAACTAAGCAAGGCAATAAACAGAACGCTCTGCCTTTTGTAGAATTACTCACACTATTTACAAATCAACTAATGTATCGCTGCACATTTGCACGTGACTACCCAAGGCGTGCATTTAACAGGTTGTAAATTGGGTCCAATTTTTGGTGCAACAGTGATGGGAAGTCATCGCCACCCCTGCCACCCCGGCCATCCCATGTCTAGGCCCAAATATCCTTGACTTAATACTTATGTGTTTATAATGCATAAATTAAGGACTCACTCCGTCGCCTGTCTTATGTTGAAGGCTGTTACATGTAACAAACAAACATGGAAAGCAAAACTAGCTACAATAACCACAGAAAATGAAAACACAAATCGAAAATATTTAATTACCTTCATCAATCCAGTCACCGAAGCTTGCCGCTGTTGGGGGTTCTGTAAAACAAAAAATAAAGAATGAATAAATCCGAGATCAAGTTCTTGGCGCCCATGTGATTCTAACCACACAGTTTGTAATCAGACGCACTGCTCGTTTAATCTGCTATTATGTTCAGATACAGCTTCAAGCAAACTTCCATCAATGGGTACTTCAAATGACGGTTATATTCTGCCTTTGTGATAAAACAAGAGCTGACTGACAAAACCAATCTCTTTTGACCTCTCCTGGCAAACATGTTTCTTCAGAAAACTGCAAATGACTAAGGGCAGACAAAGTGCACAATCATTTGTACCAAACGTTAAAGACCAAACGTTGAAGGACTCGTACAAGACCAAAACAAAATATTTAACATCGACGGATGAAAATGAGCAGCAAAAACAGAGAGCAACCGGTGCTTCGATTATGAACTCGTCTCTGTACTTGTTTGGTATTCGGTGACCGTAAAAGTTATCAACACTAATCATGCCACAGCCGTGGCTAGAAACAGTAAACTCTTGTAATCACTGTCACAATAAAATACTTTACAGCGAATTCAGACCTGAGAAGGGATTTTCGTACCTCAGGTTCCGAATGACGCAGTTTCAAAATTCGAAAACAGGCAAAGTGAAATCAACATCAACTGGTCACTTTACACAGTTCGAGGAAAGAAATATTCCTTAAATATTATGTAATCGCGTCAGAAATCTATGAAAGGTAAGTAGTAATCCATCATTTTAACACGACGAATTCCCAAACTGAATAAGACTATCGCATCTGTATCAACAAATGAAAAAAATTGATAAGTCTTATGAATATCCAGTACTTATATCTTGGCTATTGCCAAGGAACGATTCTGTGCTAGCACAATTTTGAACTCTCTAAGGAGTTTAAACTAATTATTCCTTGCTTACCAACATATTCGTCCTTAGGGGCAATGAATCCTTGCATATTCAGTGATCCAGTTTCACATCCTTACGTTATATATGCCTTCCAGTTCACTTCGTCTAATTATGATGCTTGTTTCGTTTGTGAAACATTGCTATGGTTGGATAAAATATAATCCTGGCTGCTTCGAGCCCCTCTCCATGAAAGTGCTTGGCGCACTGAAAATAGAGACTAAAATAAAATGCCATTATCCCTGCTAGTCATTACAGTGTCTGGATTGCACCTCATTATCATAGTCACTTGCAATTAAAGCGACCACGCTTGCAGGCAGGAAAAATTCGGCTGCAGCAGGTTGCGACCAAAATCTTTAAAAACAGCATGACCAGAGTGTGTTACGTGGAAAGGATTATTTGCTCAGAGTCGAAAAGTTCGCGTTTCACAATTGTAATTAAAAAGTATTGCCTGGAAAATTTGGAGATGGTTTAGATAGCAACGTGCAAGGGATATTGATAAACAATCGTCTTCATCTGTTTTCCAAATGGAAATAGTTTAACGCCCGATGTTTACGATCACACGCTTGTTTACGAAACTAAAAACACGTCACAATTTGGAAAGGTTTAGAGAATTTCGTGGCGATACTTAGCTTAATAATCCCGGTCACATGGTACAAGAAATACAAAATTAAGGGATTATAAGACGATTTCGGGGGTGCCTATGGGGCAAAAAGCCGGTACAATTTTTAATATGTTGCACGTTCTGCCTAAAATACTGTTTACTTGGCGCCGATTTAAGACTGTACAACTGGAGGAGAGGTTGTAAGACGGCTATGGTCTTTGACACATTTTCCCCAAAGTATGCACAGTTATTAATTTCCGTACCCCAGTCTACGTAAATTTTCACATAGTCTGTATTTAGGATTTACTCGTGTTTAAAATCTGTAGTATTGCCTATTGTTTTCGTTTCACGTACTGGAACTGGCTGTTATGAAGTGACTTGCGAAAATATGCTTTCAAGCCACGGTGTGGACACAGAACTCAGTTAAAGGCTTTCCGAGGTTTTCCTATGGGATAGTACATTTCTGGCAGACGATCAGAATTACATAACCCTACCGTCGTAAGGCATTAAATAAGTGACTTCTCTGCAGATCACATTTTTTCCCTCAGACTCACTACCTTTACTAATCAACACGATTTAAGAACCATACCACCAAACAGGTTTTGAAATAATTTGTTCATTACGGCGCTAAAAGCACCATTCCTTCTACTAAACATGACTTTTCATACCTCACTAAAACTTGTCTCGGTTACTGTAAACTGATTACGCTTTCCACAGCAACCTACGAAAATTCTAAACGATATTCTCTGCGAGATTACAAATCCCAGCCTAAATCAGTTTCTCCCCGAGAATTAATATAATACAACTTTGCCCCACTGTGCCACAACCCCAAACCATCAACCCTTGAAATTCTTAAAATATCTTTACATTTCTCGGACTTTGATGCCAACTGATAGAATACTGATAAAAACCTCCATTTTCTAAGGTCAACAACACCATGAATAGCATCTTTGCACGTTTCAAAGCCTGCCTTTCAGACTAGCTTCACATCTGCCACGCTGTAAGTGTCTGCTTTCTCGACTTCCAACAACTTGTCATTGGATTGATGTGGTGTACCACCAGAACTTTACTGGGTGCTAAAGCGCACAAAGTGGTTTCGATTGACATATGGCGTTATCTCTATTAAACGTTTCAGTCTACACTTCGCTTTACAATCGCGAAAACAAAGTGGAGCAATAAATTGTCAAAATAGACACTGGATCAGACAGCCTTCAGTTTTTACAGCTGCAATCGTGACTCAGTCAAACGATCCACCCCTCAAAAATCAGCTTTGGAGGATACATTTCAAAATGGATTATCTGGAAAGATCTTATCTGAAAGATATGTTTGACATCCTCGCTGATACTACGGTGTATGCAGATTATGTCCAAATGTTACAAACCGCTGAGACGTGAAAATGGACCAACAAATTTTTCGGAAAACTTCTTAACTACTTTGACAGGAAAGTTTCTAAAAACCTGATTAAAGGCGATAGGCAGTATTTCCATTGTCAGGAGGTCTAAAACCTTCCTAATTAACGACAAGAATGCAGATTTCTGTTTGGCAGGTGCCAATTTCGACTTAGCTGATAATATCTCGAATACTATATCCTTCTTCTTTCTAAAGCATACAACATGCATTCTTACGGGAAACTTTTACACCACAGACTCGGGATCTTAATTTTTATCCCTTGCTCCCCCAAGTGGAGGCTTTCCTTGTCTGTGTAATAAGCACTAGAATTCCTTTAAATTGTAAAGTTGTTTCACTTCTGACAAAATGTGATCAAGTTTGGTTACACGTTTATACCTTAAATCTGAGCCCATTTTCGATAGGGGCAAGGAGGGGGGAGTCTGAGGGTCAATAATTTAGCCTTGGGTTCGTTCAGAAAATTTTAAGTTCAGGCTGTTTAGTGTCATTGGTAAGGAGAACGGTTGCAAATCCTGAAACTAACTCGGAAAGGAAGTGTCTTCGTACAATGACTACACAGTCGATTCTATTTAATATTTTATACCTTTTATACCCATAAGAGGAGTTAAGAAGAACTTTGAATACTTCTAAGAATGACGGAAATTTTGTGGAAAGAAAATTCAAGACGAATGCATCGAAAGTATGCTGGCATGTTTTAGATTAGGTGCACCTTCGCAGGAGGCAACCATAGAAGGATAACTAAAAAACGACTCGTGTTAGCAACAGTCTTCAATATCTGGAAATGGTACACGAGAGAAACCAGGCTACCACCTAATGGACTTAAGATAATTACACCGATCGAAATTAACACACACGAATAAATACGGCCACTACATTAAATAAATAAATTAAATTCTGATCTCTTGAACATATGCCATTTAATCGCATATATGCTCTCAAATGTTCGCACATTTTCCCGCAGTGGGTGATAAATTGGTCTAGAGGCTGACGTAGTTTCCCCGAGTTTCGAACCCGTCCTACATGATCACATGACCGATAAACAAACACTACTACCTCAAGCAGTGGTTTCACGTACATAATCTGGACAATCCTTTTTTCATGAAATACACTTACAAAATGTACCTGCTCACAACGAGCCAAAATAATTAATGGCCAAGGCAAACGACCATTGCCTTCCCGTTCTCAAATTCACACGCTACAGACGAAGAAGATTTAGCATACAGTGTTTTGAGGGTACATGTGGTTGAAGAACGAAATAAACTGTCCGTACATGCTGTGTATTTGACTAATTACGGGGCTACTAGCATGTCGAGGCGGCTCTGCATGCAGCAACTCGTTATCAGTTTGAGGTAATTGAGTTGAAGTTTGTTCTCCCCATCTTCAAAGCAAACCAACACCGGAGAGCAATAAATACATCATTACATACCAAGCTCCGCTTAAGAAGGTGTTAATATGGTGTCCAGTAAGTGCAGTTGTGACGCCACTTGGATCACATTGCAAGAGTTGATCCGTGACGAAACCGACTGAGTATCATTCACCCAATTGAGAGAAGTGAACAACATTTAAATTAAATTGCTCATCTACCGCGGATAGTTTCATTCTACTCTAAAGGAGGTGAGACCTGCAAGGTGCCTTCTATTCTTACCACAAAATCATATTCGCTACGGCTGGATTAGAATATTAACCCAACCGACTTCTAGTCGTGACCACACTGCAGTGCTTGATAGCGGACTCAAAAGAAATTAAAACTGATTTAGTGTCACTCAATGCGGAAAATCCGAAAATATCCTTTCGCCTTCCTTTTAAACATGTACACCTTCGCGCAAAACGTCTCGCTAACCCAACACCTACGTAAAATATAAACCGTTATCTTCAAGCAAATTAGAAACTAGACAATATACTGAGAAGCTCTCTATCCAAATCGATTTGAAGAATTTTGAACATTACTAACAAGTACCCGGTTTTATTATTTTGTCATAAAACACGACTATTTCTATCAGCACAATTCAAAACACAATGTAAACATGCCCGTTCTTTGGCTTCGAGATTTTGTACAAATTTTAAAAGTAATGCAGAGGCAATATCGACGTCTGGAATTCGGCTTTTCTTAACAACCACTTAAAGATCGTGAAGGCGATGAAAGGCCTCTACTTTCTCCTGTTCGTCCTCTATCTGCCATTTCCATCTCGATGCACATACCGATGGATGGTATCATTCAATTTGGCAAGAATCTCCACCTTGCTAAGGATGGGTGGCTGGCGATCATTTAAAGTTGTTCAATTGCCAAACCACTGCGATCGATTGAATAGCGAGAGAATCAAAACAAGAGCAGTTTTCCGCACACATGTGTCATTCGGTACTCAGTTAAATCAAAGTATCACGGCGATGGAAGGGAAAGGGGGACAAAGACGATGGCTGTCAACGGAATGTTGTCAAGCAGATTCATTGACAGACGTATTGTAAGGATCGCTTCCTCTCCTAACGATTTTCAAGAGATCGCTCTGATCCTATGACGGGAATGGGTGACAGTTGGAACAAAACGTGATTAAATGCGAAGATTGCTTTTGTTGAGACGAAGCAATGTTATGGCTTCGGGGACCTGCGTTTGCAAAACAACAGCCTGCCACCAAACAGTGATTACTTGCTTTTAACTCAAAGAATAGTACTGTAATCTACACAAAAAAACACGATCAAATCTGCCAAATGGCAGCCAAACACAACAGCACTTCTCTCACCTACCTTCATCAACATACACCATTTTAACGAGAAAATCAAACAATTCCCGAGTCGTAATGCTCGATGTTGTGAAAACCCATCAAATAGCGGGAGTTGAGAAGCTCGCAGTTGGCCAACTTGTCCTGTGATGAAAGAAATCCTTTTGAGATTCGACCTTCCAATCTTTCAATTTTTTTATCTTGAAGTTATCGTTGATCGTTAAACTCCTGGATCGACTATCAAGCGATTCTCATGTCAAACGAGGGCATCTTGTGAGAGTCCTGCTAGATTCTACTTTGCTATTTAAGAATGGGGATTAAGACTGTCTCCAAACTACAAATAATTTACGAATAATTATGCATACAAGACAACTAAGTCGGCGAACAATAGAATCGTGAAAAGAAATTCTCTTCTGAAATAAGCCGCTTTGCTTCGATATGAAATGATTTTATCCTCGACAAACAAGCGCCGAATCAAAAAACACAGAATGAAAATCGAAATGCGAGTCTAAACCAAATAATGCCCAGCTCGTCTCTTGAAATTAACTCAAAACCGCGTGACAACTGCTGATAGCTTGTCAATGCTCATAAAACTTCTCAGTTCCACCAAATTTAAATTCGGCACTAAACACATGCAGTACAAATAGACTATTTGTCAACCAGCCTTGGCGAGCGGAAAATATGATTTTCTAGCTGCTTACAAATGATTTAGTGATTGAGATCTCCACTGGGCATATGTAGTGCGAAGCCAGGGGAGCAAGAACAACCATCCGGCATAAAATAAAACTAAAATTACGAGCATTGGTGAAGAGCTATAGAAATTTTTATGAACTTCTTCAACAGGTGCACAGTCAAATCACATGTGGGCGAATCTCATATTTCTCATTTGAAATACTGCGACTCCAAACACGTTAACTCCTTTAGCAGGGCCATTCGCTTCATCAAACCAGCTGCTGTTTCCAGGGGTACATTGGAAACCCCCGTGAGCAAACTTCATGACTTCAGGGGGGAGGTGCGGCTCTTAAAAGATCTCTATTCCTCGCGGGTAAAACTCCCTGCTACAGCTTGTGCATACGAGAAAAATTACAGTTTTAAAATTTGCAACTGTCCCCCGCGCACTAATATCTACACTTGAATAATTGGAAGTCAGTAATGTGTTCCCATTTTTCACACTATCCCAGTCGTTAAACGAGCTTGAACTCACGCCTTGTGTAAGTTGGTGGTACTTCTTGCCTTTGGCACTCATAATTACTGGCACAAGTATCATAAGGAATAAGCCACCCTCGACATAAACAAGGAGGGCATTTAAGGGTTACCATTTCAGGCACTACACCGAAATGTGGACATTCCTTGACGATGTCCGAAATTGTACTGCGAACAGGTTGCACTCTATGAATGCGCTAAAAGAGAGATGGCAATCAAACCTCCCGTTTCCCAGAAGTACCATCACTGCCGTAAAGCACAAGCCCAGGCGGTTAAACAGGATCATCTAATAAACTTACTCTAATCTGTAACCCCTTCCCATTCGCTCAAGATGGCAAATCGTTTTGACACTGACGTCTTACAAAGTAAGAAGACAAAGGTAACCATCCGACTCCAATATGTCGGATGCTAAGAGATTTCAACCATTCTTTGACACGTGAGAGATAAAAGATCTGTCGGGTTTAAGAGGCGGGAAGGCTCTACTTAAACTGGCTCTAAATTCACTGCACAAAGCAGGATTTGCCTATTGTGCTAATATTTTCATGCAGAACAAACTTATTCTTACAACAAACAGCTTGAAGAGGGATATTGTTCTAGAATACCAAGTTGGTTTATACTACTATCTTAACGACTAACTATGTACTAGGTCTGGCGTTCCGTGTCTTGGAAAGTTACAAACTGCAAGTGGTATTTCGTTCCAGAATGGTATTGCACAAATGCCATGTTGTGGTAACACAAGGCACATCCAATCTCGGTATTCTTCGGAACTTGTGTATTCAAGCGTTCCTTTTAGATTCGTACATTTAAAAAATGTAGGAAGTTTCAACTTCGCTGCTGGGCATATAATGCACTGTTTCCACGGCTTAATATATCTTTACGGCTCCCGAAAGTATCGTAACGGTGGATAAATGATTAGGCGTAAGGGTTGAGAAGTTTCGAGTAAGAAAGGCCGTTTTCCCCCCGCTTTCATATTTTTCTTGGCGGAGTCGTACTGGAGCTTCGGACTTCAGTGTACGATAGTTTCGTTCGTTCAAAAGATCGTACGTCTATTTTTGAGCCATGATTTCCGCTAAAGGTGCCTCACGAACTAAAAGCGACAAACATCTTCATATTTGATGGGTCAAGCAGCTGACAGACGACTTGGTTGGACAAACCACATGAACACCAACGACATGCTACATACTGATACAGCCTTCCATAGAACATCAACATCGCTCGTGTTTCACGAATATCTCGTTTTTAATCCTCAAGGTTTACTGCACCTTGCGTCCCGCGAAAACTTTTTGCACCGACTGGTCCATTTCTGAACGCAATTTTATCATATGGGGGCATTCGTCCTATTGTAATCCTTCGTTGTGTAAAGAAACACCTAGTTACTGACGTACCCATGCTACTCCTAAGAAAGTCATAAATCAACCCTAACGCGGGCGCGCATCTAAACAACCGTTAAGAGGGTTTTTAAGGGTATTTGACTTGTGAATCTCTGCTGCAGACCTTACGTATCGCAACGCAATTGGACACTAATCGCTTTGCAATAATAACTTTGGCTCATGTAAACTATAATATTGATCTCTGCCGATGCTAAATATCGAAGTATCTAGAAGTCTACAGAAGCTCTGAAAACTACATCACTGTCCTTTCTTCCCTTTCGAGGGTGTTGCGTGGGGAGGTGGGGTATCTTAAAATAATTTGCAAGAATAGTGAGCATGAATGCGTAAAAAAGTATTCTAAATATACTTAACAGATTGGAGTAACTATTAAACATTTCTTTTGAAGGGGCTAGACGGGTAAGGCACACAGGACGTCAAATTCCTATTTGCGAGACGGTGATTAGGAAATTGCTTAAAAATCAGAAGCGATCTGCGCATAGATGACACTACTTGTATTTTGATAATACAAGAAACGTTTTATCAAGGTAAAAGAGTTCGTCTTTAATGTCGAAAAATCTGACCAGAGCAGGCAGAAGTCGGATTCTTAGTTCAAATCTATATTCACTGTTTCTTACAGGTATCTCGACGGTATCAACTAAAGCAGCGTTCCTCAACTTACGACACTATATTACCCCCTCTCTTACGTTAGCACAATTTCAAAGTACCACCATGATCTAAAAGAGTAAAATCTGGGATTATCAACTCGTGTAAAATGCACAATAAACGTCAAATAAAGAGCCCTAATTTGGTTACAAGGTATACAAACGAAAAAGTTAGCAGTGTCCAAAAAAAGAGAATAAAACAACACATTTTTGTTGTTGTTTTGGTTTCCGTGCTTCAAAACTAATGGAATATACTAATAGCTTTGTGAAACTAATTATTTCTAGGAACTTTGACCCTTAGAATGGATTAAGTGGGAGAAAAGTTTAAACCCCTGGACTAAGATAAAATGGCTAAAAAAACCTCCGAAAATTGGTCCCACTTTCTATTAAAAAACCAGTGATCTTTAAAACTCCATCAACAGAAGAATGGAACAAAAGTTGCAAGAGCAGAAGGTTTCGAATACATAATTGGCTGGTTGTCAAGTCACCTGGATGCAAAACTGAACTACTGAGGTGATGAGAAATCGCGAGGCCGGCTAGGTATATAAATCCAAGCAAGTTTTCGACATGGTCTCAAAACTAAAACGACATATAATTGAAACGTCAAAGAATAAATATGTTGTTGAAAGATCGTGGGCCCTGTAGTCTTGGCATCACATAACAATAAATCAAGATCCAAACTACTTCAACAAATACAAGACGGCCAAAATTGGCTGAAACACTTGAAACGTGCAAAAAACTACCTAGGGATATTGTTCGGGGCATTGGTAACTGCGGTTCTCATTTTCCAAACTGTCCCCCGGAAAGGGCAATCACCAAAACCGGATGCTGGCTCTGTTCCCCCAAAAGATTGTTTTAAAACCAACATGTGTCTAACCCATTCAGGTCACCTTACAGAACGTCTCCTAACATACACGTGAAAAACGGCTAAGTGGTGAGAGCCACTGACTCGTAATCAATGATTATGTGGTGCAAAGGTTTGACTTCCGGTCCCACTTTGATACTCTTACGAAAGAAATCAATCGTGCTTTGTCACACTGACGAGAAAATTCGGGACATGGTTAAATCAAGTAGACGATGTGTATGGCTGCTATGGTTCTATATTCTTGAGCGAGTGGATAAGAAAAAGCCAATCAACCGCGGACCAGAGTTACAGGGTACAGCACCTTAAATGCGCCTTCCGCCGAAAGGGGACTACAGTAATGTAGCGTGCCTTATTTTGACTTAATCCCCAACGGTGTTTTACAGTTCATAACTAGCACAACAATTAACTTACGATTTTGCTTATTCACTACAAACAACTTGCTATGGATAGTGTCTGGCGAAAATTTTACTTCAATTTTGTAACGCCATCTCCAACAAATAATTAGGTAGTCCTGCTGTCAAGTGTAACAAATACCATGAAGCTGCCTACGTCTGCATACATACCAACGGATAATCTAATCGGTTGACTCCCAAATACTAGCATTTCCTCCGGGCAAAGCGATTCCTTCAAAGCTTCAATTTCTGTAATCCCAAACTGTAACAGCTTTGCTTTTTCTGTTTTAAATGTTCACGGGATATATCGGTCAAACGCTTTCACTAAGCAGTAGTGAAAGGTATATATCATTTGCATTATGTGGATATATGGATAAAAAGCTGCCAATGCATTGCTCTGCCTGGATATACAGGTAGCGACCCATTGCGCAGATATTTCAGAGGATGGGGATCCTTGTGTATCCACTGAAATTTTGTTTTTCCGCGCCTTTACATTTTCGGGTGCATCTCTCATCACATTGACTGAAAGGTCACGTCATTTTGTGTACACTTTTCGCTTGCCAAAATGGGAAAATGCGTTAAAGGAAGGGAAACAAAGATTCCTTTAAAACTGGGCATGCTTACACGTTAAAAAAACATTCGAGTTACAGTCAGAAAATAAAGATAAAGAAAATGCAAATTGAAGAATTATTTGCGTATTAGGAACAGAGGATATGACTTATGTAATTTTCTCCTCGCGTCAGATCCAATAACAATACTTGTGAAGTGCCTTTGGCAATTATTAACCCCAAATCATTACGATTATATATTATTGTAGGGCTGGATAAAACCTTATCAATATGTTTTGAACCTATTTTAGCCTCAGTAACACAAACTTTTCTTCCATTTATTGCCTATGGCTATTAACAAACACCAAGGTACCAAAGAATAAGTTAGATCAAGAGTAATATTTCTTTGTAACCAAATGATACCCGTAAAACATATTGAGACGAAACCACGGCGAGTTCAATATCACAGCGTTTGAGAGCATGTTAGCGGTGGGGAATATGTCCACACGATACGTGAAGCACGTCCATCTACTCGTGGATGTTTTCAGTTATTAGTGCCTTCGATTTTTCAGAGAGTGCACAAAAACTCTCAAAGGGTTTGCATCGTTTACATGGGGACAATATTGTTTTTCGACAATATGTGGGCTTTTGAATGGAATAAGACACAAAGCTCTTTACTAACAACTTTAGAATCCCGGTTTTAATTTCAACGAGTCACACAGGGGTGGCCGGTAGGTAGTGTGCCTGTCTGCCCGACACACCCTTTGACACAGTGGTGGCTGGTAGGTAGTGTGAATGTATGTCTGGCGCATCTGGCACACAGTTCCATATTTATTCCCGTGGCTGAGTGTCTCTGATCTTCGGTACTTTCCTTCGGCTTCTACATTCCTTCTATCTTAGTATAAGAAGGCCCCTCGTTTCTCCCCCTCATTTTACGAGGCTCGTTGTTCACGTTGCCTGCTCCCTGTTGTCCGCTGTCACTCAGCAGCAAAGCTACTTACTATTTGCAAAATTATAGAAAATAAACCTAAAGCATTGGTAAACATATACTACATTTTCAGTATCACATGGAAAGTCATAAGTTCTATCTTTAAGTAAGTAAGCTGGGGAAAATGAGGAGAAAACCTAAACGTAGGCATGTTTTTCATACATAGAGGTTAGGGGGCAGTGATATCCTACACAATGACGATGGCTATGCGCAGCTGTCCATTTAAAGAAATATTATGATTGCTGGCCTTGCGTATGACGTCACATATAATGAGGAGCATTTCACATCTCAGTATATCACTATACGTCTTGAGTTTGATTTCAAGTTACTCTTTCAATTTCAATTTCAATTTCAATAAACAGCGTTTTTATTGTATGTTTGAGGGACCGTGGAAGGGGAGTGGCGGCAGGGTGCGGGGGTGGACTCTGAAGAGAGGGGGGGGCATGCTGGAGGTATAGATTTAATAACCGGGGGGGGGTCTGGACTCCAGTCTCAATTTAGTGAAAGTTTTAAATAAGGATGACACACATGAGGAAAAACAACGTACTAATTGACTAATTAGCAACTGTTTCAGGGTCATATGTTGCATGGGAAGTTATTGAAGAGTTTCAGATACCATTTACATTTTGAGTAATGGGAAACTTCCTTGAAATTAATAAACGGGGGGTCCTAATAAGGAGCAGGGGGTTATAAATTTCAAAACAATAAGATTATTGATGAGATGACGCCACTAATTTGGCACTCAAGAGTAGCGAGGGAAGTGGCTGCCACACACACATCTGTTGTGCTATGTAGCAAGGGGCCTTCTAAAACCGCTTACCTATTTTATAATGAGATTTGTTGTATTTTCAATTAAATTTGGAGCGATGCACATCTTTTAGATGTTTCTCTAATGGTGTGATGACGCCACTAATTTAACCCATGCATCTTTTTAAGATAGTGATTTTCTCTTTTAGGCGGTAATTCTAGAACCACCATCTTTATCTGCTGTTCGCCATCATCATTCAACGAAGTTGAAACGAGGTCAACGCTACTCTTCGGGCAGAGAGCAAAGACGATTAAAAACACTGTTGTGGTCAATGAAGAGCTGACGGCTGGTAAGCCAGTAGTTAATCTCCTTAAAGCTGTGATAGTTTAAATACAACTGTGAATTTACGAAAAGTATTGAGAGAATGTGATGAGTATCAGTGGTAGGATCATAGAAATTTCATCCTTTAGTTTTTAATCGATAGTGTTTCCCTGTCGATTCGGAAGGGGTGGTTGATGTCACGTCGTGTAATGCCCTCAGAAAAAGTATTGTTGTCAAACTTTTGCTGTACACTGTTAAAGCGTACTTAGGCAATATCTGTGGGGCAACAACATATATATTTGAGCTTCAGGCCGCTGATATGCGTAATTCCATAAAGGGTAGACAACTTAGTAATTGAGACTCAGTATTGCATAAAGTGCAGGTTAACTTTTTTGCCGATTATCCGGAACACAGTTTGCCTGTTAATGGCGACTTCCTCAGGCCCTAACTTATTATTACATAAAGTTTCACTTTGCTAATCGCGGAATAGTGCTGAATGTCTTATTTCAGGTTCAGTTCCTTATAGAGGGATAGGAGGAGTCAGCGTGACCTAGTTACCAACCGACCGACTGACATTCATAAGGTTATAAAGTCTTTTGATACATGTGCTCATAAGGCTGCGAACTGTCTCTTAGCAACTACCGATACTCATCACACCAAACCTTTACAGGTGTAGGTGGCTGATGATAATGATAATAGTCGATTTCGAAGCATGAGGGCTCTCTGATTGGATCTGAGCGACGTACTCAGTTAACTGTATTGAAGGTGATCGAGCAGACCACACTCATCTGTGCCATTCACCTATTTATGAAGCATAATTATCATGACAGTGTGACAAGACAGTGCCATTAGAAAACACAAATAAATCAAATTATCATGGAGAAAAGATGATTTGAAAGAGAAGTTTAAAATAAGACACTAGGGAAAGAGAAAATATGGCACAATATTAAGTCCTTCCAACGGTGCTACTACAGTTTCTGTCTATCAATTCCCCTCGAATGTATTAAGTTGTTGTGAAAATTATAAGAGTTTTCTTTCCATGGGATTGTGCTTCCATCAGTTGTTTTCAAAGCAAGCTCTTTGGTCTGTAATTATGATGGAGAAAACAAACTTTTACTTTTATGCTGCCCTGTTAAGAGTGTTGTACGCGAGTAGAATATGAACAGCAGGTGACTACTTTTGCCCTTGATCAAGAAATTCACTACAAAGGGGTAACGATCAAACGCCTGCACGTTTTAGTGGTTTTCTTGTTTGTATCAAGATAGGGTTGAGGATAGGTCTGCTAAATATTGGTAACTACATTATATGATGGGCCACTACCTAGTGTACCTGTCATACTATCGTGCTCGAATACATGATTTGGGGGTAGAATACTTGCCGTAGCGATGCACTTCATAGTTCGGTTGCTGGTGTGCGTCGTTTGGTGGTTTTTAGCCAGGCTTAATAACCTAGTATGTAACCTTTACAGAGCATGGCCAGTCAGGTGTTGGTGTACTGTAGTTTAGTTTTTTATAATATGTGTTAGCCTTTTCGTAAATCCTCTTCACAGACCCAAATAAACGTCTTCTTTGGTAGCAAAGAAATTTGTTCGGATCTGCAGCGCAGGCTAGTCTTTGCAATATAGGTTATTTTTTTCTAGTAAGAAAGCACTGGTTATCAGATGGTTAATATTTTGGTTTAAATATTCCCGACAAGGTGCACACACTTCGCAATTTGACGAGAAGCAACTTGTTTCTCAATATTTCTTGTGCAAGCGAAAATAATCTTTCTGAAGAAAAGCTTCGTACTACAGACAACGCCCACAGTCTTTGTTTTAACATTTGAATTTGCCATCTGGATTATCAAGCATAATAGTTAGTAGTGCTCTTGGACTAACATATGTTCAGACTTATACAATCTCGTACCAAATTATAAATACAACTCATCAAAGAACAGAATGGCTCTGTGTTTATTTAGGCGTCGCTTAGATGAGTGGAATGACGTTTACAGAATAGGCGAAGTAAAGATGTCACGAATTGGAAATGCGTATCAAAATATGTGTCTAAGGAGCCGCCAATTTCAACAGCTTGTATGCGTATGCCTAGATAATACACATGATTAAGTTCGGGTTGAATAGTGTTGCCATTTTGGGACGTAAGCCCGGAGCTGTTATCCCCATCTGTAGCTGGAGTCAGAACCTTGCTCTCCAAGCAAGATGGTCTTCGACGACTTATCCACTGCCAAATCCATGGCCAATACTACCTATATTCAGTAAAAACTATTTTGGTTAGAGTTCTGACGAAATGGCACATGAATAGCTGCAATGGGCTTCGCTCTCATATGATTGTTGCATGACATGGTCAGCCACGTTTTATCCATAATAAGCTCGGCCATGGAACTTTCTAGCTTGGTAGTCTTGTATTTTTCTCTAGGGACCCAAACCTTTTCGTCCAGTGTACATTTTTGTCGTCTCTTCATGTTGCCAGACGTTTCTACTCTATTGTTTTAACTTGTTCATGTCCGAAAGTAATTCACGCCCAAAGGTAGCAACTTTGTGTGAAGTTTCTTGTTCTAAGACTACTTATCCGTTTTCGGGCTCCTGTCTGGACTTTTCTGATCATCATTAAAATTCAAAGCACAGCTGCATCGTAGATTATGAGTATTTTTTTCAGGGTGTCTGTGTACCCCTTTGTCCGCCAATCTTGCTATCCTCCTTTCGCCCACCACAACAAGACGAACCAAATTACTTCTGAAAAATATTATTCACGACAGACACACTGTCTGATTGGCCATTACAAGTTTACTGAATTTGCTTGGTATGATGAATCACTTCAGCAGCAGAACGAAAGTTACTGACGGGTGTTTAATGTGGATATGCTGGTCAAGTTGATTTCAGCATTCTAAAGATACCTAATCTGCCTCGAGAGGTATTGAAGCATATAAGCCCGAAGTCATCCTCTGATGCCAAAACTTTCCAGATGAACCTTCGGAGAGTCTAATCTGCGTATAACAGTAAACCGAAAACAGCGCGACATTTTTTTAAATTTCTCTTGCTTGGCGTCAAGCACATCTTAATATGTTACCTAATGGTCGGGACTAGATCAGCGGATAGTAGATAGTCTTATTCACAGAAACGTTTATAGTAAACAGATAAATATCAATTGCAATTCAAAATTGCAACATCTCCTTTACATTTATTGAAACTTTAGTAACTTGCTCTTGATGGAGAATCACTCGGGATCACATAAGTTCTTTGCTTTACAACAAATTGACATGAAAAAGACAAAGGACAAGACAGTACAGCTTCCATTGTTATGAATGTCATTGTTTAATGATATGAAGTAGTTTCTTTACTGATTTTGCAAATTTTACCAATGAAGACATAAATGTGATAAGTATGTACTTTTGACTTCAAGAAACTTCTGCACTTGATACCATTAACAAGATTGTTAATCCTTAAGATGGTTTACGGGATTACTATTTATCATTTAAGATAAAGCGACCCTTTTCAGGGATTTTACGCCAAGAGAGCAAATTCCTGTTCGAAATGTCGAAAATGTTATGACGTGTTGATATACATGGAAACCATCCGCAACAAAAAGGAAAGCAATGAAATGTTTTATTTCATGTAAACATTCGTTAGTTTATCATGTTGTAATTAGTAACGCTGTAACACAAGTTATCTTTTTTGTGTCAACAGAGGAATGGA
>JAAAKM020000498.1:31426478-31473154 GCA_010016025.2 Alatinidae sp. Z8VKAUB7J3
CATTGGGGCAAGCTTTCACAATCGTAAAAAGAAACATCACGTCCAGTTGTCAGTGTTAACTTAGACCTACTATTGGAAACTAATTTTCAAGATATAATCAGAAAGCAGTTATAAGTTCTGTTTCAAATTACGAAGTTTACAATAATCTAAACATGGAAACAGGTAAATAAACAAGGATACGTCTTGGGGAACATCAAACATGGCAATATCATTGAATATGGTAAGAATGCCTTCAACGTAATAATTGTATTTATATACCAGTGCCTAAAAGGGGGAACCTCTTACGGAGACCATTTTTAGAATTTCTGAACTAAACCCGGGGTCTCCTTTACCGTGTTACACACATAAACGTATTTAATTTCTTCTCAGCATCGCACTATATGGACAGTTGGAAAGTAACAAGATTTCCTATTCCGGGAAAAACTTCACTGGGATTACTTCCTGCTGTTCATAAGATTCGAATGTTATGACTGAGACCCGATGTCCACTGCATCAAAGGATAGGGAACGGAAATTCCTGTCGAAAGTAGTAAAGTAGGAAATAATAAGACAACCAGCAGGTTTTCGATTCTGAATGCCTAGAACCCAATTTACAATGATTATGTTATCTACATATTGTAAATATGTGTTGGTGGTGTCACAGTGCTAACACAGCCGCTGCACTTGGTGCTATCAAGATTCAGAGGGTTATCTCAGTTCTAAATTAAAAGAAGACGACCAGCTAATTGTTTGTTTTGGTACAGACACAAAGCAAAATCAAATTGTTTGCAATTCACATACCAATTTTATCGTGAACTCTTGATCTCGAAGTTTACCACATTGGATAGGTGATTCAAACGCTGATTCTGTGTGACTAAATTGTCGCGACTCTTCTTTCAGCAGGTGTAATGAGTGTAACAGTCCAACGGCGATTGACCTTGGGGTAAGGTAGTACCTATTAACGAAGAAGACTATTGTTTTGGCGCCTTAAGCCGTTCATAAGAGCAGCCGAAGGACAAATAAACATAGCAACCTGCCGAGAGGAAGAATGTGCGCATGCCCTTATCAGAGTAATTATTGTGAAGCACCTCGCTGAAAGTCCAAGGGGTAAAGGTAAAGGGAAAAAACAATAAGATTAACAAGAAAAATCAAGGGAAGGAAACAAGAAGATCAATAAGAAAAATCAAGGTAAAGAGTCGAGAATATCAACAACAGAAATCGAGCGGAGTCCTGATTCTCAGAAGTAAAACGCACGTAAGAGTTCTTACGTTATCACCTCCCTCCTTATTTTATGAAAGTTAAATTCGGCTGCACCGAGAATTTATATAGAACTCACTATTCTATGATCTTACACCGTCTCACAGTACAATTCCCCTAGTCATTTTCGTATGATACAACAATTTAGGAAATCTATTGAATACACAACCGTTCATAATATTCTACCCCCTAGGCCTACTAGTAACTAGGCCCACCGGAGATAGTAATCAAATTTCCCTCCATCGAGGCCCTGTTTACCTGAGCTCGAGACGAAATCTTGGCTCGAGATGAATTTCAGCTCGAGCTGGAATTGGTGTGTGGTTACATGAGTCCTTTTCATATCAAGCTGAAAGGTGGAAATCTCAGCTCGAGATGAAATTGACGCAAAAAAATGTGTTTTGTTTATCCAGCAGTATTTGATGAAGCCCAAAGTGGAAAGGAGATTCAACTTTGCTTGCTTTCCGTCATTCCTTGAGAAAAAATAAAAAATTTACCTCGAAAAATCCATGTTCTCTTTTCTTGCATCCATCATTAGACCAATCTATCCCAAAAAATCCAACCCAAAAAGAGTCGCAAGAATGAACGAATTTAATATTTTCCTTTTTCTTCTTGGTCAAATTGATGATTGCATCACTCTCATCTAATCACACCCTCATAAATGGTGTTCTTTTGTTTTGCCATGGGGTTTTCATCTTGAGGGGGGATCATTTTTGCATTTACATGACAATTCCAGCTCGAGATAAAATCTCATCCTTTTTTTTTTCCATCTCGAACTGACTTCCTCTCGGGATGATTTGCCGTTCATGTAAACGAAGATCTGTTGACTCATAGAGATTAAAGGCTGCCCGAGATGAAATTTCATCTCGAGCCGAGATTTCGTCTCGAGCTCATGTAAACATGGCCTGAGTTCACCAATTCACAGTTGAGATTGGGTGGAGATAGGTTCCTACAAACAGGGATTACGGAATTGCCATCACCACTGGTTTACCAAAGGAGGGGGAGGTATGGTGCTTTGTGCTTTGCAGAGCCTATTTTACTCCATCTTTTACTATATCCTTAACAGAAGCACACTTTTGTGAAATTGCTGTCACGGGCAAGGCGCGAACGACAAACACGATAAACCTTTCACAGCATTATTTGCTCCTGACTTGCCTCTCGAAAAATTGCTCGTCTTCGAAGTACTACGCAACCGAAATATGTGTAATCATCATCATCATCATCATCATCATCATCATCATCATCATCATCATCATCATCATCATCATCTCACATAGCCCCCAGAAGGGTAGGTGTGATTCTGGTTATATGCTGCCACCCTTCCCGGCTACGTGCGGCCCGAACGGCTTCCTTCGTTGAGCAACCTAACAGTTGTATGATGTCATCCATCCATGACTTCGTTGGTCTGCCTCTCTTCCTTTTGCCCTGAACCATGCCCAGTATTATATCATTTTCAAGGCAACTGCGACGCATTTTATGCCCAAAGAAAGCTAATTTTCTTTGAAGAATAGAGCTAAGGAGTTTCTTGGACGTGTAATTTATCCTCTGCAGAACATACGAGTTGGTACGATATTCAAACCATTTGACGCGTAGCATTCTTCGGTAACACCACATTTCAAATCCTTCAATTCTTTTTCTATCGGTAGCTTTAATTGTCCAACCTTCAAATCCATAAGAAGCGACTGAAAAGGCAGTTGTCTGGATTAGTCTAAGTTTTAAATTGATGCTTGTATTGGTTTTCCAGAGTTTATCCAAATCTGTCATTATTTTTCTAGCTAGGCCTAAACGTCGTCGGATTTCAGCTGAGCTGCCAGCATCAGTGTCTATGATTGATCCTAGGTAATTAAACAAGGTAACTACCTCAAGTTGTTAACCATCTATTTGAAAGAAATCGTCTTCATTCTAGTTACGATCAATCAGTATTATTTTTGATTTCTTTGCGTTTAGCATTAGGCCCCTCCTTGCACTTTCAAAACACACTCTCTCAATTAGGGCCAGCAACTCCTCCTTCCTGGAACAAATAAAGGCTGTGTCATCTGCATATCTCACGTTGTTTATTTGGCGTCCTCCAACTTTTACCCAACCTTCAAAGCCTTCCAGAGCTTCGCGCATGATGAATTCAGCATATATACTGAAAAGCTCAGGTGACAGGATGCATCTTTGTCGGACACCTCGTCCAATGCCAAACCATTCTGACGTGCCACATATGGTGCGGACAGCTGACTCCTGTTTCCTGCATAATGCACTCAGTAAATCTACAATGTGGGGTGGGAAGCCCATCAGCTCCATTACCTCCCACATGTAGTAGTGATCGACACAGTCGAAGGCCTTAGAGTAGTCAATGAAGCAGATATATAACGGTTTGCTTTTTTCCTTGTGTTTTTCAATGATGTTCCTGATACTGACTATGTGATCCCGAGTTCATCTTTCTGAACGGAGACCTGCTTGTTCCTCTGCAGTTTCATTATCAAGATTAGTTTTCATCCTTCTCTCGATGATTTTCAAAATGATTTTGTTGGCATGGCATATAAGGCTGATGGTCCTATTGTTCTCGCACAGTTTGGTATCGCCTGTCTTAGGTAGATGTATGAACAGAGCTCTGCACCAGTCAGTCGGCCATGGTTTTTCATTCCAGATTTTTTGAGCAGAGCTTCCAGAAAAACGCGACACCAGCGTCTCCTTCTGTTTTAGTTCATTCTTCAGGGATTTCATCAGTCCCAGGTGATTTTCCATTTTTGAGTTTATTAATGGCCCATAGTATGTGTAATATCAAGATAAAATGGCAACAAAATGAGTTAATTCTCAAGAGGTACCTCTACAGAGCCGATTAAAATCAGAATCTTCGATCAAAGATGACAACTGGCCTGCAAATAATTTTCCTGCTTAGACTCTTCTTTCGGTTCAATATCACTATTTTGTATCTCCAGATTGAATGGAAATCACCAAAAGATATCCTCTCTGTAGTTAATATTTCTTTTATTCGAAGGATTGAAATTTTGAGAAATCGATTTGATTTTTTGTAGATAAATACACCGTTAACCGTCACCCGTGATAATCTAAAATCTGTATTAACACCCAGCGGCCCTGTAGCAGTTCCTCACTGTACTGGCTCAATGAGAGTAAATCTCGAATTCCGAAGGTTTTTAGCTAAGATCTTGTAAAATGGAGTAGCTATCGTCCGCGTAAGGGACGTATAAATTACAAGGATTTGACTGTGATTCTCTCAAAATTCTCTGTGCTGGACGGACGTAATAAATTTTGCGCAAAAATTGTTTCGTCTCGCAATGTGATTGGCTCTTTAGCGTTGTTCAATTGACTAGCCTGATCGGTGTATAACTTAACTTAAAATTTTCAGCTTGTAATACGAAATTCTGTTGATTGCTCAATATTTATGACAATGCATCCCCTTACACATTTCTTCCAAATTTTGAAAAATGCTGCCAAAAATTCAAAATAGGCCATATTTGTCACTTCTTGGGAAGATTCATTTAATCCTCATTTCCGTGCTAGTCCGTGTAAGCGTATGCATAATACAAATATGAGTCGCAGGAGTAGCTGGAGTGCCCTTCTGCTTACTCTTGGGTGCCCAATAGACGTCCTCCCTCCGCTTATTAATTTTTAAATAATTATCCACCCAGGACATTCTTATTTCAACCCCGCCTATTAATTTTTACGTGATCTCCCACCCATAACAATTTTTTGAGGAGGTACTTTGGCGGGCAAGTAGCAAATGTCTTTATTTAAATGTGAAAATCACACCTTAAAAGACGACGGGATTTTACGAGGCTCGAAGAAGTGTGAAGACCAACATTATATATGTTACCAATAATACTGTCATTGAACAGGAGGACGAGGGGTTTTTATTTTAAATCTTGGAAGGCATGTAGGAGACTGTCATGACTTCTAATAACTGGCTATCATTTGTGTTGTATTACCCTACGTTTAGGGAGTTGCAGTTGATTCTAAACATTGATTCTCGACTTCCTTTTTGCTCATTTTCCAACATCCCCGTCTGTTCTAATCCTCCCGTTTATTAAGTTTTAGGGGTTTTCCACCCCCCTGTTTATTCCAACCCCCCGTCTATTAGGCACTCAGGAGTATTTACCTTACCCTGATAGAAGACTGAGAGATGGATGAGGACCATGAAGAGCTGAGATACAAATTCTTCAATAAATCTTGGAGACGTCACTAACGATAATTACATGATCATCTTTATTGTGGTAATTTTACTTTTAGTCTCTAATTCTTTCAGCTAAAGTGTAAGAAGCCTTTTACAGTAGGGCTACAGCGTCAAATCAAGTCACTCAAGCATAAGTGTATAAAAGAATATGTTTTGTTCGTTACAAATTATGTAATTCAATTTTAACAGCTTTTTGAGACAGTGTTAGGAATATTTAGTAGTGACGCAGAATCAGTATCGTCATGAATTTAATACACATCTAAATTTGTAATTAAATCTGGAATGCAGTTAGTATGACGTAATGTAATTACTAAGTTGTGTATTTTTATACTTGGAATCTACACGATTTAGTGATGCACACATAGATTACTTATGTGAACAACATTGTAGTGCACGTGCATGTGTGCTTCAATACTCGTTACCTGGTTTTGTATAATTTATTCATGTCCTCAAAATCTCGGGAAGTCATAAATATTGTTGTAATTTGCTATTCATTCATCTAAATAAATAGGGCAGAATTTTGTAACTTTAGAGAGAGATCGTCAGATTTAGAGAAAGTCGGACTGTAGGATTGTTTGAAAGTTCGGCCTATTTAGACTTTTAAGATTGTACAGGCGGAATTATTTGAAGACGTTTATTGATGGAGATTGACGATTAAAACTTTGTACCAGGATATTTATTGTTTATATGTTCACATAATTGAAAGCATACAGTCCTCTTGGATCGTGTTAGCTCTTTCGAACATTTTGGAATCGAACCTGCGCAGCGCAGTAGATTCTGCAACAGACAGTATGAAACGTTAGGGAATGACCCCTGCAATTTTCTTAAAAATACTTAAAGGTGGCAAAGGCACGGCAGCAGTAGCATCAACAATTCTAATGAAGTTTCTGGCTATATACTATTTTATATTATAGATTATTTTATATTATTTTATTTGGCCTTTCTATTCAACCCTGCTCTAGAAACTTTGCGAAGACCAAACGGTGCCGTCAAGCAAAGTTTAGTTGCTGATTACCATGCACAAATAAGTTTCATCGTTGCATCTACGGATAGTGTGCCACTGCAGCATCTTGCCGCGAGCGGTCAGCGTTTTGACGTTTAAATCTATCTATCTATCCATGCAATATCTATATGCTAGTATATTATTAATGAAATAAAGCACAGAAATATTACATGGACTTAATTAGCGACATTTTAGCAGCTTTGGCGTTCTTTTTTAAACGTTTCTGTGGCAAATAATGAGAATCAATGCAATACATTTTATCTCGCGAAGATTATAAACTTCGACATTTTCTAAATTTTGCCAGTTTTGGAATTTCATCGAGCATATCGGGAATGACATTGCTTTCTTTCATCAGTACTTTAGGTGGCTTGAGGAGGGGCATATATGATTTTAGAGAGGCTTAATCCTTTCCAGGTTCCCCTATTGATGCGGCATAGTGTTCTATGGCATCAATATGTCTTAACAACACAAAAATTTACGAACCTTTTTACCGAATTTTTCGATTTTTCCAAGAATTGGTCCTTAACAAAATGCCAGAGATCTAAGTCTCTTAGCTAACTTACCTACCTTGTCACTATTTAAGAACAGAAGAGAAATTAACCCTGATTTGAAGCGAGATGGTGTTCTAGGTCATCAATATGACTTAGCAACACAGAAATATTGAAGTTTACGGAGCTGTCAATGTATTTAAAGTTAGTCAGTGGTAAATTCCTCTGGCGAACGATTTTCGTAGGTGTTTGACGGTTTTCTATTACTCAGCCTGTGGTGTTTTTGTTACACAACTTTCAGGCCTTCCTAAGCCAGGGGAGGGCCGAGCGGCCATTGCCCCGCCACTTTTTATTACATGTATTACTGTCAGAAGTGATACTATTCGAAGGATAAATGTTTAGTTGATCATCCAGCTAACGCGCTTCTTACGATTGTAAATGCTTGTAGAATGCAATAATGTGACCAATAATTTCTCTTGGAAATAAAAATACCATTGCAAGATTCTTCCAAAACCTGGTTGTAGAGTAGCCAATTATATGCATGAAAGCAAGTGCTCGTTATCGTTTTGTGGCAAGCTGACATGAGCTGTGGTGATATCGCCTATTTTCTATTATTTGTACCTAATCATTGTCTGAGCTCTAAAATGGTTCTGTCAGTTTCAATACTTGCTTCCATATTTGTCTACCTGATCCTCTGTTTCCATTTCACATTTTGATGGGAGAATCACATACTGGGTGTTTGCCTTGGCTGAGTCAATAAGTGATAAAAGTCATTGAGGTAGGGGAAGAGTTTGTGTACTCAATGAAACCATAAAACTCCTTACTCAATCGCTGTTGATAAAAATGGAGTATCCTATGGCAGTTAAAGTCGGGCATTGCAAGAGATAGCAGTCAAGCTATTCTGCAGTCTGTGTTACGACAAGCCTTGCGTATGACCACCCTGTCTTCTCACATAATAAGCCCACTGAACAGAGACTGTTCTTCTCTCACCTGCTAACAAGATGCCAAAATGGAAGAACCCCTTCGCTTGTCATTTGGCCACCCCAAAAGGAGCCAACGATATAACTACTGACAGTCAGGATCTTCACTAAGAGATAACTTGACATCAAATATCGGAGAGCGATCTCCAAAACACTATTACTCTTCAGTGCCTAATAAGCGTCCCCAGACGCTTATTCATTTTCGGAAATTTTTCCCACACCCCGGACCTTATTTGGACCCCCCGCTTATTAATTTTGGCGAATTCAATTTCATACAAGTGAAATTTATGTCAGCATATCCTATCTAATCTATGTATTTTCATCGATTCCATTTGTTTGAACTCGCGCCATCTGCTCCTGGAAAAGTAGTTAACAGATACATCAAGCAATCAGCTTTTATAATTGAAATTGCGACATTGTTTCACATTGGAAATGTCTAACATTATTGCTGCAATTCGAATGTGTACTTTAAAGGGCTCCATTATCAGTGAATTCCAGCTATAATATGTGGTGGTTTATTGATATGGCAAAAATGCAATTTGCTAAAATTTGGTATTTCTAACCCCCCCCGCTTATTTGGACCCCCCGCTTATTAAATTTCTAAAAATTTTCCCACCCCCTACTATTAGGGCCCCCTCTTATTAGGCACCCAAGAGTAAGTGGGCCATAGAATGTGAAGGTTGTGTAACCATAAGTAATTTTATCAATTTTCGTAAGACATTCTCTAGTCTCACCATAATACAAACAGCAAGACATCAGCCCAGAAGTATAAAAAGAACAGCAAATGAACGGAAGAGAGACAAAAATTTATGATTGCTTCATCGAATTCTTTACTTATGCTATTAGAAAATGATGTTCTCTATTTTCAACACATGAGATCGCTTTTACTGTTGCTGACAAGCTAAAAACAGTCTCTTTCTTTTAACTGTAAGCAACCGTAACACCTCCAAAGCAGCGAAATGATAACTTATACATGGAAATGAAAGCTTTACAAACGTTTTGCGAGACAGTTACATAGGTCGAATTTTGCGGATTTTGAACTCTAATCTGGCATTATCTCAGAAATACAGTAGTTAGTAAACAGATTTGAATAGTCGATTGACCAGATGTTTTGTATATCGGCAAGGGACCAACAGTTCAACATTCTCAACTTAACATTTAATTGTGACAACGAAAAAACCAACGAAAATATCAAGATGGAGTTGAGCAACGTTATCAAGTTGACACTTCTGTATAGAGAAAGTTTGAAGCTAGTTAGTTTTATTTTATGGTGCATCTCAAAACATTAAAATTCGGAAAACATTTGTTAGAAAGACGTTCGTACTCTTTGCATCAGCACTTTCTGTACCATAAAAATCAACAAATAAAGAAAGAGATTGCTCCTCACTGACTTAAATATTGTCCACTAATTCATATATGTATATATATATATACATATGTACTATAAATGTAAAAAACTTTTCATCAAACATAGCCTCTTTAAAAAACCCCTGATAATTTGAGTAAATAAATATGAAACATGGATGTCAGAAGCGTGTACCGGAAAAGAGGTGGCATGCCAGGAACGGACTCCACAAGGCCCTCCTGCATACTTCGTCGGGCGTGTAGAAAACAAGCATATTTCGTACTTAATCAAATCCAACCTGCGGCTTAAGAAGTTTACCCACCACTACTCTTAGTCATGCTAATAAAAATCGAAATTTTTCTAAAAAGCAAACCTGTCTTTAGAAACATAGGAGCGCCAAAGAGGGTCTAAGTAATATACAAATTTTTGGGTTTTGACCATGGCGTACTTTATTACTATTAATAAAGTACGCCATGGTTTTGACCCTTTGAATGGTCTAAGAGTGCTTAGCCACCGCCTAAATTTAAGTCTTTTGCTATTAACTTTTTCTCATTGTTATCTACCTTAATACACAAAATTAACGTTGAACATTAATTAACGTTTTTGGAATTACAAAACGTTAATTATATCCACGTTAATTAGATGCTGACGTTAATTTTTGAAACGTTAATTTCAACGTAGCGCTAATCTTTGAAACGTTGATTGAGGCTCGAAGAAGTGTGAAGACGCACATTACAGATGTTAGCAATAATGCTGTCGTTGAGCAGGAGGATAAGTAGAACATTTTTACAATCTTGGAAGGCATGTAGGAGACTATCATGACTTCGAATATCGACTATTGTTTGTGTTGTATTACCCTACGTTTAGGAAGTTGCAGTTGATTCTAAACATTGATTCTTGACTTCACGTTTTGTCTCGGCCGCCCGTCTATTACATTTTTGGTCATTTGCCAACCCCCCGTCTATTCCAAACCCCCCCCCGATTATTAAGATTTTGCGAGTTTTCCAACCCTCTCATTTATCCCCTCCCCCCTTCTATTAGGCACCCAAGAGTAAGCTATCTTAGCTGTGAACAGCTAATACTCTTATAGGTTTGTAGAGAGCCATGACTTGATTTTGTTTTGTATGTGCAAAACTGTGAACATCATGACATCAATACCTGTTATCTTTCTCTGATATTTCAGGTGACCTGTATTTCAAGGAGTATGGGGATGTTTTGTCGAGCAGCTGTCACATGTCAGGGTCAAGAGAAATTCCAGTTGTATTTAAATATGTAAAAGCAATAGAAGAATTTTAAGGAATATACATATCTTTGTAACAAAATCATTTGCCTTCGGTTTTGTTTGTTTCTCCTCTTAGCTTAGTTACCTAGTACCTTCGTGACTACATTGCCGAAGACTTACTTAAGTTGGCGGGGGTTGGGGGCTGGGGGGGGTCCAAAACTTGTCATAGTAAACGTGGCCATATATGATAAAATTTACCCAAGAAAGTCCAACTAAGCAATTCGTGTCATAAGTTTAGGGGCCATTTAAAAGGTTTGTACACTCGAAGAAGGACAGTAAGACCTATTTTATTGTTCGAAGTGAACGGGGGAAAGGGTATTAAAGACTGCCAATATTAAAAGAACCTAGTTTTTGAATGGTTCCTTACCCAGATTTGTACATTAGTTTTAGCTATGATGTCATTCTAGAACGATGGGTCGTAACTTGCTTTTTTAAATTTTTGATACACTATTTTTAGTGCATACTTTTTTTGTAGTAACTATTTCGATTCTAATGCATCTTATAGTTGATATCTTATAGTGTTTAAATTACGCCCAAAAAGTATATAAATGACCGAGAATACAGGATGTCATAAAACCCTTTGATTGCTGGCTTTCTGTGTCATCTTAAATTTCTCTTCTAATTTTGCAACTTAAAAATGCACCTCCAGAAGAAAATTCAGGTAAAGAGATTATTATTATGATGTCAAAGAGTTAGATTTTATGAAAACTTATAGATTTCGGTACGAGATTATCTAATTTAAAAGGAGGTGTTATTGATTGGGAACCGATGAGGTTGCTTCAGTATCCAGTAGTGCATTAACTGATGGTGGACGCTAAAACTTTTGTACAAAAAAGTAAAATTTATTTCAATGAAAACATTGCTTTTGCCCACAGACATACAATGAAAGGGAAAATGTGGGAACATGGGGAAAAACGAAAAATTGTAAATTTGAAGAATAGCGAGTGATGACGTTATGAGAGTTTCTGATGACGTTACTAAATTATAGCCACAAAAAGTATAACATGACCAAAGGTCTAGAGATAGCACTTGTCAAAATTTCACGTCCTTTGAACTCACTTATATCAAATTATTCAAGTTTTTCTGACGCGGGCAAAAAGCCACCCTCCTCAGCTTTTCAGACGCCAATAAAATCCCGTCTGGGAAAGGGTTAAGTCTCTCTTTCTCACCAAACTGTGTGTTAAAAGGTTGGTTATCTGATTTGTGTGTACAGTGACTGTATACTCCAAAGTACTCAACAAGATATTCCTTGATCATTAAGGTCGAACATTAATTAAGGTTTTTGCAATTAAATCCACGTTTATTAGATGTTGCAGTTAATTTTTGAAACGTTAACTTCAGCCCAGCGCTACTTTTTAAAACGTTGATTTGTGTCAAATTTTTTAAAAAATATAGCTCCGTTTAAAATTTTCTTTGGTGGTAATTTGTTGAAATGTCAAAAAAAAACTGATTACTTTGCAGCATCTATAGATTTTGTTCATAAATTTGAGCTTCTTTGTTTTACGAGTATACCGTGATACCAAAGCATTGCGAGACCCGCTATTGACAGGATCGGAGGTGTATGAAATTTGGAAGGAAAGGACTACTCTTGGGTTCATAATAGAAGGGGCGTTGGAATAAACGGGAGGGGTGGGAAAATCCTAAAAACTTAATAGACGGGGAGTTGGAAAATGACCAAAACTTGTAAAAAGTTATAGTCAGTTATTCGAAGTCATGGCAGTCTCTTACACGTCTTCCAAGATTTTAAAACTGTTCCCTTCATCCTCCTGCTCAATGACAGTTTTATTACTAACATCTGTAACGTACGTCTTCACATTCCCTCGAGCCTCGTAAAAGGCCACTTTTATCTTTTTAAAGTGTGATTTTCATTTTTCAATTGAAGACATTTTCTACTAGCCCACCAAAGTACCTCCTTAAAAATATGGGTACTTGTTGCCTATTCCCCCCCCAGACTATTTTAATTCATTCAAATAAAAGTATGTACAAAGGAGAACGTTCTAATCTGATTGTTCGAAATTTGTGTCTCAAGAGATAAAGAGAAAAACGAAGAATGTTCGTTTTTCTCTTTATCTATTGAGACACAAAGTTCGAACAATCAGAATAGAACGTTCTCCTTCGTACATACTTTTATTTGAATGAATTAAAATAGTCTGGGGGGAATAGGCAACAAGTATCAAAATATGTCATGGGTGAGAGATTACCTAAAAATTAATAGGCTGGGGGGAGGGGGGTTGAATAAGAATGTCCTGGGTGCAATATTTTTTTAAAATTAATTAGCGGGGGGGACGTCTATTAGGCACCCAAGAGTACTAGGGATTGAAGTTGAACTACGAGAGTTTAAACCTTTTCCTTTTACATTCGAAGACAACCTTTCTAGGGAGTAAGTACAGTGAAGACGGACACTTGATAAAACCACGGTGCGTTAGAATGGTACCTAAAATCTCCAACGTGATGGCTTTATTCTTGGTGTTCACCTTTTAAACTTTTCTAAGTGACTGTTCGGTAATGTTGCCCTTTAAGCCAATTTTAGGTAAGTATTACATAAATCTCTGGGAAAGAGAAAAACTTAGGCAAAAAAAATGTTTTACAGTACTTGATTGTAGTCATTCGTTAACGCATACATTAATTAACGATGGCACTAATTATGTTTGATCGTTTGAGAATCATTAATTAATGTCACGAAAATGTTAGATTGTTGATGAAAAGTTATTTAATGTCAGTGAAATTGCATTTTTACTCTAAAAGAACGTTATTTAGATCAACGTTAATAAAAGCCGCGTTAATTCGTGTACATGGCAATTTTGTGTATTAAGGCTCATTGTGCGTTTCAAGTAGATAAACTAAATTGCAAGGTATTCATTCTCTGTGTACGTTCTACTGTGGTCACGTCTACTATTCGGTGCCTCACTCCGGTTATTTACTTTTTCAAAAATTTTCCATCCAAGACATTCTTATTGCACCCCCCCCCCCCCCGCCTATTAATTTTTAAGTAATCCCCCACCCATGATATATTTTTTGAGGAGGTCCTTTGGTGGGCAAGTAGAAAATGTCTTCATTGAAATATGAAAATCACACTTTAAAAGATGAAAGTGGCCTTTTACTAGGCTCGAATAGTGTGAAGACGCACAGTACAGATGTTAGCAATAACACTGTCATTGAGCAGAAGGATGAAGAGAAGATTTGAAAATCTAGGAGGGGATGTAGGAGACTAACATTGCTTCAAATAACTGACTATTGTTTGTGTTGTATTACCCTACGTATAGGAAGTTGCAGTTGATTCTATGCATTGACTTTTGACATTTTTGGTGATTTTCCAACCCCACGGCTATTCACCCCACGGCTACACCCCCGTTTATTACGTTTTGGGGATTTTTCCAACCCCCTTCTATTAGGCACTCAAGAGTACTAGCTCTACCAGCAGAAAACAAAAGTTAATCTTCTGCGGAAGGATAAACACAAAATGATGAGCCAATCGTATTGGTTACAACAAATTACTTATCGCATACAACCTTAACCTTGCATTTTTTAAAGAATTTCGGGAAAGCTTTAATAAAGAGAATGAAACTAGAGATCGTGATGTTTAAATCTTACTTTTCGTTTCGGCGTTTTTGAAGCGATGTTCTCAAAAATTTTTGCCTATAAAGATCCCTGTAATTTTTCAAAAATGCATCTACTGTACAGTGATTATAATTACATGGCAACCTTCGATGATGCCATAAAATCAAAAGCAACTTTGAGGCTAAAAATGACAACCATCGTGGGGAATGAAATTTAATGATATTACCATAATGAGGATTACGTGATCTATTCCTATAAAAATATAGAAGCTTTTGTTTATCTTGACAACAAGGAGGGTTTGGAGTCTAAACTTTAGCAATTTTGACAACATCATGAATGTATGATATCTACGTAACTTGATGCTAAGACAGCATTAAAAATATAGTTGTTCATGATTTTACAAAAACATCTTTTGTAATTTTTATTGTGCAATTTCAGAATGAACTGAAATTGAGGGGCAGTACGCCCTAGCTACCCTCTGTTAGTTAGGTTGCTTCGGAGGTTTTCTGTTTATTTAGGGCGCTTTAAATATCAGGTTCACTGCTCATCGGGGGTCTTCAATTAAGAGATAGTGAGAATTATTACAATATTCAGTAATGAGACGAAGCCTGTGTAACACCATAGTTCTTTCTCCAGTCGAGAAAACTGATTTATACTTGCTGCAGATAAGGTAATTTGTTATCCAGTGGTGTCAACCAGTCTAAATTAAATTTTGTACACGGTGGTATACACTTCAAACTAAAAGTTGTATTAGCGATTCTGGTTCACCTAACTTAAGAAAAGTTTTTCTGTCAAGGTGGGCCTTTTGGTGTGGCATTGTGAAACCCTTGAAGTGATGAAATGAAGTGGCATTGTATAACCTTTCAAGTGATGAAATGTTTCAATGGGAGAACTCTAACTAATGCTCCGTTCCTATTTACATTTTTGGTGGGGAACGGCAGTTTGAACTTTTGGAAATTAAAGCCAAAACGTTTCTTCCAGTTTGGGGTTGGCCTTTAGAGTTCTAGGTGGGGTTGTCTATGTAGGTGAGGTGATTCTTCTAGGTGGGGTCCATACCCCCCCCTTGTAAACTATGGAGGGGTGTATACGAGAGCACTGACATTACTTTAAAGAAGCAACTAAAGTTCAGTTTTCAGACTTAAGCAGTTATAATGCAAAACTATGTGATTGTATAGCAGCACTCGTATGAGTATGTTAAACAAATAGAGCAGCATATATATATAAAAACTCTGTTTGCAATGTTAGGTTACCCTTTGGCTTTACAGCTGGTAAAGGTAAGAACAATAAAGTTACATAATATTGATATCATGTTTCCCTTATAACTTTCTTTGACTTTTGCTTTTTCTTCTTTGACTGCTCCTTTACCACGTCCATTTCATTCCAGACGTCGTCATTCTCTTCCTCGGGCTCAGGACTCTCGAGTTTTCGTTTCAAATCTGAAGTGCTTGGTGCAGCTTTTCCTTCAGTCGGACTATCGAAACAAATGTCATTATCAGTCAAAGAAAGTGCTGTCAGTTGGGTTTTCAAGTACATTTTCGATACTAGATGCTTAGATTTTATATCGTACACTCGCAAAAAGCGATCAATGCCACATTGTAATACATAGGGTTGGCGACTGTGGCTCTTGATGGCACGTATACTGCCAGCAATTCCCTTAAATCTAGCAAATTCTTTCCCTACCCTAAGGTCGACCATACCCATGTAGCCTGCGCTATTTCCGGCAATGGCACATGAACTGTCATTACTAATAGCCAACGCAGTTATTGGGTGTTCACTGAATTCCATTATTCGAACAGGGCGGCGTTGTGCTTTCGTGTCGTACAATTTCAGTTGATGATACCCCGTGGCAACCACGACCTTGTGCTCAGATTCCGATTGCAAAAACTCGGCGTCTGTTACCCAGACGGGGACCCTTAAATTTAAAAAGTCATTGCGTACATTCTTCGCTGAGAAAATCGGTTTGTCTATGTTCTCTAGATTCCAAATTTTTAAGTCGTTCTCTCTTCCACCAGTACAAACAATATTTGGGTTTCCACTGTTTTGCTTCATTCGACTGATATGACTACCAACACTTCCGTTGCTGATTTCCTCCTCATTGCATCTGACCTGCACTGATCCATTTTCGGCACAAACTATAAGTCTGTTATCTACACTGCAAATACCTCGGATTGGTACATATTCCTTGAAAACAAACAAGTCCTGAATACTGATTTGGTCTGATGTTCCATTTTTGATCTCTTGTACTAGTCCATTCTTTAGTCCTAAGAACACATTATCGTTATCTTTGGAAAATATATCGCATATTTCTTTGTCTCTGGATACTCCCGAAAGCTCTCCGTAGTTGGTAACGATCTTTTTACTAATGTTTACGGTTTTGAGAAGACCTATTTCAGTCCCAACGTAAGCCTGAACAACATTTTGTACATCCGCCATTATCAACATGTGTAAAAGCCTCATTCCGAGAACCCACTTGAGGGCTTTAACATTTGCCAAAGTGAGACAAAAATAACAGGATACCAAATTTATCATTTTGTGGAAGCACAACATAAAATAGACTGACCTACACTCATAGTGCACGGTCATCCAAGCTTTCAAGGGATTGCTCATGGTCACCATGTTAGCGACACGCTTGTGTCGTTCTGTAAGTGCTTTAGTTGCGAAGTCTCCAGAATTTCGTAGAATTCTTGCATGTTCACAAAAGTTGTTAAGCGTATCTCCTTTAAGTGTTAATTTTCATCACTTTGGTAGTGCAGAGAGGGGTTCACGTACACGTGACAATAGTATAACTATGAACATGTGTTCAGTAAATACGAACATGCCGCTGGGATATGCTGCACCGAAAAGATTATACACGTCAGATAGCTCGAACGGAGACGAAGAGTCTGCGCCAATACAACGCTTTGATGTTGAAGGAGCAGAAGCGGAAGTCCGAAGGAAGTTGGAAACTAAAAGCCTACGGAATTTATATGTTGCACATGGGCAATATTTTCAGCACGCAACAGATGAAAGATTTAAAGTCTTTAACTCCTCAATGCCATTGTACGGAGCAAGCGATGATGATTCATTTGAATTAGAAACTTTACTAGACTGTTCAATGCTAAGTTCGCAACACCAGGATTTCATAGATACTTTGAAAAGGCATTCCGACAGTCCAGTTGGGGTTGGAGAAGTGGACTTTATCAATACTGGTGAATGGCAGTGTGGCTTTTGCTTTGACCCTTCATTCTCCATATTTACAGAAAATTCGAAGCTCCTCACAACATTTACTCGAGATGTTGAAAGGAAAAGTTATATGAGACTCTATGCATATGGACTTTATGATGATTTTGCAGTGGATGAAATCAAGTCAGTCAGAGTTAAACTATCAGAGGAGCCATGGTGTGAACAAAGATTGGAAATAGTTTTGAAGGATGATGAAACTATCACAATTCTAGAGAAGGCATTTCATGAGACAAGTGATATGTCACTCTTGATGGTTGAGACTGAATGGGCTGTGAAGTGTGCTGGGCTCCTTTGTTTAGATATCAAAAGGAAGGGTGGCAATATGATATTAGAACTTCCAGATAATCTGACAGTTGCAGGGAATCCATGGGTTGAAATGAGACATCAGGCTTGGGTTAAGTCACTTCCACCTTCTAATAGTAGCTAATAACTTTACTTGTACTGTTTGTTTTAACTTTAAAGAATGTAGGAGTCATTTTGAATAGCTGACCTCATCTGGTGATTAATGTGATTTTAAAAATTGAGTGTTTATAAGTGTATTACAATATTGTAACTATATTGTGCTTGAAAGAAGGATTCTAAAGTATGACCAGAATAGATTTTGCCAAATATCTTGGTTACACATTTAAAGAATTACTTCTTCCCATGAGGGCTTTCCAATATAGTGCCTTTGGGATTGTGTCCTGGCATGTAAGTTATATGTGTTGGAATGTTGGCACACTTATGATGTTGCTGGCTTCTTAAAAGTTTTATTCTCTTAAGTTTAAGAAGCACCTGGCCTTTACTTGGTTGACCATTTTCACTTGTAAACGCCATTACATGCAGTTTTTATCAGTCAAAAAAACCAGAAGCAGATGGTATCTAGATAAATATTGCCTATGGAAATTGATTCCCTGCTTTACTTCCACTCACATTGATTTGTAGGACTATCATTCTAGCCTTTTATTATTAATAAATCACAAGATAAATTCAAATAATAAGGAGTGAAATTTTATTTTCAAGAGTTGATATGTTGGTCTTGCTAATGCAGATGTTTTATGCAATCTTTGTTGTAAAGGGCAGGAAAATCATACTAGCATTTGTAGATTTATAAATCAAATGCTATTTTACCTTTACGTTTGAACATCACTAGTACATAAAGCTGTATGGCATTACTTATAACTGGATTTGCAGGATGTAAATAGCTTGAAAAGGTTTAATTTGTTTCGTGTTTGCTAAATGATGAGTTTTCACTTAGCTCAGAAAAGAAATTATCTCCAGATGTTTAATTGACCCCTTGACTGCCTATTTAAGAGATTGTGTCTGCAGCTAATTTGATGGGCATTGAATTACAGTTCTGGTATTCAAATCCTTTTCCATGTCACAATGTCAGTAGGGAGTGATTTCTGATAGATGAACCTTCTTTCTGCATTTTCACTTATCATCATAATCATCACTGACCATTCATGCCACTGCTGGCAGGTGGCCTCCACAAAGTCCTCCACTCTATCATGTTCTGCACTTTTTGCATTCAGTTGTTGCTAGCTTGTTCCTCCATCTCATCTCATCATCTTTTCTTAGATCTTCCTCTTTTTCTTTGCTTCCCCCAGGATCCATTCTGTAGCTGTCTGGTTCCACCTATTGTTCTTTATTCTGGCTAAATGACCAACCCACTTGCCTTTTAGGTCCCGTGCTGTCTGAATGATGTCTTTTACTTTTATTCTCTCTCTCTCTGATGACTTGATTTCTGGTATTGTCTTTTTGACTGATATTCAGAATTCTTCTCTCCATACTTCTTTAAGCTGTAGGCAATTTCTTCACTTGATGTTTTTAAGTGATCATGCCTCAGCACCATAAGTTAGTGATGGTACGATAGCTGTATTCATAAATTTCCTCTTGAGGCTCAATGTAATATTCCTATCATTTAAAAACTGATTATTCTGGCCAAATCTTCTCTATTTTGAGGTTTTACTTGTGTTTATCTCTAGGTCATCGCATTCCAGGTGTTAGTACTTTTCCAAAATATTTGTACTCCTCCACCTCTTCAAGCATTTCCCTTCTATGGTGATCCCATTCATTGTTGTTCTCAGTGCAATCTCGCTTTGCATGAAATTATTGTTGTCTTTTGTCGCAGTCTTGTTTATCTTCATTTCATCTTTTATACCATTTTCATTTATGCACCCCCTCTAATGAGAAGATGCCTGCTTTAGTCTATTATAGACCATTGTATATGCCTATCAGCCTCTAGTCCAGTAGCAGGACATTAACGATACATCTATACACACTTTCATTTGAACAAGGTGCCATTCACTCTATTGTTTGAAAAGAATAATGCATTGTACTGTCTTTGTGTTCACGTTATTGTTCAGATTTTTGACAGCATTATAGTTTTAAACATTAATTCGCGATGAAATTTCTCAGGAATTCATAAACCGAAGTATGTTGTAGCGGGCCCACTACACAAGCCCCCTCTCTCCCCCATGTAAGGTCGGGTTAAGAATTGCAATGATAATTCTTAGTCTTAAAAATGTAGTAAATTATGGCCTTTGATAATGGAGACATGGAAGTGAAATAGCGCTAATAAAGTACTTGAGAAACGGGCACAAGAAATTTGTTGTGCCAAATACACGACTGTTTTAACTAACATAGTATGTCTCATACTTTGTTTATCGGCACCTTGAAAATGGGGCATCAAAGTCTCCAACCTGTTCTATTACGACAAAACTGCCGGTTCATATAGACTGCTTATTTTGTCCTACACCAACAGTAATTGATCCTCTAAATCCTGCAAGGGGGTAGGCATTAGAAGTCATGATCGTCTAGGTAAGATTTTGGGTTTCTGCTCTGGAAAAACTGATCAGAGAAGTACAAATTGAACGCATCATATATCAGGATCTGCCAGAGTTTTTCTGAAGTGAAGATATTAGAGAATCGCCTTCACTCAAGGAAGGGTTATCCTAGAAGATCCTACAACGATTCCATTTTATCCCAAGTTGTGTAAGTGGCTAGAAAATGTTAGTGTATTGTTCATTATGGAAGAAGTTGAAGGAAAGCTTCAATAGATAGGTGATTATGCCAATGCCTACGCAATGAAAAGGATGAAGTGGAAGTTGACTGAAGCGTATACAGCAGGGCCTATACTCTTCTTATAACGAGTTTAAAGGAACCGTAACATTTTGCTCAGAAAGTGCGAAAAATATAGCTCTTTGAAAGAAATAGCATTTCACAAATATTTCCATTTATAGCGTACTAAACGTACACACCAAAATTTAAGTCTTTCATTTTTCGTTTAGTTTGACAGAGAAGCTCCTTCGGCAAGTACAGTAGCTGTGGAACTGTTGTTTAGAATTCTGGATAAAGCCTATCTCCCTGGGTTGTAAGCTGCTGTTGCAGTTTAGCCTTAGAAAGAAGGCCTCGAGTGCAGTGACTTTGCTATTTACATCAGGTGATTGCACGGTGTAGTTGTCTAAAACCAGCAAAAGTTTTCCTCGAAACGTTCGGCATCACGCATCTACAAAATGACTTAGTTCTCCGTCTGATACAATTTTACTTGTCCTTGAGACCACTCAACTGAGTTATGCAGGCAATTGCATTTCAAGAGAATCAGGAAAATTGGTCAAAGTCCTGTTATGATACTGGCCACCTGTATTTATGAAAGGTATCAAAATTTATATTTATGCCAGTTAAAGCATTTATTTCTGCTTGATGACATTGCGCAAGGGGCTTGATAATTAGCTCGTAATAACCGAAATTATTGAAAAGAAGTTATTCTTACTGGGACTAGCGCTTTTGCTCGTTAAAAGAAAGGTCTCGTAATAACCAAATCCCTCTATATGTGGAGTATACTATAGCAGTCATATATTCTTTACAGAGATTGAAAGACAGACAAGAAATAGAGAAAAAAGCTCCAACGATCAGTAAAACTCACACGGGAAAATTGACAAGGCACAAGAAACTGTTCTATGGATGATGAAATTTGTTGAAAATAATCAAAGCTGAGATCAAGGAACATCGGTTTACACTTTAATCTAACGAAGAATGACATACTATACAAGGAGAAAAACTGCATATCCCACGACACTTCTGAAAGCAATTGTTAACACAGAAGTGAAACTTTCATAAGCTTCCATATGTTTTTGGGCTTTCTCGGAAGTATAAGTTTTATGATGCAATTTTGTGGCCTTCAATAGTCGTTAGGACATGGCTGTGCTGAAAACTATGTTGTTTATGGCTTCATTTGCCTCTAGTGTTACGGGTACATTTCCTCGCGCAGTCTGCAATAGACAGTGAACTGGATCACACCCTTAATTGCGTATTAACAGAAGAACATTCCTTCAATCTGAAACAGAGTCGGTTGCAGCATAGCAGTTTGCAGAAAAAGTACTTCTGAATATTTCTTTACAAGGCATTGGAGATCTCTATGGGGCTGCTCCAACGCAATATCACTCTTGAAGGTCTAGTGCCAATTTTCATTTTTAAAACTTTTAGAAAAGGCTAGATTAAGTGAAAGCCAAGTTCTAAGAACCTGTTTACACGAGTACTGATCCAAATGGATTCATGCCAGAACTGGTCATGTCAGCCTTGCGTTTACACGGGACCTGGTGTATCGGAACTTGTTTAGATCTGATATCTGTACCAGGTTGGCTCCACTTATGAAAGTGGACCAGTTTGTATCCGTACCCGAAGAGGTCTCGTGTAAACGCTTGGGGTCGGATCCAAACTGGTACAGATCGAAAATGATGATCGAAAAACTGTCAACATGAGGTAAATTTGACGTTATTTCTATTCAAACTCTATTTTCGTCCTTAAATTGACATGTTATTCATAATCTCCCATTGTTCGTATTTCAAAGTTGCTACCTATTGCAGCTGGAGTCTCAAGACAACAAACCGTTGGTTTACTAATTGGATTAGCATGCAGAATTCTGGATCCAAATGGATCTGATCCCCTTTCTAGGGTGTTTATACGGGATTGGATCCATTTGGATCCGTACCAGTTTGGATCCGTACTTGTGTAAACAGGGTCTAAAACTATTTAGCAGGCCGGGTGAATCCCCGTATATACGTTTTCCATTAGTTTTGAGAGCTTTGAACCTTTTTGCAGACATGAGTCTCGTCCATTATCGGAAAAGCAGTTGTCTGTACCTCCAATCAATGCTTCAGTTACGTTAACAACACCAATGGCTGCAACAGGGATTTGCTAAAAACTGATGTTAATGCATGAAATTCCATGCCCAAAATTGGTTATGGTTCTGGACAGATTAGGGCATAGAGCAAGTCGAGACGAGAGCACTCGAGGGAAGGGTCCGGTTGACCAGAGGCTGTCGACGGAAAGTGTTTGACTATAATAGATGCTTCTTTTCTTCTTTGCAGTGTCGTATTCGAAACTTTTGAACTTGACGATCATGGCTTTGACAACATTACGGTCGGAAAATGTTTCGCGTAAATTGTTCACTTTCACAAAGCTTTTTAAATGTCCCACAAAATTTGTCCGAGGTCTTCCACGTACTTTCTGTCGCGGCGCATACAGAACTAAAGCTTCGATTTCTTCTTTCCTAGTGACATGGCCCACAAAACTAATTTGACGATTTCTAATTGTTTTCAAAAGAGATTGTTCGGTGCTGGCTCTGCGCAAAACTTCGACATTTCTCACTTTGTCCGTCCATGGGATGCGCATCATTCTCCTCAGACACCACATTTCAAAAGCCTCCAATTTGTCCCGGCAGAATTTGTCCATTGCCCAGCTTTCACAGCCATAAAGAAGTACTGGAATCACATAACACTGAAGCACGCGCTTTCGGGTTTTCATCAAAATTTGGCGATTGGTCAGAACGGAGCGCAGCTGTTGGAATGCTTCTCTTGCTAACTCAATGCATTGAGTTAGTAGATGCTTAGCGCTTAAAAACCTACTTCTATTCATAATGATACTAGACCCAAACGTGACTTACAAGGCTTCTTGGAAATGAAAGAATGGCTTTGTGCATATGATATTTCTTGCATTAGATTATTTACGAAGGAGATCTCTTTTAACCGAAGTTAATACCGGTCAACAAATTAACTTAAACTGTGACAAAACAAAAGAAATTTGACAAGCGACTCAGGTCGAACCCAACAACGTGTGTGCTCTCAATAAGACAGATAAGTTAAACACCAAATATAGTCACTTGTCACACTACATGATATAATAGAGATATATAAGAAAACGGTAAGCATTGATACTGCACGGTTTTTTTCAAAACTCGTGCCAATTGCACAGAAAGATTTGCAGAGCCACTTTGCGTATAAGCCGACTGCAATGCCTGCATCCCTGTTCAGTCTTGGGCTCATACAAAAACTAGTTAGGTCTGTATTCTCTCAATCTAAGACCTCAGATGAGCAGTGAGTCGATATTGTTTCTAAATAAACAGTAAAGCCACAATTCAGACTAACTAATAAAGTAAGGGCAGCTGGGCTGCCCAAAGGCAACGCCCCTCAATGTAAGCAAAGACGCAAGCAATTCAAATAGCGATTTACCGCACGCGTACTAAACGCTTTACGCAAAAGGTTCGTCGCGTGTTCGTGTTGTGTAATATAAAGTATAATATAATGTTACCTTATCAGTTGCACAGAATGACATCGCTATTCTACCCTATAATAGCGTAAATTACCGATTTAGCACACTGGACTCAATTAGACGCCCATGCCAAAATAAGCGCCCAATTTGGAGAACTATTTCTCACCAGTGCTAATATCTAAATAAGATCCCAGTCGGAATATCTACCAACTCAAAAATATGCCACTGTTTTTAAATAAGCGCCCAGGGTGCGTAATGGGTTTTTGCATTTGTTTTACCGGTATTGCAGGGGTATCACTAAATAGCTGCCGACGTATTAGAACTGAGTAATATTCGAGTCTGTTCCCTGTGATTTTGGGCAGTGCACGGCTGCGGCCTTAATGTTTAGGAAGGTTCCTCGCAATTGCCGTTAGACAAGGCAATGAAAGAGAGAAAGAGAGAAAGAAAGAAAGAAAGAAAGAAAGAAAGAAAGACGTATAAATGAACGAATGTATGATGAATGAATGAATGGATGGACGGTGATTGAATAAATGAAAGATGAATGATTGAATGAAAGATGAATGAATGATTGAATGAAAGATGAATGAATGATTGAATGAAAGATGAATGAATGAATGAATGAATGAATGAATGAATGAATGTAAGGAGTGAATGAATGATCACAGGCAAGTTAGATCATGAAATCTTGAACTGCTTCAATCCCCTTTTTAGCTTTTTTCACGAAGTTATGATGACACACTGTCTACGAGTGCTGTTCTGAGCAGCGAGTATTTAACTAAGACTGAGTGAATAAGTCAGTTTTGCAGGCGCAAATTTGAATCGCTCGAAGTCAAAACTGAGCGAAAAAATTAGCACTGCGCGGAAATTAACAGGAGCGATTATCCGGGAAAAGCACAAGCCCTCGTTATGGTGCACACGAGGCTGGTTGTAGCCCCATTCAACATCATTTTGTTTGCGTTCGCGAAGAATTCACTTTCATACTTGTTGCTGGTAGTATCACTATTCCTAACAATGTCGGCATTAAATATTTAAAAATGACATATTAGTGGAGGAAAACTTGGCTACTTGAACCACAGTGGTCTGCGACTCGTCGTAGAAAAAAAGGTTGCGGTTATGCCGAAGACGATTTTCCAACATCGAAACAAAGAGCGAACTATCTGTTGGTAATTTCCCGAACGTTGTGTGAGTGCGGGTATGCAAGGACTATCAAATTATGGTTTGTTGTTGCCAAAGACAACCATTAAAGGTTCTGCTCCTCAGCAGATGACTCGGGTTTTCGTTTTGGCACTGACCGATGTAAAATTTTGCGAACAGAACTTCATCAGAAGTTGGATTCCTGTCTCTTGTTGAAGGGATGCCGGTTTTGGCACCCAAGACTCGAGTGTTGCCTCCAATCAAAAACCCAGTCTTCAGTCTGACAGAAGCGAACACAGTCTCTGTGAAAGACCATGGAAAACATGAGGTATGCTGTTACTTGTTTTAAAGAATTCGTAACATACTTGTAGCAAATTTGCTGCAGGGTTAATGACTTATTTATGCAGGTCTACACGAATGGCCGTCCAATGGGGTAAACCTGTTGTTCAAATCCCGAGTTAATATGGAGAGTTGGGTGTAGCTAGCCTATCTTTCCAATCAAGTTCTCCTAGAAAACGTTGGTACATTTGCCACTTACAAATTCTTTAAAATTTTGATATTATTGATGCTCCGCTCGATGGAAAGTTCTTTGTGGTAATTTTTGACAATAGGCCTTTACTTGAGAAGATTGGAATACTGACGTACCTTAACTTACTAAGCACCGACGACATATGGTCCATCTCTTCAATTTATGAGCATAGTGTGACGAAAGCGAAGCTGTGTAAAACAAATTACGGAAAGAGTTTCTTAAGGTGGTTATTGCACAGATTTGCATTGCTGGAGTATTACATTTAGACCCAATTAAGGGGAAGGGCCTGGATTTCAGGGTGAAAAAGCTTAAATGTATTTCTCTTATATAGCAAATAACAAATATTTGAAAACTTGAATATTTGATATTTTGTATAAAGTCTCAAGAAAATCATGTTACCTTTAATGGTCCAAAATGGTGAAAGACAATCACTATTTCATGAGTCTTCATCATATTTAGACTCATATGTGATAGATTGCTTTGGGTGCCCATACATATTTTTATAGAGATTATTACTGGTATATGTAGAGAGTATCAATCAACATATAATGGTTAAGGCTCAGAGATACCTTAATCACGATCACCATGCAAATTTAGAGAAAGTTTGTCAGTGGTACAACGTTTGAATATTGCATTAAATAACTGATTCATTTTGCTAAACGTGTTTGCCATTCCCTGATCACAGAAATTATAGGGAGTGAAATGAGGAAGCTTGAGCTTTCTCACTTCACTCCATATGATTGTCACCCCTTTCTCACTTCACTCCATACAATTCCTGGAGCTTTTTCACTTCATTCCATACAATTGCAGTGATCAGTGTATGGCAAAAACCTTTAGCAAAATGAATCCAATACTCAACTCAGTATTCAAACTTAGAGAAGCTGTGAGTTGTTGTTCTCTTAGGGACAAGAAGGGCTGGGTTTGCTGTTATTCCTTACCCTTAATTTTCTATCATAATTATTTCATATTCAGCAGCAGCAGCAGCATTATCATTGTCTTCGTCATCATCATCATCATCATCATCATCATCATTATCATTATCATCATCATTATTGTTATAATTATCATTATCACCAATACTGACAAAAGCAGAAACAAGCTTGTCATATTTGAATTCCAATCATCAGTCAATTTATAAAATTACTATTAAGGTTTGCCTGTCATCAGTGAGCTCATAGAATTGTTCTTCAGATTGCCTGTGGGGGAGGTGACGTCAGCATTGATCTTGGAGGGGTGCTAATTCTATTTTATGCAGTAGAAAACTATGAGCCATCACAACAGGGCAGAAGTAGTTCATGAGGTCAGTCTATTGCATTAATACCTGCCTGTTTATAAAAGCCTGTCATCAAAACTTATAGGCATATGTACTGCTATTCGGTCAGTCATTTATGCTATAGTTGGCAATAATGTGGAATTTAGGTCAGTACAGTAGAGTAAAATACAGACACCAGCTTAGAATTTTGTCAGTAGTTGGGAATGATGCTATTTTCCAAGGCTCAAATTTCTGTTATTCTATTGATGAGTTGTATAGATAATAAGTTGGTTTGTAGTTAACAATTGGGAAGTTTAGTTCTTAATCTTCTCAAAGCCACTGTGCTCATCCAGACTTGACCCATGCATTGATTGATTACCCCCTCCAGGCATGCAGCTTGGTATTCATAAGTGAAAGGAGGGTAATACCCAAGTGAAAACCTCCGATATGGTGGAGACGTTCCCCCCTTTCTTGCAATATGACCTTTAAAATTTTTCAAGATAATATGCACATCAGTCTTGTAACCTATAATCTTTCTGTAAGTTGCTTATTTAGAGAATTGATTTAATTGACAAAGATTACTTTCTTTTTACAGTTGAGAGAATGCAATTTCTGTTGTATTTAGCCTGTATTAAGAAGTAGGCTGCACTAAGGTGCCTTTGCTCATTGTGTGGATAGGGGTGTTTCATATAGATACTCATATCTTGCTGTGAATGTCTGTCGCAATCTAAGTGCCACTCTAAGGAGGTATGGATCATGAAACGTATTGAAAAAGTCAACCCCAAATGCAACTACTTTCTTGCATCTTTGATAGTACCTGTGCTGCCAATCCGAAAGTTCTTTTTGCAAGCCCAAGGATGTACTTCCCACCTTTACACAAAGGAACGTAATATATAAGTATCAGTTCCCCTACGGGGAAGTGTATGTTTGTCGTACATCTCAAAGGCTGCTGACAGTGTCAAGCAACACATGCCACGTCGAATACGAGAAAGTCAAGCTGCTGTCCTAAGGAAACAACCAGGAAGATCAGTAAACGTAAAAGAAACAATGGAATCAACAACCAGATTTGCGATAGAGGACCATCTAATAGAAAGCACTGAGCGCGCAAGAAATTGCAGTACCGAATATTTTCATTTTCAGGTAGGGACACGATCAACGTTTCATTTAGATTTTTTTAAAATTTGTTTTTATTTCGTGTCTTAAGACTGACTGGATTAGACAAAAAGAATCTGTTTTTAAGCTATCAATGTTTTAGCGCACCATGAACGTAGGTTATTTAATTTTGTCTACGTCCGCATTTTGTATAAACTTTTATTTTATTGTATTCCTTAACTATAAATCTATAAATAGTCTCCTATGTATGTACTCATTAACGATGTAGATCGACTGACCTGAATCGGCGAAAAGCTTTTCGATCAAAATGATTTGCCAGCTGACCTATGTTTCCAAGTTCTGCAATACCAATAATATGTTCAAATACCTGTTTACTTGAGTAATTTTCTAATTTAACTGTAGAAATAAAAGTGTTTTTGTACCTGTGTGCCCGTCTTGGAAACTCAAAGAAGCAAGCGAATTTAAATGGATTGCTTGTCCTTCGAAGGAACGTTAAATTTTATATAGATTTGAAAATATGAAATGTCGAAGCCGTTTCATAGTCAATATGCTTAGATCTTATCGTTAAAAACTTTCCCTCTGGATGAGACGGTACCATAGTGTTGTTGTAGATTCCATTTAATGGGGTCGACATTTTCTTCATTATCAAAAATTCGTTTACGGATGTCATCATCATACCACCAGTGTACCAATTTTTTATGTGACATCATCTGCACAGTTAGTTCATGGAAACAGACAATTGAAACGTATTCCCTTGCTATTTCCTATCACTGGCTAGGGAGATCTGAACATCAAGTTTAACATTTTGTATGTAACTACCACTAGACTGATGTCTATAAACTTTCAAGTGCGGTTCTGCCAATGGTCATCCCTGTGTTTTGGCAACTTTTAGATTGGACCAACGTGTTTGACAAAGGCAAGCTGGAGTTTGAACCTGCTCTAGAAAATTGATTTCAACCGGTAAGGCATTGGTATAAGTAGAAACTTGTATTGCTATCAAGCGGAAAGCATAATAGTAGGAATTACAGTTAAAGAATTAAGTGAAATCGAGGGAGGAGTGCAACAGGGGTGCGTCCGATATCCCAGCCTATCAACACATACACTGATTATGTGCCAGCTCGAGCATTACCAGTGGATGTCCGAAGGAGACATCGATCCAACTTCAGATATGCAGGCAACACGATTTTGTTAGCTGATGATAAAGGTCAGCTACAGCATCTTCTAGCCATTGCAGTGCAAGAAAAATAACAGAAAGTCCTTTTCATAAATACCAAACATACAGAACATAATATCAAACATACAGAACACATGGTTGTCAGCAATAATGCGTAAAGTGTAATATTACATCCATGGTAAAGTACAACTTATTGTTATGGAAAGAGAGTGAAAGGGGTATACATTTTGGGGTGCGTAAGCATACATTTTCAAGGAAGTAGATTTGAATTTTTAGAAGCAGAATAAATTTATAAAGCCACAAGATCAAATTATGGACGGGAATTCTATCACCAAGCAGCCTTATTAACCCCGGACTCTCAGCCAGCCCTAACAGTCAGAAGGGACCCAATACTTATTCATTATTTGTGTAATAAGTGTAATATTACATCCATGGTAAAGAAGTCAATAGAACGGGAAAGTTCAAATATCGCGGAGACATTGTTTCAGATTATGGGAGATGCGATCTAATAATAACGGAAGAAATGTTTACGAAAATGTACGCATGTACATGCACATATATCAAAAGATTTGTGTACGGTGGCGAACATATAAATTGCACCGAACAATTAAATTACTTTTGTACTTACATTTTCTGCTAGTGACACTTCTCACAGCACAAATCTCGCAACTAAAATCGAAGGGTAAAGAACTAAACTTTGTACCTAGAGGAGTTCATAACACGGGCAATCTGAATTTGGACTTCTTGATTGGTGTTGTATATGGTGTCCGGACACTTCCCATCTCAGTTTGCACGAAGCATCAGTTCTAAATCTGAATCTATTTCCTATGATTAAGCAATGCGTTTAAATACTGTTTGATCAAATGATTAATTATAATAAATTAGCATAATTATTGCATACGCAACACTTTCCATCCCGGACCTCCCACCCGGACATATTCCATCCCGGACATTTCCCAGCCCCTGTCGTGTTCCATCCCGGACATTTCCCATCAGAACTACTACCATCAAAACATTTCCCATCAGAACATTTCCCATCACAACTGCTACCATAAGAACAATTTTCACAAGAACTGCCAACATTAGAACTGGTTTGGACAATCAGTGATAAAACAAGTGACAGGTGAGGCTCAATCGAACAGTTGTTGACAAATCAGTCTCGCCTGTGGTGAACTTCACAAAGCATAATTGTAAGTATATAGTCCAGGAGAATTTTTGCTGAACCTTGAATAAATTGGAAACGTTTGACATTTGGTATCGTTAGAACGGAAATTTTTGGTAGATCAACATATTAAGACCCCAAGAAAAACGGTTGGGGAAAAAGTTACAGCGCTTTTACTAAAGCGATTTTCCCTTACCAATTTCTACTTACTACATATTCGAATGTTCGAAACTCTTCAAAATTGATGCTTCGAATGTCTTTAAATTTGGGTAAATACAACAGAAATTTCATCCTTTCAACTAAAAAAAGAAAATAATCTTTGTCAATTATATCAATTCTCTAAATAAGCAACTTACATAAAGATTATAGATTACGTGACTGATGTACATAACCCATATATGATTTCGCAACGCAAGTGTAATTTTTTCCGGCAGCAAAAGTAGCGAAGGCAAATAACACTACCTACAGCCTGTTGTGGAAGTCGGTATTAGAAGTGTGTATTGATAACTTTCTAGTATTTATATGTACGTACAATTAAATGGATTATGTAATTACTAAGAACAGAAAAAAGGAAAACCCCGATCTTAAGCAATTGACGTCGTGGTTGTGCAAGGTTGTCAGCCTTGTAAGGACGAGCAGCTGTAATGTTATTTGTTTGATCGGGGGTGACAGAATCACAAAAGAGCTCCCCTTCTAGAGAGCAATTCTAGGAGTAAACGGTAAGAAAATAAGTAAGAGTGTGTACAAAATTCTTGTTATTATAATACAAAATTTCGGTTAAAACTGTATTTAAAATTTCGATGCAAGGAATAAAACTAATAAGTGTTTGAAAGAATTTAAGTGTAATATACTGTTTCATAAAATGTCCGAAATAACTTTTAAATAAAGCGATCAGCGAAATTAACATGCCACCCCGAACAATTTTTCCAAATTTCCATTGCTATGTCTTTCAAACTTGTCGTGTTCGTAGAAACGTTTCTACAGTGACATTAATAGACGTATTCAAGCCTTGGTACAAGGTTATCAACCTGTGAACAGGATTCAATTCCTGCAAGCAATTTCTTAAAACTTGGCCTAGATAGGTACACAAACAATCATGTGTATATTTATTTACGATTTATTTCCAATTTGTTCACTTGCTTTTGTTGTCCTATGATAACTATATTTTACAGCTTTGTATACATATTGAGTTTTTGACCTCTCGGCTCGACTCGGGAACGTTTAGTGAATAGCGCAAATGGAGTGACACAAGTTTCTATTCATATTTGGGAAATTCAGGACAATGTGATCACATGGAGGGCTCTGCGAAGGTGGGATATGTCTGGGATAGGAAATGTCCGGGATGGGAAATGTCCGGGATGGGAAATGTCCGGGATGGGATATGTCCGGGGATGGGAAATGTCCGGGTGGGAAGTGTCCGGGATGGGAAATGTCCGGTGATGGGATGTGTCCGGGATGGGAAATGTCCGGGATGGGATCTGTCCGGGAACCGCTGTATATACATGCTTCGCGAAGAGTAACCGAAATTTCCGGATAAAAAACAAATTCTGTTTGCATATAAAACAAACACTTTTTTCTTTTTATGTGGGATAAATCCAGAGCGTGAAAACGAAATGGAGACTTACAGCTCTGCTCATTCGTAAAGGTTGATCATTTTACTAGGAACTTGGAGTAAGAGGCAAAATTCTTCGCCACGCGTGCCACACAATACATCCTTTCATCGCATTGCATTGGTTTTTACTCCTTAACGGACATCACGTTAAATAGACGTTGTTTAACAACAGTCTGGGCATTGAAGTAAAACCTGCCCTGTGGCAGACTCACATTGCTTAATTGTGCTGTTGTGTAAATTCATCAATTCGTCTTGGCGATAGCTGACCTTTCCTGAGTTTATGATAAGTGAATACAACATCGAACATGCCGCTTAATTGCTTCAAAGTCGTCCGGCCAATATAACCAGCCTTGCACTGGAAGAAAAATTGGTTAAATACGGAGGAGCTATTTTTGGAAGGCGCAAATCTTCTGCAGTTGCCTATATTAAGGGTAACAACTACCTGTGGAACCAAAGCGCAGAAACTTTAGTCTATGGTCTCGGTAATACGGCTAAAAACTGAGGTGGTACGTTCCTGACTCAGAGTAGTTTCAAGTACAAGTTGTTTCTTCAATTAAGACACCTAAGCAATGGATTAAGCCTGGGGTTTAAACATTTTGCTAATTTGAGTCGCAGGTGTTTCTCCATCATCCTTATTTGACCCTGAAAAGTTTCTTAAATAATTCTTTAATACATTATGCTTTTCAATTCAGGTTGGTTTTTAACTGTTATGAAGACGACTTGAAATTGACATTGACATGAATTCAAAATATTCGAATAAACATGGACATGAATTTGCGGAAGCAGGGGCGGGTTATACAAACATTTTTAGCCTATTCAACTTTGTTGTGAAATATTCTGAACAACTATTTTATCAGAAACCTTTTGAGCTAATTTTGTGGCAGTCAAAACCCACCAAACACGGTAACTTATAAATAAAGGGCAGCTGGGGCGTCCAAGTGCAACGCCTCTCAATTTCGGCTACTGGGCAGAGAAGCAAGCCATGAGAGGTAGGCTCAACTGCCCTGTATGGAACGCTTTTCACGGATCATGGCACGAATCTGTCATCAATAACAACAGATACTACATCCATTGCTTGCCAAAAGGTCGAGAAGCGAGCCGACCACTTTGGTGGCAGTCTCTCAATCAAAGATACCTGGTGAGCAGTGGGCCCGACATTGAAACTACACTAAATAAACAGAAATATTTTATGTGTGTATCAGTGTAACCAAGGTTTTTGGTAAGATTCATTATTTGTGTTATGGATCGAGATGGTTTAGGTGAATCAAGGTGAAACTGATACGCCGTCTGTACACCGCTGATATGACTTCAGTGCCAGTTTTGACAAGCCTGGAGATCTGTTGACGCTTTGAAGCAGACGGCCCAATCACGACGTCCAAAAAACCAACTTTTAAGATCTCTGCACCCTTCTTTTGTCCACAAGAACTCAGTAACGAGCATGCCTATCTGAACAAAAGACCGGTAAATTGGTGCGAAAACCAACGTAAAATAGCACTGGCCTCTATCAAAAATACCTTTCTTACGCGCCGTATGCCGGTTCCTTTTTAATATACTCGTAAAGACTAAGACCTACTAACCCAAGCAACACACAAATTCAATTGTTCGAGGTGCGGCCAAAACTGTCCAACGCCCCACGGAACTAAGATGTGATTTTAGCAACAAGGGCAATGCAAAAACAAAAAGGAACACAGTGAAGAAAACCGTCAAGAACACCTCATCCAGATTTATGGCATCTGTATCACCTTATCAATAACCTATTTACAGCATACTTAATTACAAGAGTCAACTACTACTACTAGGAGATATTTACAAAAGTTCTATAAAAACAATATTTGTTCACTACAACTTGAGCATCCTCCGAGTGACGCAACGTAAGTGTTCCTCTATCCTCTCTTAATATTTCAAACGCGAGAGTGACACTGGATGTGCCAAGCCTTGCATAAAATATGTAATCTACCATACCCTCTCGATTTTGGCTCGCTCCTGCACCCATTTCTAACAACCATACGAGTATCAAGAAATGAGTGGTTAAGCGAACGATTGAGTTGTGATGAGAAATTTGTCCAGCATTATCTTTACATTGGCGTTATTAGTACCATCAAGTGACCACTGTCAGCAGCGCTGTCCAGGAGATCTGGAGCTACTCGAGCCAAGTGGGTCTGGGCAAATTCGCAAGGAGGAAATATGTGTAATACATAGGCAGGCTGTAAGAAAAATAAAGAGAAGAACTGATTAAAGCCTTACTCGCACTTAATAAATTAGTGGAAAAAGTACAAAAGAAGTTGCGTTTCACATTGACTGATGTTGAACCACGGTAGCATTTCGGACAGAGTGCCCAACCACTCCAAATACACAGATTCTTGCCATATACCTGACTTCATGGCACATGTACCACCAGCGAAGTAGTCATGTTTGGTCATGGTCATCGATTTTAGCTATCTCTACTTATCTCTGAGTCGACTTCATGCTTCATACGAGAAGTAAAATACAGTGTAGAAAAGTTTATTAACTGTTATACAATTAAAAGTGGATAGAAATGAGAAAAACGGCTCGGTGCTAGGCAACTTCATCATCGAACTATCATGAAGGCAATTAAATTCATTTCACAAATCTTTTATACTGCGAAAATACCGTGAGAATCTTTACCAAACACTATTAGCAATCACACATTAGATGTTTCCCTGACTATCACGTAGTAATTCAAACAATCCCCTGATTTGTTGGTGTACAGTAAAGTCCATAACACACCAGTGCCAGCCCTGACACGAACTCATCGTACTACGCATGAAGGTCAGTAAAGATCCGTTTTCTTTTACTGCCATTAATTAAGACTTCGCCACACTCATGTTCATGGCAACGTACAAAAACGCCAACCAACCTAGAATGCTGAAGCTTTGATTCTTAATAAAGTTTACTTTAATTGTCTATATAATTTACACGTATAGTTTATTTGCATGTAGTAAGTGCAGAGGACGGCGAGACACATGCATTAAGACACACGACAGCCATCTTCAAATGAGGGGTAATGGCAAAAACTAACCTGCTTGGTAACGGAGTTCAAGATGTTGATTATGCCAGCTGCAACCTTTTGTTGTAAATAAGTTATGAAGCCAGTCTTCAGAGCACGCGTTTGTGCGTGTACATCCAACGGGTCCCTGCCACAAGGCAGCGCAAGCAACATGCAGTGATCCTTAGGGACCTATCAGAAACGAGGAATAAAAAATATAAGACCGCATCCTTTGCCAATTATCTCAGATGGAACAAGCGTTAATCATAACATAAAGAGAAAGTCTATTTTCATCCGAACAAGAACTACCGATACCGATCTGAGTAGTGGGCTTACTACGACCAAAGGAAACAGCAAGGGATCAAATACTTCTGATGTTGACCCAAACTACCACTTTCTGGATCCCTCCTCTCCTTTTAATCGTTACCAACAGATTCTATTGCTTAGGAAAAATAGCGTACTTTCACCCTCGTTCTCGTGTCGACTTCTTAAATGCATAGACCTTAACGAGATTTGCAGACATGGCAAGTCTTCCAATATCTGATGGAAGTGTAAACTAATGGCTGTAAATATCGGTCCGATATCTACAAATACATACAGAAATGCTTCGAATGACCACCCCACTAATTTTCGCTGAAAAACTAAATGAATAACCTCCCGAATAATAAAGATACTGTACTGCTTACCGCAAAACTAAACTATGAAACCCACTCACGCAACATGTATGTTTAACAATTGGGGCAAAAGACGGCTTTGCGCAATACGTACACACACGTTACAGTAGAAGTCTGCTCTATACCTCTACTTAAGTTTCGGCTGTTTGCGTATACTATCATCTACAGTCCGAGGTAGTTTTCCGCAAGTTTTGTTCGACATCACATCAAGAGGGAGCTGAATCGGTGCAAACCAATTTTATTCAGAAAGATGTCTTCCTCACTGTAACGTAGAACGCCAAAATTTGCAAAAAGATTTGTCTATATGGTGCCCGATGTCAGAAATTCACTTCGAAAGTCCATTTTGAAAACCTTACCTTTTATACTTACACGAGGAAAAGTAGTGCGTTTGGAAGTAGGTTTTTCTCGCGTTTTAATAAATCGTTGGTAGTTAAAATTGTGTGCTAAGCGATTCAGCGCTTCATAAAACAACTACTGTAATTGTAGTTGTCATTCTGCAAAACACTACACATACAATTGTTCAATCCACAATTTTCCAAGGTACGCAATTAGAATTAGTATGCGCACCTACGAACCACATAACATGAACCCTATTAACGTAGGAAATATTTAAGCATCACTTTGTCAGTGTCACATTCACTCTCTGCTAGATTTATGTGTGCGAAAGATCAATTTGTGAAAGATCAAACCGTAAACAGCATCAAATGTTGCTATAACACCACGTATGTTAGGCGATTAAAAGCTGCAGCCTTTCCCCATTCACACCTTATAAGAAAGTGTATCAAACTACGTCACTTTCAACGAGCAGCAATTTGATTTACCTGAATCCGTTTATTGACTCCCTCCAATTGCGAAGCATCCAGCTTCATTCTTTGAGAGATGCGAAGTGGCGGTGGAACCTCGCCGGGTTGTGCAGACCTCGGAAGTGAGACTTCGGCAAGCCGGACATTACCTTTACGGAAGAGAAACAAGTGTACCAATTAACGACGTACATACACGGGAGTGAATGTAACGGATGAAGCAACTGTGATATTAAACTCTTGATCAAAGATCTTGGGACCACAAAGAATTAACACAACCTTAATCATGATGTAGATATACAGCCGTATTACAAGGTCACTTGGCATCAAGTGGGAGAAATTTGTGGTGTTATAATGTTCACTGACAACACTATACAGCCCCGACTGTTAGTAGTAAAGACATGGGACTCTACTGTTTCAGCATCTCTCGTCCGATTCCTATGGGGAGTGGTATTGGTTTCGGAAATACGTCGCGTACTCTCTATGTAAATAACCTTTGTACAACAAATCGGTGCAAGATATATGAAAACTTTATGTCGCGCTGTGTATTCAGACTTTAACGATATTCAGAATCATCAAAATCTTACACAAACGTGGCACAATAACATCAGATTCCAAATTTCACTTTGGCTCCTTGGGTGAAAAGTTTCGTATCACCTTACTAAACGGTGGCTATAAAATTCGTTGTAAAGGCGTCCAGGCTGCATGACACGTATATCTAATCTGCGAAAACATCAACTCTTGCTACTTCTATCACCCTCCCTATTGTAAATACTGCTGTACCAAACGCAATAATAAGAAAGTTTAATCTCCTCCCCAAAATTCTTTACTTTAGGATCAGTTATGAGTATACGGTATGGTTTTGGATGCTTTGAATCATTGGCAAAATATAAAGAAGGTTGTACTACGTACTTAGTACCCAGAAATGTTATGACTTGCAACGACGCCCTTTAAGGGAACCGCCTAATCGCTACAACGCTAAATGTATCACACAACACCTTAATCCGGCCTTGAGCGAGTTACAAACGGGAACTAGAGCACCATAATGATAAAAATAGGGGTTGAAAAATCCAACCCCTTTCCTTAGCGGAATATCTGAAAGTACAGGGCAATGGTAATCGAACATAAAACAGGATTTAGAAAGAAAGAACGTTTTTCTAACCTGATAGATAATGCATCTGTACTGCTGCAGAATCATTTTTCAATGCAAATAGTCCTTGCCACATAACCGGGTACCTTCGGAGTAAGTCTAATAAGGTATCTGGGTTGCTTTGTGGTGGAGGAGGCGGTGCTGCGTATCCAACAGTTGTTGGGGTCACCCCAGCTGACACTCCGGATGTTGTTGGTATGGGTGTCGGTCCGGCCGGTGTTGGACTGTTTCCATAAATTGTACCAATTCCACTCATCATATGTGGATGAACAACTGTTTGTTTTGTGTCTGTGGCAGTTACTACGACACCAACATTTTGCTGGCCTCCATATTCCGGCACCCTTGGTTCAGGTGGAGGCGGCGGAGGTGGGGGAGTCTCATCTCTAGTTCGGTCTCTTCTTCCCTTATTAACTTCTCTTTGACCTCGTTTCTCTGTGTAGTCCCTGTTCATTGGTTTATCATAATCTCGACGAGTTGGCGAACGCCTTTCAAGGCTTCGTCCACGACGGCGTTCATCATGTAGACGGCCTTGTGGTGACCTACCCCTTAAATGGTCTGGCGTGCGAGCTCTCCTGGTTTCTGGGCTGCGTGGTCTCCTGTCGTTCGTTTGATATCTGGGTGGTGTTCTACTGCGTGTTTCGCTTGGGGGTGGACTTCTGTGTCTTCCAGGTCGATCACGATCCCTAAAATCTGTTCTGTCACGGTCTTTTCCTAGGTCTCTCCCTTTATCATATCCTCGGTCTCTATCACGTCTCCAACCCTCATCTCGTGTTTCTTGAGTCATGAAATTCCTGGCACCACCTCTGTAGCCTCTGTCTCGTGAATCAGACCTCGCTTCACGATCCCTAAAATCTGTTCTGTGAAAATCACCTCTAGTGTCACGCTGGTCGCGTGTATCTCGGTCTCTCGAAAAGTCGCGCTGGTCCCCTTTGTTCTCCCTGTAATCACCTTTTGTATCACGGCGATCGTCTCTACCATCTCTTGACTCGCGTTTTGAATCCCACATCGCATCATCTTCATGCCATTTATTACCTTTCATGTCTCGGTAGTCCCTTCTTTCTCTTCCCCTAGCATCCGTCGACCTACCCTCAGGAGAAGCATAGCGATGTCTCTCATTCGGTGACGCTAGCGGCGAATGAGGGCTATTCGGCCGTCTTCTGTCACGTTTTTCTTCCCTTGATCCCCCCGACTCGATTGAACCATGTCTTTTTTTAACAGCTACAACTTTTGAAGAGATCTGCTCAGTCCTGTCAGGACTGTCTGGGGTATACTCCTTTTCTCCCCTATTTCTCTTACGTTTATTTGCGGTTTCCTCTTGATAACTCGCCCGTGAATACCTCGTATCTTCATCTAGGCCAGGCGTCGGGGGCGTTCTTGGTCCTTTAGAAACAGCATTAGGTGTTGGCGAATCACTGTGGAGATCATCACCACTGTCTCCACTGTCTACTGATGACAAATCATCATCTGATTTATCAGATTTATTATCGTCGTCGTTGCTGCTTTGCTTGTCAAGTTCTCTCTTGATTTCTTCTTTACGATTTTCCAAATAACTATCATCGGCATTTTCTGACGGACTATAATTCTGTGACTCTTTCGCCGGCTTTGGATCTTGCTTCTTCTCTTCCTTGACCTCAATGCCACCTTTACAGTCAGCTGCCTCCTCCTTTTCAGCATCGCCTTCTTTCTTAACTTCCAGTACTCCCTTTTCCATCCCTGCATCGTAAACAAAACGACCCTGATTCTCCTCCAGATCTGGAGTAGGCGGAGTAGCGGGTTCAAACTTGACTTGTGCTGATGGTTCCGCCTCTTTAGAGATCTTAACGGTGTTGTCGTTTAGTTTATCGCCTTCTTGTTTTCCAGCACCGTTCTCGTCCTCCAGGCTTGATGGCTTCTTTTCTTCCAATTCTTCTTTTTCTACTTTAACTGCTGGTGAGTCTGCCCCTTCTCTTACACCAAGCTCTTCTTCACCCGACTCCGGGGTATTCGCACCTTCATCAACCTTCGACGGAACTTGGTCATCATACCCTTCCGCAGTTATCTGTTCAGACTTCTGCTTTTCGTTTTTCAGTTTCTTCAATTTCTTCTGTCTCTTCAATTCCTTCCTTCGAGCCTTCTCTTCAGCATTTGCTGCCTTTTCAAGTGACTTTCTTTTCTTTTTAGTTTTTTCAGGTTTTACAACCTTCTCTTCACGTTCCTGCTCAAATGCTTCCGGTTCACAACCAATATCGTATCCCAAATCAACACTTATTTTGGCCGCTAGCTTCTTCTTCCCTGTTTTTTCTTTTTTTTCCTTCTTCTTTTTAACTTTCTTCTCTACTTTTTTCGGTGGTTCCTCTCTGTCAGGACTTTCATAGAATCTTTCTGGGCTTCGCTTACGTTTTTTCAGTGCTCGATTATCTTTCACCACAACTTTCGACGCCACCTCGACATCACTGTAGTAACTTCCATCTGATCGGTCACTGGGTGGTGAGTACATTTCGCGTCTTGAACGTTGAGGTTCGTCATCCGAAAGTGGGGTGTACGCTCGACGGTCACGATCTCTACTGCGATCTCTGTCCCGATAATCTCTGTCGTAACGTCGACTGCCACGGGACTCACGCTCTCTTTCTCGTTGCCGATCACCGTAGTCGCGAAGCTCCTTCTCATAATCAAAGTCATCATAATAATCTCCATGATAATAACCAGGCGGAGGCGCTCCGGGAGGCCCGGGAGGGCCATGATTGGGAGGTCCTGGCGGAAAACTTGGATACTCAGGAGGCATACCACATTCCATATGAGGATACCGTCCTGGTGGTGGCGGTGGTCCATGTCCCATAAATCCACCTCTGCCTGGAAATCGTGGATCGAACATTCCTCTCCTCGAAAATCCGCCTCTCATTGTTGGTGGTATTGGTGGAGCTGGTCCTCGTGGGGGTGGAGATGGTTCAAGATTTCTAGTATCCAACTGGCCAGTCCTCTCCATTCTCGCATAGAAACCGTCTTTCCCACTGCGGCTAGCGTAGTCAACCTAATAGGAAATAAATCGATGATGAAATTCAATCAACAAACATCCCATAACAAAGTACTTGATCACTCAATGGCACTTTTCAAGGTAAGCATTTCATGCATTCATATTTTTCTCAATATTCACTTGGTAACTACCAGGCATCAAGCAGTTGTCTAAACTCTCAGATCACTTGTAAAACAAATTAGTAGATCGATTGCTAGTATACATTCATAAAGCGGCAAAATCTTTAAAGATGTGTGTATGCTTTTATCTGGCTCTATTTGAGCTATTAGTGACGAAAAAAAGTTACTTGACTCATTATGCGGTGAGTATTAACATGGCTACAATACTAACAGATTTGAAAATTGCCAAATCCGTCTGTAAGGGCTAACGAACAATATACCATTAAAGAGAGGGAAGAAAAGGCAGTACGATCAAGGTAAATTTGACTACATGAATAACTTTCAAGAGATGACAGTTTAAGTAATTGCTTTATTTTCAAAAGCTTAAATTATATCACCTTCATATTAAACCTAAATCCCTCCCAACAGCATTGAAAAGTCTATTTTCATTCTCAGTGATCTGCTGCTCTTGGCCAGGGTAATATCCTCTGAGGTGAAAGTATGTAATACACAAAGCAAACTGGCGGCAAACAATCAGATAAAAAGTAAAAAAAGAAAAAGAAAAAGGAAGTTAAGCAAAGAAGAGCAGACGATCATTCTAATTCTGTACTTACCATCAAACGTTTCCCAAAGACGTATCTTCCTCTCATTTCGTTGAATGCATAACTGGCTGCCTCGATCGTATCAAAACTAACCAGAGCTTGATACACTTGCTGATCGATCATAACTCTTGTTATATACCCGAACTGTTGAAAATGCCGCCGGATTTGGCTGTCTGTAATATTCGATACTAGGTTGCCAACCCATATCGTGTTAGTTGGTGTTCCTCTGCCGTACCCCACCTGTAAACGAAATCCAAGAGAAACGGCTTAACGCTAAGAAAGGAACGTTCATTCTACGGACTTCATTCACTGCCATGTTACACCCCGACTAAATGCAAGATCTAACCATAGTATAAGCACCCTGGAGGAGATCTGCAACGACGATGGAGTAAAGGCATTTTAGTATGGTGTCATATTAGTGTTACATGAGACAGACTGCGGTTACAATATTCAGGATACAGCAATATGTGACCAAAGGCCTATCTATACCCTCGCAATTTTCAACTATTGGGCACCAAAACGTCAAATCCGTCAAAGTGAGTTAGCAGCCAAAAAAGCAGTAATATAAAGGTATTAATAAAAATAGTTGGTGTGACATTTCCAAAACAAAACTGATGTTTTTGACATTTCAGTGCGTTTATTCCGATCAATACATTCTAAATTGCATGACCACTTCTTCATCTCCAATTTAAATTACAGTTATCTCTAATATATTCTCTTGCTAACAAGGCGTGCATTTCTTAAATTGGGTTCAATTTAGATGCGGCAGGTTTCGTCACTAGTTTAAAGTTACTCCAACTCGATGACAACAAACATTTGAACAGAAGGTGGAAGTCCCAATAAATGTAACGAAAAGGAAGATAACAAACAGTAAGAGAAACACTACCTAGCCATTCCATGCAAGAGCCTATTACAATAAAAAATACATCTGTGGCATGAGAACATTAAATGATATTGAAACACTGAAAACGCGAAAATAAGATAATTAATAAATAAAAGGTAATTGGATCATTAATAAAACTGTTATGACAATCTCCCAATCAAAGACCTGGTATGAGCAGTGCGCCCAATTTTGAAACTAACCAAAGTATACAGTAAAACCACTAAACAGGCTAACTAATAAATAAAGGGAAGCTGTGGCGTTCAAAGGCAACGCCCCTCAATTTAACAAACTCATATAGTGGTAGGCGCTTGACAAGAAAATAAGCTCGGGTAGTTACATCATACTTATACCAACATAAAGGTTTACCTTGACTCTGTTTCTTCCGACAAACTCTCTGTCCATCTTCTTCTTGGCCCTCATGGAACCATTTATATCCACAAATTGTAAGAAAGCGTATGTTGTGACTCCTTGGTTCTGCTTTTTGATGTCAACATCCTAAAAAAGAAAAAAGAAGAAAAACATCATTACTGGTTAAAAGTGAAGTGCGAAAGCCTAGAATATTAATTCTATTCTGCCAAGCTATCTTCCCCTATCATTTTGTTCCGAGTGTGTGTTCTTATACCCCCCTTAAAATAGCCGTAACACCCTTGTCGCTGCTTTGCGCATACTTTCAGTACTATGCATTGGTGGTACAAAAAACCCTTATGGTTTTAATCATGTATTCTGCTAGCCAGGGGCTTCTTGTTCCACGGGGGTAAGAGGTCAACATGATGTATTTAGGAAATTCTTACGTTTGACATTTTGATACAACGTATGCCATACTTTCTTCTTCTGTATTGTGCATGATGTTATTTGGGTTTAAGTTGTTGATGACGATTCCTGAAAATCGCATTTGGAAGTTAAATTATTATTGCTGGACCTAACTACCATTTTTACAGGGACACAGGCAATAGTAATTATGTATGTAATAATACGATGAAAAACCTGTTAAAAAGTTCAAAAGTTTCTTTCCCAGGAGAAATCGCTTTAAAATCTGTTCAGATACAAATGCTGTCTGTGAGTGGTCAGTCAGATCAACCTAAACTCATCGATGGCCTTAACCCTGAATTAACCTTTCCGCTCTGGAACAATTGTGCGAGTACTGCTGAATTTTTGTTACGAACGGTAACATCTCACATAAATTTAATTGTTCCAGCGAGGTAAGCCAGCGGGCACACAAAATTTACAGGCAATTAGACTTTTCTGCTTTATACAATGAAATAGAGTGTGTGAAAGTAGTTCGTGGATTGCTTTTCGATCAGATCCCTTTTTTTTAAAAAAGCATCTTTTCATCTTGTTCCTGATTTAGATATTCTCGCAAGTATCCAAATTGATGGATAAGTGTTTGAATTTAAGGGAACAAGCTTTATAATTTGAAAATTGATCGATAAATGCAGCAAAATCCATTTTTGTAAACGATTTGGTTCTAAGACGGGAAAATTTTGCACATGATCCGTCCGTCTTCCACGGCATTTTCACTCCTTCTTGGATTTGAGATTTGCTTGCCTAATCTGTTGAAATTTGTCTAAATTTACGGAGAGAAGTTCTGGTATTTTGAAAATTGTCAGAAACACCGACATCCGTGGGAGAAATTGTGGATAAGTTGCTAGCAAGTTTCCCAAGCACGAAGTTCCATAATTCAAGTGTCACATCTTCAAATATAAGCGGAATGTTCCTAAATATATATTTTAACACTTAGACAAAAAAATCCAAAACTTATCAGCACACCATATGAAGCAAAATCGAAAGGACATCATTGATTCTCACCACAATGTCACCAAATTCTTTGAAAATTCTCCTCAAATCTCCTGGCGTAAATGTTTTCTCAAGATTCCCTACAAACAACGTCCTGGTTGCTTCTTGGTCATAACCAAGATCATCCTGATTGCCGTGTCTGTTTCTTCTGCGAAACAGAGCAAAGCTACCATCATCTTTATCCTCACCTGCGAAGACCAAATCAAAGTACGGAAATGTTGGCGTTTTCAACTAGGCAGCATAAAAATTGAGTATCAAATGAAATTAGGCATCTTAACTTTTTCCTTCATCAGCACCTTTTAAAATTCTGTAGGGTTCACCCCACTCCCAACCTTATAACATCTTCTCTAAGAAAACGTTCCAGGTGTTGATGTTTCAGGTGAAAATATTGAATCTCTCAAATTTACTAACTAGAAAAATTGGGTTCCTAACGCAAATTTAAAAACGTAAATGATCAAATTACACCATGTTATTATCACTTTTATTCTCGCCTCTCGTCAATATGTTGACAGTAAGGGTTCATTTGTTTAACACGGGAACAAACAGCATTTTCCGAGCGGTGAAACTTCGATATGACATAAAGATCAGGGTACAAATTATAATAAACAAATGGTATGGTATACACTATGGAACGGCGCTACTGCAGTTTCGTACCCCCCCCCCTCCAAAATCATCGATAATGTATTCGTATTTAAATAAAATTTATAGGGTATGTAGTTTATTCTATCGGTAAAATAATCTCAGACAATTTCGAGCAAGGCAACGAGAATAAAAGAGGAGTATGACATAATTTACAAATTCAGGATATCCAAAACACTTTTGTAGACCCAAAGAATTTACATCATTAGTCGTAAATAAACCTATTTCCATGGCAGCAGTAAACAAACTTTAGATGAACTACAAAAAACTTATGTAAAGTTAGTTTTACACCCAACATAGAAATCAGTGGCCAATAGAAGATGAACAACAAAACAAACTTCTAAGAAATCATACCTGTGTTAAAAGTCGATTCGCTTACTTTGCACAATGCCAATATCAAATCGTTACGTAGTGTTTGTGTCATAGGTAGAATGTCACCTGCATATTCTGTTTACCAAATAAATTGTTTACCATGGAACGCGGACTACTATGTGTGGATTCTGAGAAAATCGGACTTTCAAGACGTCATAAGCCTGACAATATTTAAACTCACAAGAAACCATGCAAACTTTAGTTTTTAAGCTTTTGGATAGCTAAAGTAGTTTCTTGATATAATCTCAACAAAATTTGCAAAGAGTTGACGCAAGAGGGAATTGAAATTGGATTTTCCATGATGAACATAATGACGTAATGCACGGTCAATTTCTTTCAAACTTGGCTCTCTTCCGATCTAAGGCCAATTTTTTCCTTCTATTTCTGAAAAGTTTAAAAGTTTTAAGAGTACATTTCCAAGAGGTAGTCCTTTTATAAAATTTAAAGCAATTAAAAATTCAATTATATTTTGAGTCGATGGAGATTCGAAATCTAATAGTACTTGACAGATCATTGCAACTTCATCATTATCCAATGAGACAGCCAGCGCCATTAAAAGTTGGACGAAGTAGGTTAAAATAAATGACATTGAAAGAATAGTAACTTCTAAAGGCATATAAAATCAATTGCGACCAAATAATATATGTAGTAAACTCAGGACTACGTTTTATTTGAAAATGGTTAAAATGTAACCCCACTCCCATGAAGAGCGATGAATTAAACAAGCACATTTGTTTGCTTCTTAATAGGACATCAATTTCTATATATCTGGTATCTTTTTAAGATAAGCCTTTCTGCCTTCGATGGTAGCATTCTAGCCACTTGTAAAATGACAAACATATATTTTAGAAAAATCTTTCAATACTTCTATAGAGAACAAAAAGGAATTCGCAGACGTAAGTGCTTCCTTACATCGTTCAACACTAAACAAAATTGTCTCGCTCATATTTCAAGAGGAAAAGGTCTTAATTCTGGTATAACATCTCATTTACATATGGTTGCTTCTTAGTTTTCACAGTAAACGGCAAAGTTTCCCTGTTATGGTCATGCGAAGTAACATTTTTAAGAAACATAAATAGACACACATACCTTTTTATTTAAGTATAAGAGGTCTTATATCTGATACATGTATCAGTGCCGTAGCCAAGGGGATGCTTGGTGTGCTTAGCATCCTCTAAAGAGGACTTCAAGGTCAAGAGCATCCCCTAGTTAATGGTCGTCTGTCCTAGAGTTTTGAAATGTGTCAGAGCATTTCCCAGACTTGTTGAATACCCTGTTCCATTTATATATATATATATATATATATATGTATATATGTGTATATATAACCGACAAGTACCCATATATCTTTTCCAAGATATCAAATCTGCACACCTAAATTTAAAAAACTTTGAAGTGCAGTTAACTGCAGACACCTGATTTCTACAAGTGTCCCGTTTTTAGTGCCCCGTTTTTAAAAGGGTTCACCGATTTTCCAAAAGGGGTTACACAAAAATTACGTTAATAGGTGAACTGGCTGGTCCGTACGCCTTAAATTTATGAAGCATACCCTAAATTTATGCTCATAGGTAATAAGCATGCCCTACAGAGATTGTATGGCTACGGCACTGACATGTATTGATCAATGCCTCTTTCCTAGACTTAACAGCGCACTTTTCTAAGACGAATAGAGGATTTGGTGCCCATCCCATATCTATGGAAAGTTTTTTTTTGACGAGATCTGTACATTTCATTTCTGAAAGGAAAAGTTTAGGTACAGTTTCAACAACTGCTTTGAGGTTCATACGTTTTTTCTCCACAGTATTATATTAGTCAAGGCCGCTGTAACAAAGTGCAATAATTGATAATAG
>JAAAKM020000498.1:31484344-31511079 GCA_010016025.2 Alatinidae sp. Z8VKAUB7J3
TTTATTACTATCCTTTCTAGGTGTCTAAATGACTGTTTGCTCTGTAAGGTCCTAAGGACTACGAATGAAAACCATCTAGTAAATATGTGATCTATGTAAAAATCTAGGTTTTCATTCGTAGTCCTTAGGACCTTACAGAGCAAACAGTCATTTAGACACCTAGAAAGGAAAGCAATAAAGATAGTGAAAGTGCAGAGAGACATAGAATTCAACAAATTCTGCTGCGAAAATGACATGCTTCCAAAGATGAAATTACAACGTGAAAATACGAGTTAAGCATACTAATATTAGATGTATTTTTACTGAAATTAGCAATACACTGTTTCGCTTCAAATCAAATAGATCTTTCAAAGCGCAAAACGTTTTAGCCACCCTAATCGTTTCACGTAAGCTTGTTAGAGAATAAAGTAGCATAAATTTTTAAGCTTCGGCGAGTTGTTGGTTTACTAATAACAGGAATGATAGCAACTGTTATTGACCAATGTGAAAACAACTTCCATTCGATTTCTTTGAAAATTGTAACCTTTCAAGGCAAAAGACAAAATATCGTTTGCCCGTTGGTTCTCTGGTTTTAAAGCTATTACGTATGCCCTGCCCAGGGAAAGACCACAAACAGAAAGTTTTATGAAAGGGACATGCTAAGCCATTGAATTCACGGGAGCCTGGATTATTGCTGACGTCAAATTACAACTTTCTGTGTCAATAAAAGCCACGGGTTTAGAATCGAAAATTTGCAGGACTTGTTTAAATTTTACATTGAAGGTTTTTTAGATTCGACAACGTCTATCTAAATATTAACAGATGCTGTTTTAATAATAGGCTAATGTAACTTAAGTACTATTACCCAAAGAATGGTGCAAGGCATGCATTTACATCTGTAGTTGTCTAACTACAGCAAGTAACTCTGAAACCAAACTTTCCTTAGGAATTTAAAAATGAGAGATGAGAATAGAGAAGCAAATCAAGGTAAACAAGCAACCATTATCGCAACATGAGTTCCCTTGGGTGTAAAAGTTACAGTATTATTGAAATGTCTTTAACAATCAGAGAAGACTTTCTCGTAAGGCATCAGCTCATGATTTACATTCCAAAAGGATTGAAATGTTTTTACTAACTTTAGCATCGTAGAGCATGTTTCTTAGCATTTGAAATCTTTCATCTGTTTTATTTTCTTGTTTTTCACGAAAAATATTGCAAAATTACAGATTTGTGCAATGCATTGCAATAGTTGACAAACTGTGTCCCATCGCATACCATTGGTAGCACATACCCAACAAGGCCGATATCAAAGCCATCCGTTTCCTCTAGTAACTACAAAGGTCTTGCAAAACATAGATAACATCTATCATACATATATGCTGCAAGATTGCTTGAATTGTGTTTGGTCCAGGTCAAAATGGCTACGTAACAAACTAATTATTGTCAACGACAAAATTTATGTTTCATCATCATAGAAAATTGACTGCAAAGAAATTATAACTGATAACAACTGCTAGGAAACCTTACAGCGCGTTGTGTTTGACTATCAAACTTCAATATGATGTAGTTTGAACACGGTATTCAGGACAAAATAGTTCCATACTGGTAGAATAGCAATTAATCTACAAATGCCTCGACAGATATGCCATCTTCCCCTTCTTCTCTATCCCCGAAAGTTGCTTCATTCACTAATATGTTCATATGGTCGTTGTTGCGTTACTTGCTGGAAGTATAAAAAGTCAACCTTATCAAATTTTTATTGATTGAAAAATTCTACCGCATTATTTATTACAGGTATCGAGTCAGTTCTTTGAAAAAACAATATTTGATCCACCTTTTACAGCATGTAGTTTATATACAAGCACTAAGTTACAATTTTAATCTACTTCAAAAAGCGTGTTATACTTTCTATCGTGCTGATTTTCTCGATGTTCCTGCAGAGAGCAACTATACATACTCTAATGCCTGGACTAAATATACTTCACACTTTCCCGTACATGCTACTACTGACATCAAAATTAAAAAAAATATATTCCAATATAAGTATAAACAATACTTTTGAAAGTATTACTCTTTGTTTCAACTACCTCTGGGTTTTAAACATTGGCACATAAACTTTTGCAACTGCTAATGTTAAATTATAACTGATTATTACAATATTTTAATCTTAGTAGGTACAAAAAGTTTTATTTGTATCTTTGATGTTCTCATTTAAAGACCTGTATCATTTCATGATTTCGTTGTTGAGAGATCCTTTCCAGCAGACTAAGATAAAAAGACAAGGGGTTATAATAACAATTGCACATAGTATTGTATGCCAACCGGACGTTACAGATAACAAGTGAGCATATTAATGTATGCCAGCAAAATTAGCGACTCTAAAATTTTGTCCTAGTCCCACACTTATCATTATCCATTGGACCCTTTTGCAAGCCATACTTCAAAGTACAAAATAGGTTCATAGTTAGGTATTTTGTGCTCAAGGTTGTTTATGTATTCTTTACTCATACACACCTCATTCAAGGGTAGATGAGAATCTTTTTTCACAAAAGTTTTTTAACAGTACGATAGACGTTGTTTAACAATTTGTGGATCAGTTCAACACTATGCTCATTTAGGGTATGAAACATATTGTAGGTGTCTTGTCATTTTAAGGTGTTGTACCATTCTTGATGTATTTGATGGTGTACTCTTCCTCCGATATACTTTATTTATATATGCTATATGATCTATCGATATTCTATTTTGCAGGTAGCTCTCTCCGTGTGTCATTGTAGTGATAAGATAGTTATTATTTCTATTTCAAGTTGCACTCTTTGCTCGAACAGACCTTTTACATTATTTACCTTGCTGCAGTTACTCCAGCAACAATTTTCTTATTTTCTTGCAATTTTTACAAAAATTAGTGAAGGAAAGTTTTGTGAAAATAAAACTCAGATCTTTCCCTCGGAATTTTTTTCTATTAATGCTTTAAAAATGTAAATTTGTTCTGAAGTATAATTTTTTGAGGTATTCTGTGGTATATTTGACGATGCAACGTTTCATTGTATAATGATCTGACATTTCTACTGTGTCTTATAGCCTTACAAAATCACCTTAGCATTTTACACTTTATTCAAGAACCCTCTTCCAATTGGAATTCAAAGTACTTTTGTCGTAGAAATAGATGACTTCAACTCTTTTACCAATATGATAGTGCAGGTCCCGTTTGGTGGTCATTCATTTCTTTATTGTATTTAGTAGTTTTGTGACTGAGCACAACAAGTAAACGGTAGACAACTACCTTTGTTATTAATTGAAACGGCGATTTCTAAAATGACGAAGAAGGTGGCAGGGAAGATATGCAATTCATCAACAAAACGTGTATAAGCATAATGCCCAGTCCGATTTTGATACAATATGAAAATACCTTAAACCAGAATACTTGCAAAAGCAAGGCTGCAAAACGGTAGCAGAATCACAATGCTTTATATAAGGATACTTTTTGTGTTTACAAAAAGGTCCAAATTTGTTGATATTTTTGCGAATTCTTTTGAAAAACGAGTAAAGTAACAAATGAGAGGTATCAGAGCTCTTATAGGCAATTTATAGGTCACTTTTAGGCAATTTTAAGCCGGCGAGGTTGGAGGATTTGGATGTGGCGCCAAAGACAGGTGTGGTCTGTACAGGGTTGGATTAAGCCTGTAAAAGACCTGGGCTCGCTTGAAAGGGGCTCAGAAAGGAGACCCTCTTTCCAACTCCTTTCATTTCATGCACAATAGTACATGAAGCTATATCTAAATCGGAAAATTTTAGGTACCAAATAATAAACGGGGATATACTTTTATAAACACGAAATAAAACAAATCCATGGAATTTATTAGCAAAGGGAACTAAAAGGTAGACATGTTTATTTCCGGAGTATGGATTGAGTCATAATCATTACAGTCGAAATACTTTTCGTAATTTTCGTGTTGGAAAGTCGCTGATGGTCCAACTGAAGTCCAACTCACGCATTATATCTGTCGTCATTTTTTCTGTTTATTTAGGGTAGTTTCAATGTCGGGCCCACTGCTCATCAGGGGTCTTTGATTGAGAGACTGCCATATATACCAGATATCATGTAAACAATAACGTTACGCCGCCATGCCCTCCTGGTACATGGTGTTGACTTGTTTTATTGCTGACTGAATAGAAAACAATAATAAAAATCGTCGCCATTGAGACAGTATAGATTCCAGTTGGTGACATTACCTGCTCTACCGTTTTTCAAAACTATCACGAAGTGACCTTAATCCAAGTGACCACATGATCAAAGGCACCTAGGGGAACTCCCACATTTGACCTGACTCGAGACGAAAGATAATAATTTTAACTTTAAAGGATAGGTGGTGTTACATACCAAACCATGTCAGCTCTTGGTCTGTGTTAATTAGAGTATGAAACTGTGATAGCTTCGAGCCTGTCATCCTTGGATCTACAATAGCAGCTATTTCAATCAAATCTCCAAAGAACCTGCATCCTTGCGAGGCTTCTGTATCGAGAAAGACCAGTAATGGTTCTCCCGAAACAGCCCCCATCCTCGACTATCGACTCAGCTATCTTGCAGGAAGTATAATCTTCCTTGGCTTGTGTTGGCAGCCGTACCACACAATGTCACGGGCTACAAGCTTCTACCCTATTATCTGATTGAATTCACATTCACAACGTACATTCCGTCGCCAGATACGTTCGACTTTGACATGAGTACCAGCCGCGGAGCTTCCATTCATCAGTGGAACAGATTGAAACAGAGGCTTCCCGGAAAGAGGCATTTGAAAGATTTCTTAGAACTGAAGTCATGAAAAACACCAACTGGAACTTCCGTAGGCAACACCTTCGAGTTTTCTAATGTAAACAAGCATTTACTAATATTGATGAAAATGACCAAAATCGTGAAAGACTCTTAATAAAGGAAGGACTCTCGCTTCTGGTATTACCCGATTACTACTCCTCTCCTCCTGTCATTAGAAAGGTATGGCATGCAAAGGGCGGCGCCTCCAAATCACGAAAAACAGAGGAAGGTACTGGGTTATAATCAAAGATTGAGTTTTCTTCACCAGTCGAATATTAGGGAAGACATTGCATCTTTTAACAATTAGAGTCACCAAAAGAACCCCCATTTCTTTCTTCTTTTAGTGTTTCATCTGTTTTCTTAGATTAGCCAAAAAAATACACCACTTGGCAAAACGTGGAGGGATTAGCCTCACTCACCGAGGAGTCAACACTATACTAACAGGAGTCATCGAAATAATTATTTTTAAATTCGATCGCCGGTTCCAAAGAGGTTAGGCCAGTTTACATTTCTTGAAGTCCGAAATTGTAGCATGCAGCTTATCGTTGTGTCTAGCTAACCATTGATCGATTCGTAAACAAATGGCTTAAGGTATAGTCACGTATCGTCTGCTTAAAAAAATGGAATATAATTCAAGGTCCTGCCTACCTTATTTTACACAAATCTGTCCCGACAGATATTAGAGAGTCAAGCGTTTTTGGTACGACAAATATTTCGTCCGGCTTTTGATTCGTCGATAGACGATGGTTGGTTGATATAGGCCTACTTACTTCATGTTTGATTTAGTCATACTAAAATTATGCAAAGAGCAAGTACATGCTGTAAGTAGTATATTGTCATCTAGCCCTAATTACTAGTTAAGTAGACGTGTGTTTAAATGGACCCTTACGATGCTTCAGTAACTTGCATGACAACATGCGAGACGCTGGACGGGCATTTAAATTTGGCGCTCTCATCTTGTTTCCATGCCCCTAATTGGCATGCAATATGGTAGATTCGTTCCTTGAACTCTGAGGACTGACTGTAAACAACAAGAAGTTTCGATTTTGACTTTCAGTTAATCAAAGTTTGGTTATTCTATTTCTAGTAAGGGTACCGTGACAGCTTTCTCAATTTCATTAAGTGATTGAAATAGCGATGATAGATATGGAGTCTGCCTCAGAACCCAACAAAGCAAATTTTGCAAATGATCAGGATTCGATCATTTTGAATCCGTCGTAGAAAGATGCATATATGGAAGAAATGACGGTAAGTTCAGTTTTTTCAGTTCAGTATACAATTACTTTAGGGTATTTTCTTACCAATATCAGTGCATAGTACTTACAGTGCTTTCCAGGTAAGGATTATATTAAACATATCGTAACACATATATGTGACATGTAATTGGGAAGCATACCATTTTTGTTACAAAGTTCGTTAAACTTGATGTCTCTCTTGATTTTGATGAGCTGAGTAGCAACTTTCTCAAGCTTTCTGAACGCGGATTTTCCATTTGCTGATTTACGTAATACAACAAAAGAAAACCACTTTGTTGTGAAATGCAACAATCTTTATTTATTTATGCACGACGTTTCGGCACTCGCAGTTGCCATTATCAAGTGATGTTAGGATTTTGACAGCGCAGCTTAATAAACTAGTGGAAAAAATTTATAAATGGAATGTAAAATGTGCACGGAGGAATTAAAATTCAAAGCGAGTTAAAAACAATACCCTAATACAATAGCTCGGGGGTAAAAATTAAAAGCATATACCGTAGTCAAGAAGCGGGTAGGATAATTAAACAATTATTTACAATTAAAACTGTATGGTTAAAAAGATTGTTTATCAAGTAACTAAAAGATGCAAGCGCTATGTGATAAAAGGCTATAAGATAATAAAACATTAGAAATCAAAAATAATATAACATTAGAAATTGAAATTAAAATGTGTTAAAAGAAAACTTAAAATATTTTTAGCAATCGTGCAAAACCTTCATCTTTTTTATTAATTGAGGGATTGTTCCGTTTAATTAATAATGCTTCTGCTATTTGTAGGCTGGTCCTATCGGATGAACGAAAGCAGATTTTCATGTGAGCAGCAATTTCCGTATTTATGTCATGTTCTTGAAGATGCAATTTTATTGCTCCATTTGGAAAAACCACGTTCAGAAAGCTGGAGAAAGTTGCAACTCAGCTCATCAAAATCAAGAGAGACATCAAGTTTAACGAACTTTGTAACAAATATATGACATGATGACAACGGCACGAGATAGGCCCATTGACATGGAAGCTAGGATTTGACTATCATAAAAATAGCGTCATGACGAGAACTGTTTCATTATCAGGGGTTATTTTAGTAATTGAGAGGTGGAACGAACAAACTGACAGCTCAATTTTTTTGTGGGTGGCGTGCCATTAAACAAGTCACATCGCTGTCTACACTACGTAGTATCTGCTGTAGCTCAAAACCTATTGTAAGATCCAAATGTGCAGTTTTACAGCTTTCAGAAATATCAGTATCCTGTTGTACTATCTGCTTGAATTCACATATTGGTGAGTGAATACACTAGATTAATACATGAGAACGTATATGTTTGTTTCTAAGTTTTATCAATAGTATCTCAAGATATTATGCGTAGTTAAGTTGGCAGTGTCAGTAATCTAAACTTGTACATCGTTATCAAAAATGCAAAGATGAAAAACTAATCATTAATGTTAAAATCAAATATTAGACACCTTAGAAAATATGTGTGATGTGTCATCTGATGAAGCCCAATTACCAGTCTGATTATCAGTTGTTATCGTCGAGAAGAGAGATATGAAAAGTTAATGTTGAAAAGACACTAGAGGAATGGAAAATATGTTCATTGACATATTTTTTGTTTCTCTATTGTCTTTCTCTCTAGTGCCTTTTCAAATTTTACTGTATAAATCCTCTTTTCTCAATGATACTTTCTACTTTCAATGGGCTTTGAACAAATTGACAGGCATGATGGCAGTCCTTCCCTGGTCAAATCACATAGCGCGAAGAGGCTGGTCTTCAATTGCATTTGGTTGGGTGTTAATGGTCACCACTTGATACTTGGGAGCTAGTGTGGGGACTAGAGAAATAGAATATGTTAACATCAGGCGTCACCTAGCTCAGTTGATAGAGCACATGCTGCAAATGCACAGGTTCTCTGTCCAGTGGTAACATATTTTCTATTTCTCTAGTGTCTTTTCATAATTATCTGTTGATAAAGACAATCAACTCAACTGCACAAAACCTGCTCTTCCTCGTCCAGGATGTACAGCATGCTTTTTATTGAAATTAGGTTAAAATTCAAGGAATAGCAGGAAACCAAACAGGAGATTTGTCCCTGTTTATCCTAAACAAATATATAATATGTTGCCAACTGAAGATGATTTTGTTTTGTATAAACATGTTCATTTCAGGAGGATAAGGTGTCACATTGCAAGAACATGAAATACAAGGATAAATTTTATTTGACAATGATATAAACTTTGGTAATGCATGCTGTGGTCCCATTAATATTGTAGAGACTACTAGTTTGTTGAGACTATCATTTACTGGTTTCAAGGTTTGATATAGCTGAATTGTTGTACTGATCTCGAAATGCGAAAGTGTACATTCGAATGTAATAAGAATGGTGTAAAGAAACATTTCAGAATTTATTTGTGGGGAAGCAAGGTCTATTAAAGATTTTAGCCTGAATCAATTTTATGCTGTTGTCCTTGTCAACAACCATTGTCGACGGCCATGCAGGAATTAATTCTGACAACTGGAGAGGTTTCAGGGGACTGAACTGAGAGATTGTGAAAGATTTTGGTTTGTTCGGTATTCCAGGAAAACCACAAACTGGTGCCTTCTATTCTTTGTTAAACCGAAGGAACCAATCTGGATAAATAGTAGGCGCTAATGTTCGTTTGATATCCTTACTTTGGTCACTTCGGCTTATACGATGGATAACTCGCCCCAGCTTGTGCCTCAGTTTGTTCCACTTTTACTCAGCTCTTTCGACCTTAGAGTTATATCTCTTCATTGAAGACTAGCATAGCAACGTGCATAATCAATTTCATTCAAACGTCCAGAGCAGTAAATGAGTGCTGAGACCAATCTTACGCTATCATTTTTCAACCGTACCATGTCCTGACTCAGTTCAAACTTACAATGTTAACACATTTAATACCCATAAAACGATTTCAAATCGTCAGCGTAAACATTCTGACGGGTCCTGGCAAGGGTCTAATTGCTATTGCGCATGCGCTAGTTCAACTTACCTCAACGAGCTAAATTTTATGAAGTTCGTTGATCCGAGGAGTAAACGTAAATCAACTGATCAAGATTTTTCTCAAAAACACATCAAAGAAAGTATAGATGCATTATCGTTAAAATGTCAACAATGGCGAGGGAGATCAGCAACAGTATATCCCACCATGCTGCTCATAGATTCTCAGATTGAAACGCTACAAACGAGCTCAAACATATCGTTCTGGAAAGAGAAGAGTGGGGGAGAGTAGTGAAGAATCAGGGCCCACCTGACCGATGGTGACGACGATGATTCTTTAGAGGAATGACTAGGAGCAGTGAGGAGACGTATGTTTATAGTGCCTGTTGGAGGGAAGAACTATTCATTGCCGATTGGAACGGGAGCGGGAACGGGAACGGGAACGAATCAAAACCGGAATACTTATGAAAAGCTTGCCGATGATATTGTGAGAATTTGCTATGATAGAATAACGGGAAAACAACTCAAAGAGGAACCATCCAAACAACGAGTCAAAAGCTTAAAATGTTTTATGGAAATTTTACGATAATACTGTGAGCTAAATGTAATTCTGGGCCAGAGGGCAACGTAAAGATAGCTCATTCTACTGACGACGATTGAGATTTGTTGGCCTTCTTGTAGCTTGAAACAATTTATATCTCTTGACTCTAAAACACTAACAATTCTGAATAAGGCGATACATCAAGGGGTCCCTTCATGGCTGGATAAACGACGTCGTCAACGGCTGATTTATGAAGCAAAGAAAAAACTATCACAGAATAAACAAAGTGAGTGCATGAGCACTTCTGGTGTATCAGTGCATGAGCGTGCGGAGTTAGCACTGTTTCTGGTGAGGCTTGTTTCTCCTCGGTTTCGATAGTGTAAACTAGCAAGTCGTACCGAGCCAAGGGCTGGCGCTGTTCAAAAAATGATAGTGTAAACAGGGTATAGTTATTGAAATTATGTTATACTAACCACCATCACCAGACTTAAAGCCATTAACATCGTCTTAAATTAGTTTGAACAGTGCCAACTTTTATAGTTTCACGTGGAGTTGGATATAGTCTCAGGTACTAAGACCCAAACAAACTAACCGCATGGAGACCACTTTGAACTAAGCTTGAACTGGCCAATAGCATTGTTATTAGTCCCATTTTAGACCCAAGGAAGTCTTCCAGTATTACGAAACGATATCGCAACACCAGTTTTCTTCTTGACGAGTGCGACTTCTCGGTGTTTGATTCACCGTATCGTTAGCATGATTCTTCTTTTAGACTACATAGCCAACGCTTCGAAGATCATTGAAGCATATGTTATGATTATAATCCTTAGGAACGAATAATATGAGAGTCATTAAGCGTGAATGCACAGTTTGTGTAGTTCCGAGACATGCAATTTCGACCTAGTGAACGAGCATTCGAGTGCGTATCAACAGCTTCTCATATGCCTTAATAATGGATTAAAGGGGCTCTCGGTGTTATAATCTCATACACCCTACTGCCATCGTCAAAAGGTTTGCATTAGAGGTTGTTTCGAGGACTTCAGCGGAGATCTCAGCAGTAGGAAATCAGGTAATCATCCTAAGATATTACGTCTGTCGCGGCAACTTTGGCGGTAGATCTTTCACCCTTAGTTACAAGTTTCTTAGCTTGGTTAAACAATCCTCTTAACTAAAACATAATGCTTTCCTACTAAGTGAAGAGGGCTGGTAAGAGATCATGCTGCTAGTTTATTTTAAATTGGAAGGGTCGTTGCTAAGTTAAGAGCGCTAGAAACCTTTGTTACTTTCCCGAAATTTGTAAAAGTTAATAATACATTAGAAAGCGTCAGATTTGTAAGTGCGCGTTATGTATCTGAGAATCAGTTTGATAAAAGCCTTCCCCCTGTTGGTTTAAAACTTTTGCACAATTCTACTCTTTGGTCTCTAATAACTGGGGGGGGGGCGTTTATTAATGTTTGGGAACTTTCCAACTTCGCTGGAGCTTATTAGAAACCCCCGCTTATTGATTTTGAGAAATCAGCTTCGATGGTGTAAAAAGGAAAATTTTTACGGATTTATTTGACGATAATTTTTAACTTTCGTAAATATTTTTGAGGTTACAATGTCACTTATATTGATGTCTTTTCAGTTTTTGTTTCATTTTACAAATCAGAAATTATCTTCAAAAAGTTGTTTCCACCCTCCCCCATTTGTTAAACCCCCCGTTTTTAAATTTTAAATTGGTTTCTGCCCCCACCATTTATTCCAAACCCCCCGTTTAATAGAGACCAGAGTGTTTGTTTCAGGTTTTCCAAAGTTCGAATGCTGGTTTTGTATGGAATTTTGATGTATCGAGAAGGTGATTGTGACTGTGTATGATCGTGCTTTGAATAAAATTGCAAGGGACAACAGGATTAAGCCAATGTTGTATTTTGATGATGATATAGTATCAAAATTTCAATAGTGAAGATATAGGGCCATGAGGATTTGAACCTCGTCCCTCGTTGTTGCAACACTGATGTGCTAGTCATTACTCTATGGTCCCCATACCAATGGGGCAGCGAAATTGCAGATGTCATATGTTTTGATTAACGTCATTACACAGCCCTATTTTGGTAATTGCATTTTTTCACTATTTACAAACGGAAAGCTGACGAACGTACCGATTCGGAAGTTGACGTTTTTCGGTCTTGTAAAGTTTATGATTAAGAATGATTGGGACGGTTGGTAGTGCGAGTTGTTTTCTTTTCCTTGAGACTGGTCACGGTATTGAGAAAAACCAGCTGAGGAAGATTATGTCAGATAAATTGCTAGTTTTTCCCGTACTGCGTTCCCTAGAGCCGCTCATGCAACTATAATCAGGGCCATGTTCCTTCATTATAGAATAATGACCTTAATTATATCTCAGCTTAAATTAATAAGTTATTACGGTGTACGCAAAACAGTGGACACAACTCCAGGACAAACAAACAGTCAGACAGACAGACAGACAGGCAAATGAACAGATAGAAATCCAAATGTGACTCATAATTTAAGATGAGATAGCTAATGAATGAAACAGCTGCTGGACTTAAACCTGTCCAATTAATATGATTTTCCCTCCTCTCACTTTTAATCTTTAAACTTTCGTCCTTCTCACTTAAGGGGACGCAATCATATCGATTTTTTCCCCAACAACGTCATTTCGACGTTTTCCTTTAGACCCCTCCCCCCCACCTCCTCACAAAACGTTCAGGATCTAAATATCGATCTAAGCGAAATTTGTGCATGTTATAGGCTGTGATTTTGCTGTGCTTAGTGTGAAAGACTGACCTCACGTTCATATCAAGTTTCGCTGCTAAGAACGATTCTGACAGCAAAATTATCTGCAAAGAGTGAAAGTCAAAATTGTCGATGCTGCCGTACCTTCGCCATCAGGAGAGTGATTCAGTTGATCTCGTACTACTGTTGCGCTTGAATGCAAGTTGATTTCATATCATTGTTGAGTTGAAGTTTCAAAAATCCTTATGTTATGGTCGGAGTACCATTTTATTTTTATAGAACCATTTTTCGCTTCATGATCTCAATTTGAAAACGTCTTGAGAAAAACCCCTCCCCCCCCCCAAAAAAAAACGTCCAAACGACGTAGTTGGGGAAAAGGTCGATATGTTTGCGGTCCCTAACCAACCTTTTTTAAATAAATTTTTACTAACAAAAACAAAGAAAGTGGCGTATATGTTTATCTTAATTACATTTTACAAAGCGTGGAAGCTATCTCGATTCCAAATCTACTCCTTGTTGCTTGATACAAAGCTATGATGAAGGTATGTATTTAAGATTTTTTGTGTTATAAAAGCTTAAAAACTGTGGACTTCAACAAAATGGAAAAGCCTTTAGATGTAATCCATCGATAAAAAGTCAGGCTGGCTTTTCAATCTATAAATCCCAGAATATTTCTTAGATTCTTTTAACTTTTAAGAATATAAGAAAGTGCCCCACAACAAGGCATGCTCCTGGAAAACTGGGGGTTTTAGGGAACGCTTTAAAGAATTTGTAGGAGAGGTTAATGAAGGAGTATCATCATTCAGTTGTACATATGTATCACGTCCGTTATTGCCAGTTTGTGTAAGGAAATGTGTGTGATAACCCTGAAATTTGGTATAAAATTCCTTGTAAGAGTTCTAAAATGACTCTGGAATTTGTTTCTTAAATATTCCTAGCCACCCTGCAAGTTATAAGTGTGACAATATTTTGACAGTAATTGTACTGTGGCTGGCCTATATCTTCAAAAGTTATATCAATCATATATTGCTAACTTTACGGAAAATGATTTTTTAAAATCAAATTCAGGTGTGACTTGGCGCAATCCCTGAAATGAGGATATGAATAAATAGGTTCTTTATGTATGAAAATTTTAAAAAAACAAAGATGCAGTGTTCTTGTGCTCTCGATAGATTTATCTTCAAAATGTGAACTAAATGTTCGCATTTTCTGTAAACTCTTAGTGACAAAAGTGGCGATGACAGCGTCAAATCGCGAGGTTTTTTTTTAAAAAAATTTCTAATCGTTAGACACTTCTGGTTGCGCTTTTTAAAAAGAAAAAAGAAAAAAAAAGAAAACTAACTAACTACATATCAGTACTTTTAATGTCTATTAAAAAGTCTCCAAAAAAAAGGACATGAGAGACAAAACCGCCGTCAAGGCATTTCATGTAAGTTAAACTTGTCCTGACAAAGCATTTACAGAGTAAATTATTTCGCTGTTCCTTTAGCACTTGGGTTCTTAACCTTATCAACACATCCCTTAGGTTATGAAAATTTCCTATGAAGTGCTTTCTTCTGAATCTATTATTCGTTTTATAATTAAAGTATGTCGTCTTAAACTCTGTTTCCCACTGCATCCTTTCGCGCAATCTGCTTTCCTGTCATTGCAAATTTTGTCCATACTCACCAAGCTTAATTACTTTCTGTCTCCATCAAGGGGATGTAGGCTAAGAACTTCCTGTAAGATCATTTGTAACATGTCTTACACTTTCGTAGAAACTTCTCTAGTTTGTAGGGTCAACGGATAGAAAATATCAGCATGATAAAGCCATCAGGAGAGCAGGGCCATGTTTATTAATATGAAGGCAAAGCTAAGTGTCATAACTCATAGCTTTGTTGTCAAGGAAACCTTTTCATCAAAACCATAAGTCTATCTTCTTCGTTCAATCTTTAAGCCAGTTGTCATTAGCAGGGTCACAGTTTTGCTTGATTTCGATCACTGCCAAGACTACACCTTTGCAAAGATGTTTAGTTGTTAGATAATCCGCTATCTCCTAGTTTATCAGATTGATTAACTAGAACACTTCTTTTCGCAGAAGAAAATGGACGTTAGTCCTAAAGGTGTGGCTCATTTTCCTTACTTGCCCTCTAAAATTGTTCTAGCTCATCTCTTTCAAGGAAAGGAGATTTGTCTGAACAGAAACGAGGTTACCATAGACAATGCAAAGGTCCAAAAACTAGACTTATTTTTAAAAAGATGTCATTTTATCACGGAATAAACTTGAATTACTGCCACAATATTACCTTCCTCCTACTCATCTACGATAAATACCCAGTCATCTCCGTTGTAAACAGCTTCTTTGTGCGTGTATTAAAGTTTAATTCTTAACGAAGTGGTTTAAATATTTATTGCAGTAGAGAGACCACTTGTACACCTTCATACCGTTCAATCTTCAGTACATTTTATAGTATCATCATTTTACGTTCAACACTGTAGAAAGTTGTAACTTGTTAATATAAGATTTCGATGAATGTGCAACATAAGTGTTGTAATTATTTTTCTTGACAAAACAGTTGCTCAAAGGACAAGATGGAAAGGCTATCTTCACACAATAAATAATTCAGAAGCGAAAGACGCCTAGCATATGTACAGATTTCTTGAATTTTGTCGTTCTAGGAATAATTTGTACTATGTCCTGTTTTCTGCTAGCGCTAATGGGAAGATCACACCTGCTCAAAACATCTCCTCAGTCAAAGTTTTAATATATTAAATCGATGTACCACATGTGCATGACCTATGAAGACATCAGACCATGATCTTGGCTTCCTTTTACTAATTTGGGAATTGGGAAACAGAGAAAAACCAAGCGACAATTCAGTCAGTAAGCCTTCAGCTTCAGGAAATAGACTGTATATCAATTACTTGAATTACGATAGCTCAATAGATCGACGATTCAAGAAATCCGTGCTAAATGAGGTAGGCCGTTCTGAAATCCCTATATCATTTTCTTGTGTCCATTATTCTACCATTGTCGCTCTTTGATGTTTAAAAGCCTTCGTGTTAATTCGGTGTTCGCTCACTTACATTGTTAACACATTTTGATGATGTGAATATACTATATTTTTGTTCTATTATTACGTCTGCCGCAGAATGAGTGGTCGGCAATTTTACTTCCAAACTGTCTTTGATGCCATCAAGATCGGCTTTCCGCCCCAATAATTATGAAAATAAATGAAATAGGAATACAAAGACAATACTTGCGTTGACACAAATAAAAACCTAAATTCTACACCATTAGTGTTTTTTATTGAACAAAAGCTAAATGCGGTTGTCAAAGTTTCATTATAAGTAGATGCATATGATAAAGGATTACGACAGACACTGATCGCAACTCATCATCCGCCCTTGTAAATTGACTGGACGTTGATTCGTTGGGCTAGACCGCAATTGTAACAAGCAGTGGAAATTTTAGATGATTAAGTGGCAGTAGAGAAATTGCATCGAAAGTGAGCCTAAAAGCCCTCATAAGCTGTTCTTTCAATGGACTGTGACCAGTGTCTGACTTAAACCTTTAAAAAAACCCAGTTACATTGGCAAATTTTCTTCAAATTTGGTTTGAGGGTTTTTTATTGTAAAAAGAGTAAATGGTCTTAGACGTAGCAACGATAAAATGAGATTGTTTGCTGTAAAATTCATACTCTGGAGTGCTGAATAAACGGGGGGGTCCAAATAATCGGGGGTATGAAGTCCAGTCTCAAGTTCAAAAATTCAAATAATTCAAATAAAAATTCAAATAAGGATGACACACATGAGGACAAAAATCGTACTTATTGACCAGTTTAGGGTCAAATGTTGCATGGAAGGTTATTCAAGTGTTTCAGACATCATTTACATTTAACGTACTTGGAAAATTTCTTGAAATTAATAAACGGGGGGGTGCTAATAAGGAGCGGGGGGTTGTAAATTTCAAGAAATTAAGAAATTAATAAGCGGGGGGTACGATTATTTGGCACTCAATAGTAGTATATACTGCGTCACCTCAAAAAGTTTAGATTTGAATCTAGTGCCCACCTCAGAACCCATTTCTTCACCTCTTTCACACACTATCCTCAAAATTTTACATTTATTAATATCTGCTCGAGGAGCAGTATTTAATCATTGGCCCATTGTACTCTCTGGTGGGGTATTTTGTTGTTGGTTCGAGTCCAGGTTGCACTGTTTGTGCTTGAACCCCAGTCGCGGTGTTGGGCTCGTGTTGAGCTCACCTAAACTCGAATTGCAGCATCGTAGATAACTTACGTTGTACGACAAAAGAATTCTCTCGTTGGCATGTACCATACTGCAATTCGAGTTTACCTTATTCCTTTAAAATTTTGCCTTCCTTTTATTTTTGCCCCCAGGGGAGCAAAAATTGCAGGGAGCGAATTGGAGGGTCAGCAGGGGGGCAAAAATTAAAGGGAGTAAAAGTCAATTTTTAAAGTTCAGGAGGGGGGGCAAAATTAAAAGAAATCAGGTAGGCAAAGGCATAGATAAATTGGCATTGTGAAGAAGGTAGGCATGTCTACTTCAATACCACGGATAACAAAATTACATTGGAGGATGGTAATTCTTTTAAGGGATGCGATTGTTTACACCGTCATATAAGCCGGAATTTCTTTTCTGCCGTGCAAATGAGTGCCACATTCGGAACAAGCAAAGAAATACAATGCACCACGAAATTTTGTCTGCCTCTAATTTTCTCCGGAAGGGGCGAAAATTAAAGAGGGCAAAACGAAGGATCAGGAGGCGAAAATTAAAGGGACGGATATTAAAGGGAACGCAAATTATAGGTAGGCGAAATTTGAAAGGAATAAGGTAGGTCAAATATCTGTACTGTAGGACTCTGAGCTGAGTTCATCCAATTTTCAGTGTCAATCTGTAGGTGACCTGAAGAAGTCTTTGAGACAAAACGTTGTCAATAAAGTTCCTCATTTGGCGTTTACCCACCTTAACTATTTTATGGGAGTCTTTGTTTTCTACTTTGTTAAGTCTTTCTTGGAATTTTACCTGTCAAGGAGAGAGATCCTTTATATCCAAAAATATAGTTTTTATTTTCTGCAGGTAAAAGTACTGCTATTTCGTTTGCCGAATATCGGCTCCTCTGTTGCACGGAGCTAGCGATTTTGATAATTAGATAAGATTTCATAAATTTGCATATTGCTGTTTCAAAAACTTGCCATTTTTGATGCTAAGACAATTTGGCAGCAATTGATCAACAAATCAATATATTTAAAATTCGAATTCGAGACTAATTCTGGAAGCAGAAAGTGGGCTTAGGCGACTATTTTGTCTAGAATTTATCTTTTGCATGAAAGCCCACTCCTTTGCAGAGGTTTACTCTCGTGTCCGGAATATACGTCCCGGAACGTTTCTCAACTTACCGGAAAATTTCCACCCAAGACATGCTTATTCCAGCCACCCCGTTTATTTATTTTTGAAACTTTTTTTCACCCACACCGTTTATTTTAGACGCTTTTTTCTCTTCCGGAACATAAAATCATGAAGAAATAAAAAGCTTTTCCTGAATTACAGACATCTTGTGTATTACTTAGATACAGTTTTATACCTTTTACTTATGTTTGATTCGTTTATACATGAATCCTTAAAACAAAAGACCTTAGAAACACTACTGTTACATGGATTTCCACATACTTTATAAAAATCTCGAGATACATTTTCCCACACACGTCGTTTATTTATTTCAAGCAGAATTTCCACGCACCCTGTTTATTCTAGACACGAGAGTAATAGACTACAAGAGACCACCTATTTTGGCAAGGAAATGAAATCTGTACTTCAATTTCTGCATTGGAACTAGAAATATGCTACCAAGAACCACACCTGTACTGACACGGACTTTTCACGACCAGTAAAGAGGGGCGAGGCAGTTGCACCTGTAAAACCCAAATATAGCTCAATAAGGCATTTTATATAAATGAGCGATTAATAAGTTATACTGGTACAGCTGAATTTGAGGGTGCTATCAACATAATCTACTATGACCCAGCGCATGTATGGATTTCTAACATTTATTGAAAGAGGGAACGACGTGAAGTAGAGATCCTTAACCTTACGAGATGTAATAACATTTTGCTATTTACTTTAAAAGATGAGAGGACGTAAGCAGGGTGTTTTGACCGGCCAAGACCCGGTTACACTTTCCAACGTACATAGGAGAGCATGGGGAAGGACGTATATTAGAGTTCTTCAACCTTCCGCTACACAATAACATTTTCCAATTTACTTTGAAAAAAGAGAAAACGTATAGCAGCAGTGATTGGCCGTCTGGGACTCAGCTACACCTTACATCTTACATTGGAGACACGGGAGGACATATATAAGCTGTCGAGACCCATCGACATTTGCAAACTTGCTTTGAAGGAAGGTAGAGCTTATAGGACAGGTTTTTAACCCTCCAAAACACAATGCTTGATTTCAAATTTCTTGGAATGAGTAGAGGACGTATATTATGGTGACAACTACACCGACAAACTCTAAGTAGTATACCAAGAAGGAAACTACAATTTTGACAACGTTTCGTCTTTTCTTTAAGACTTCGTCAGGTCCTTGCACACTGGTCCTTGTACACTGGTCCTTGTACACTGGTCCTTGTACACCGGTCCTTGTACACTAGCACTTGTACAGTGGTCCTTGTGCACTGGTCCTTGTGCACTGGTCCTAGTACACTGATCCTTGTACACTGGTCCTTGTACACTGATCCTTTTACACTGGTCTTTGTACAATGGTCCTTGTACACTGGTACTTGTACACTGGTATTTGTACACTGGTATTTGTACATAGGTACTTGTACACTGGTCCATGTACATTGGTCCTTGTACACTGGTCTTTGTACACTGGTCTTTATACACTGGTACTTGTACACTGGTCCTTGTACACCGGTCCTTGTACACTGGTCCGTGTACACTGGTCCTTGTACACTGATCTTGTACACTCGTCTTTGTACACTGGTCCTTGTTCGCTGGTCTTGTATACTGGTCCTTGTACACTGATCCTCGTACACTGATCCTTGTACATTAACGTTGTAACCTCCAGTAAACAGGGACCTGAGGAAGTCTTAAAGAAAACACGAAACGTTGTCAAAATTGTAGTTCCTTTCTTGGCGTTCTACCAATAGAGGACGTACAGCGCGGGTTTTTTTTCACACAGAACTGCGTTTCATCTAAAAATTATGAATTGATAGTTAAGTGCTTTTAAATAAAAATTTAAAGCCAGTTAAGTCAGTTCAAGGACAAGCAAAGTCATTAACTGGTTTAATGTACTTGATTCGGTTGCCTAACATACATGTGAAGCATGTTGTTATATGTATGTGATATAATGTATGATGAGTGAGATCAAGAATGTCAGTATTTAAATAGCCCATAATATAGTATAACCAAAAATACAAAGTGGTCTTATCGAAACGCGTATTTAATGACAACGATGTTAGTAGGCACTCTAATTACTCATTGGAGTGCAGGTTGTGCCTGGCGAGACCTGGGTTAGGCCTAATATCTGGTTTCCCAATAGAGTACTAAAGCGATGGCGTCACAAAACCTCTTCTTCGAGGAATTCCAATAAAAACTAGATCAAAGTGTTCACCATGCTACCAAATACCAGTACACGAAAAATCGCATTAAAATTCCGTATGAAATGCGAGAAACGGTTGTTTGAATTTGCCAGAGTTCTTGAGGAAATACTGTAAATTTTGCTCAGTTCATAAAAATAGGGAACTGGGTTCAAATAATAGGGTTTCGGTACACATCATTTAGATTTTAAAGGGCGTACCTACAAGAATGCGCAAGGTATCGTCCCCAAATTTGGACATGTTATCTATGTCAACAAGGAGAACGCAATGAGTACAAAATATCATCAAATTTCTGACATTCATTAAAATATGACGTCGCACTTTTGTGCTCTATTGAAAAGAAGGAGTCTGGGTCTCCTCTCGCCTTATTTTAATGGCTCCCTAGTAATGCTCAAGTACTCCCTACTTCAAAGAAAAGTTCCCCGTGCCATTTTAAATCGACAAATTGTCCCAGGGAGCGCTAGCGTCCCCGCCGGGAACCACTGACTTACAAGATACCCCGATATATACTTTTTTATTTAAGAATTAAGTTTATAAGAATATCAAGCCGATAAACCGAAATTAAGTAATATAGTAGGAGTGTTGAGCATGACATTAAGACTGCACCCTGTCTTGGGTGAAAACAAGAAACTCCCCCAGGTCATCCCCCAGGTAAAGCTTGCTAACTTGGTAGTACCTGGTGAAGCCCCTTCTTTAAGGATGGGAGCGATGGCCAACAGCTGAAACGACTAAAGATTGAAGGATCAGGCGGAAGTGCTATGACCTTTAATGACAACGATTGCTAAAAGAAAGCGGAAGATCATCCAAGAGGAGAGGTAGTGATCTCCAATAAGTTACCTAGCAGAATGCAACGGAAAACCACTGCTTGTAAAATGCCTTATCAATCATGGAAATGCACAACTCAAATACAAAACAAACAATACGATGCATTTTAAGGCATCTTCTCAACAGTTGCAACAAAAATATTTCAGTCAGATTTTGTAATTTTTTAATTACGTATATTGAAAAAGTTGGTGTGGGGATTGGGATCAATCCTCATTTTGATGTGGGGGTTGGGGCAAAAAGGTGGGTGTATTGCCATCAAATTATGATGTTGGGGTTGGAATGGTAGGTTGGGGGTGACATTTTGATGTGGAGGTTTCGCATACTCTGGATTAAACATAGTCTTTATGACTCGATAGTCCAAACGTGAGACAAGAAGTCCATCATTTTCGATTCATCTATCCATTACCTCTAATTATTCCTTATACTTCAACGTCTGTCATACTCTATTCAATTCTGTCTTTACTCATCAAAGCGTCTATATAACCCGTCAAACCAACAGTTCAAGCACCATCATTGACCATCTAATAACAAACAATAAGAACTTGATTTCTCACCACGACGTTTTACCATGTGGAACAATAAGTGACGTCAAACAACTTTAAAATATACGGAATAGATTGTCAATTAAACTCCGAAGCAGTATCAGAATCTTATGAGGTCTTTAATTCACGGGGATCAAGTATTTGGGAGGGGGTGTAATATAGTTAGACCCAACTCTCTATTACTGAGAAAACGTGTTATGTCAGTGGTGCTGTTCTGTTGACATAAGGACACAATTTTTGTTGCGTGTTGTTTAGCTTTCTCCCCACAACTGAAATCGTTAATAACTCACATTGTAAAGCACACTGTTCTCAAAATTGGGAGGGCAATGACCGTCTTCGCCACGCCTCTCCGCCGCCTTGGAATTGGAACAGGAACCTGTATGGCAATGCATTGTTAAATAACATGCAACTTCTGGATCAACAGATCTCCCGTGTCTTTCATCCTCAACGTAAAACCTTCTGCTAGAATTACGAACTAACCTGATAGGAATGTCTTGGGAATTGGAAATGGAGATCTTTCGGGAATCGTGCTACAGTCGTTATCAGCGGGGATAGCACCGTTTTCGATGATGCCATTCATCTGTGTCAGCTCTGAAGAAAACTCTATAAAAAAGGGAGGAATGAAGGATAATCGAAGCCAATATACTCAGATAGTACATTGCCCATCTCAGCGTGATCTACATTGTGCGTCATGGACAGCAAACGGAATACTGAGTTCATTCCAAAAAAAATTAGTCACAATTAGAATTAAAATAATACGGAAGTATTACGCTGGAGTACAACTTAAACTCTGGTAATTAAAACATCAGGGCCTTTACTCTTTCGGTTTTGGAAAGTAAGACCAAATCCTCTTGGAGGAACTCCGGAAACCGTCTTGTCGTTTTCATTGGCCGTAATTAAAGTTGCGGAAACGTTTTAATCGGGCCCAAATTCCAGTAAGGAAAATATTTGGCTTGGGATGTATCATGTCTGAAAAGTTTGGTAAGGCAAAATTCCCAATAAATAAAAAGTTTACGCTCACTCCCCCAACTCTTCTGAAAGAGTAAGTGCCACCCATCAACCCTAACTAACTAATTTAAGATACGATGCATGTTAGCTTAATACTTACTACGTCCACCTCTTTCTTTCAACCAAATTTGGCATAACTGTAATGCGAGTGATGCATTCGTCTTTTGATGAGAGCCTTCTAGTCCAAGTTCTGAAATGACAGATGCATTAGATCTACAGACACTGGTAATATTCCTCAATTCATACAAATAAAGAATTTACTAAACATGTACTTATTCTGTTCAATTTAACCATTAAAGTAAGCCTCTTTCCTTTCGATCTCTTTCTCGTTTTCGTGATGTAAATAAGCTCTGGAATTAAGTGTTACTTCGAAGTACGGTTGCATGGTTCTTAAGGGAATCTCCAAATCAGGGGTCGTGCCCATTGGCATTACAGTTCCCAGACTCCATCAATGGTCTTCTACCATGATATCCCACGATTAACTTTGATAATTTACGATTGCTTGGAATAGAAGAACATGGTCATCAACGTCAACCATTGATATAAACCATGAAGGAAGTGAATATCATCTCCCTAATTCTGTAATTCAGCCGCCAAGTAGTAACTAAGTCTCTTTGTATTGCCATACTACAACTCAGAGGTCAAATAATGACTCATCGATGAGCCTCAAATGGGCTTCCCTGAAATGTTGAGTATCATACGAAAAACGACTACACTTCTTATCGGAACCACAGTGCAGCTGCAGAAAACGTGGAATACTAATACTTCCAAGTCCAGCTAGTGGCTGCAGCGGAGGGTAAGGTGTACTGGCGACCAGGGTCACAGATTGTTCATCACCACGACGACGATGACAATGAAGATGAAGATGATGACAATAATAGCTGCGGGCACACTGCCACTTTTGACCGCAGGAAAACAATGGGTTTTGATTAGTGAAACGACTTTTTGTGTGCGACCGCAAATCCCACTTCAGATCTGACGATCTTGAGTTTCCATAGCAACGTCAAAAATAACAAAGGGGTTTCGGATTACATTCACCGTATCTGGTGAGTAGTGTGTCCCGAACCCCAGATGTAATTAACCAATCGTGTAGCGGCCTTTGACAGATTGTTGAAAGGTTCTGGGTAAACTCAAACTCGAAATAAATTTCCCCGTCAAATACAAACATCTTCAGAGACATCGCACCTGGAGACAAGTGCAAAAAAGGCACGATCTGACCTGGGCGCTTAGTCAATTTTTCAGTGTGACCCCAAGCCCTGGGATAACTGAAATACCAAGACATTTGACATCTGGGATTCCGAAGCGGAAAATCCGTTTCACTTTGGTGTGTGTGACCTCAGCTAATGATATAGCTGACGATTATAACGTCAAAAGGCGGTATGATAAGAAATTTTATAGAATTTAAGTTAACAATTGTTCTGGCGTGGAGCACAAATTAAAAAGCTCGTAAACAATAGCAAAGGGCTTTTCAGGACCAAGGAGTGTACTGTCACAGTCTCTACAGTGCAATTGTAAAATGATCACTTAAAGGTACGAGAAGAGTGGAAAGTAGTAGACCTCATAGCAAAGGAACCGTAATTGAGCAGCACGAGTGCAGTTGATGACACTTGGCCATCACGTACAGGCGACACACACACGCACAATCCACTGACCATCTAGCAAGGAAAGGACGATATCAAGATACGAAGGAACTGGAAACAAAAAAATTCCTGACCGGAAGTGGTCTATAAACACTGATATTGGTAATTCAAATGTACGTTCGTTCCTTTGAGTACTCACCTAATAAATGTGGAGTATATCGCTGAAGCTGTGGTGCAACTGCAAGATCGACCTGAAAATTAAGAAAATGATCACTGAAAAAACCGTTGGTACTAAATAATCTTTGCGCATGCATAGGTGACCTTTCATCAGCTTGATTCGTAAAGAAACAATCAAAATTTACGTTAAATAAACTGATGCGAGAGCATGGAAACGGCTGTTTGGTGTTTACGTATGAATCCCTTATTTCCAGTTACTTACGAAATTTCATTTACAACAGATTCTATTGATTGCTACTGTAAATGACGAACGCAATGGGGATAAACTTTCAAAAAGTGACGTTGAGTGTACGTGACGTTGACTGTACGTGACGTTGACTGTACGTGACGATCCTTTGTGGTTGGGTAGGTCTTCTATCCCAGTCTATCCAGCAAAACCATTACATGTTCCTCGCTGTGTTATCACGATGTCCTCTTCCGTGTAAATCACTGCCCAGGGCAGTACAACGGGCAAAGCTATTTGAGTTGGGCCGCTAGCGAAAACTTTGATGCCCTACCATTGACGTCCACACGATAGCATTCATTGGTATGGCACTCCATAGCTTTTGTTTAAAGGTCACTGTAAGGGTATAGGGCCGCAAATTTTGTTTCAGGATAACAAAGATTTGTGAAAACATATAGCAAACCCTACTGAGGAGACTCTGCAATACAAATCTTCCTCAAATTCTAGTCTCCATTTCCACTTGTTAACCCTTACTGGTTAGATAAATCATTATAAGATCTGTCATCTTCGTATATCATGTATAAGATTGCATTCTGTACTCATTGAAGCACAGCGAACCCCCACTCCTGTAAACTACGAATAAAAATTCCTTTACGAAGGCTATAATCAGAACGAGGCTGGTTCATAAGTCTAAGGAGGTCGAGCTTCTGCTCTTTCGTTAACTGAACTTTTAACGTTTGCACCCAGCTTAATCAATCGCGCAATTACTCTTAATTCCGACACGTAGAAAAGTAACGGAAACCTGCACGACACAGGTCTTCTCATAAGTCTTTATCAAAACTACGACAGAGGCAGCTACGCTTTATAAATCGACATCGCCGTACCGTTACAAGAATATTTTCCACGGGAATCTCAACTGACAATTTCTCAATAAATTCCCTATAACTGAAATTAAACAGTGCATAAAAAGTAGACACATGAGCGTCCAACAAAAGTGCGGTGATTGTCAGACGACGCTTTTTACCAAACGTCCTATAAAATCCGTCTAACTAGCAACAGCAGTGAGCTACTACAGGAAATCAGATGTAATGTAGTCTGGATACAAAGTACATACTTTACTCAAGAATTGTAAGTAGGACAATAAATTCTAACTTGAATCGAGGATCCATGCCATTGTGACATAAATACGACACGACTCTTACTCCCGGGTGCGTAATTGTAGGGGGGGGCAGGGCGTGTAATAGCAGGGGGTTTGGTGCTTCAACTTAAACCCCCCAAAAAATGAGGGGGCACAATAAACAGGGGGGGTGAAAAAGAAAATTACATGTAAAAAGCAAGCAATTCCTCCAGCTGACAAAGAGGAAGGCAACTGTTATGATTTATTTGAATAGTAAAGAAGAAGAAATTCTACTAGTTTGACACTTTGTTTCTTACTCTGCAGACCCAATAAAAGGGAGGTCTTAATAAGGAGGCGGGCTAGTAGTCCCACTAAATGTCTATGTTAGGGGGCTCGTAATAAAACAAAATGGGTAGTGAAATTCCTCAGAAAATGGTATTTAATTCCCCCTACGATTATCCACCCGCGAGTAGTTAAGACATTCTCAAAAGTAATGTTCAAGCGTTCTCCGTCTTCTTTCCTTTCGATGAATCACAATTTTTGACATTTGGTATTAAGAAAACGGGCAACAAAATTTTAAGATAATGACAAAATAATGAGTATTCGAGGTACTGTTTTACTAAATAAACAAGTGGCATTTATGCGGAATGTTGAAAAATATGGAACACCATTGATTCGTTTCAACAAAGGGTTTGACATGTTTTGCTTTTTAAAAAATTTGTTCTTTCTAGCCTCAAAGGTCTCGCTCATAAATTGGTTTTTTTTCTTGCTTCGCAGAAACAAAGCTCTAAGTAATGACAATTTGTACGGCGTATTTACTACCTGTGGGACGCCCTTGTCTCGATCAACTTCAATACGACCCTTACCTTCATTTCCTCTGCTCTTGATTTTAATACCTCCATTGCCTCTGGTTTTTGTGGGATTGTTACAGCAGGCCTTTTAAACTGGAACAAAAAGAAATAGATTTAATAACCAAATATTTGTGGAAGTAGGATCCCATTTCGTTGAGTTAGTTGCAAAAATAACTGTTGAAATACAGATAAACCTCTTTGGTGATGCGGCAAGAAAAGAAGGAAGTCAAATTAATATATAAAGTAACAAACATTTAGATTGTCGGAATACAAATAGTTTACTTCATGATTTATCATTAGGAAAGATTTTTACAGACAAATAATGGCCATTTAAAGGCATGCCATTGAACAGCTTCATCTACGGATACCATATCTTGGATATGATCAGGAGGGACCAAAGTGAGTTTCCGTTACACTTCTTTAACTCTTTCCATTACGCTACCACCTCCAACGGTCCATGAATACTGGTGAAAATGGGTCTCAGCTGACAATACCAGTCTGAGTTTTCTTAATAAACGTAATAGCTC
>JAAAKM020000498.1:31511179-31528220 GCA_010016025.2 Alatinidae sp. Z8VKAUB7J3
TGTCAAACATGTAAGAAATTTAAGAAATCGTCGTATACCTTCATAATGCCTGCTTTGTGCCACGCAATCTTCTCCAGCGTATCCCCAAGCACACTGGTATGCTCTAATTCCAATCTTGTGATACCACAGACTACTGGCTCCCTATGGTTAAGGCCAAACGCAAATTTCATAGACACGTCACGAAACTATAACTTCCATGGAAGAGGGGAGTATGATCATACGTCTCGTCTTTTTTCTGTTAATATCTCTAAAAAGGATTATGCTTTAAGCTTACAATTGCTCGCTTGTCTTCCATATCAATTTAGGTATTGTCACACAACTTGATTTAATCATATTTTGATTTCGGAGCCATCTACGTGTGACACAACATATAAAAGTATCATTATTTTCAATTGCTTTTATGACGCAAGGCTCTGATGAGTACGATTCGCAAAGACGATATGTAGGCACAATGGTAAGACAATAAACTTAGCCAAACAAAAACAAGGTACCTTAGATAAACTGAAACTTCTCAAATTAGGCACGGCCCTAAATTATCTAAATTATCACTATTTACCACACATGTCTGCTATGGTCTGTCATGGTCATAAGGTACTATCAGAGGTAATGGTCTCAAGCCTCTTTTACAAAGGGGTGGAGTAAACCAAGAAGGTGTATGTGGGGGAAAAGTGGAACAGTGCAGAAAAAGGGGTAAAAACTCTCTCACCCTCGGCTCTGCTACTGCACTGAAATTAAGGAACATTACAAATAAATTGATACTACAACATGAAGTCGACAGGTTGATGAAAACTCTCAAATGTTATGCTAAGGCTTTCAATGTTGGAAAATTATAAAGTTGGTCGGAAGTTCATACCATAATCTTTTATGAATGCAGCAATAATGGCAAAGACATTGGCGTTTGCAACTACAATATTTATTAAAATGACTGCAACAGTGATGATTATATTATTTTCTAAACCTTACCTGACTATGTTTGTACAATCATATATTCCTCCTACTCCTACTTCAACCACTGCAACATCAACCTATGAAATAGAATACTAAAGCTAAAATACTCCTATGTACATCAAGTTAACACAATTACACTTTTCAAAGTTTAGGAATAGGCCCATCGAAACATAGCTGCATTCATAACAAGCTCCTACTTAATCTGTTCTTTTGTTTGTTGGCATTGACAAAAAATGGAAATTGTTAATATACATAAGGTACCTTTCCTTGATTCAAGTAACCATCACCCGCTATAAACATGACAAAGTTGGAAAACTATGTATCAGCAATTAGCAAATCAGTGAGCATTCAAAGCCATCATCACTTCGTCTAGACATATGATAACCATGAATGAAATGATTGGGCCTCAAATAAATTCTAAGCTTCCTATAACCTACGTAATACTGAAATTTAAACTACTGTTTATGATTAAACTTGTAGTTTATATGTTGATGAGTAGTAATTAAGTTAGAATCATCTAATTGTCTGGTAAAGGATGCCAAGTTTGATTCAATCCTTGTGTCCATCTCAACAAGGACACAATTTGCTACATATTTAACCTGATGTTACACCAGTTGTATTTTTTACATAAGTGAATCTTCCCTGTCAACCTTTGCTGCTAAGAATTACAAATATATTATAAATCTAGTGCAATCCTTTAATCTGATCATAAATGTAATGTTAAGTAGTTTTGGGTTTGTGAAACATCATAAAACACATTGTGCACACTTACCCTCTCCTGAAGGAATACAAAATATGATAGAAGCGTTAGAAAACGAAAATATGCTGGCATTTTCCCATCACTTTCAAGCTGCGAAGAAGAGAAGAAAACAAATAACAAAATTCTCACGAAGTACTCCTACTCTGAAATTTCATTACAAGCAACAGTCCTGCTCTGTTACATAAATTAGATATGTGGTAATAGATATCCAAACTTCCTATAATAACCCTTGTCCTAAAATCTACGAGCTGGATCAAAACTTATGCAATTAAAGACAGGTTTGTAAAATTTGTCAAAGGTGTTCTTTGCTGTATCTTCAACAACTATTTCTGCTAGTAATCAAAACTTTTTGTCATCTAAAGTAACAGAAATTGTGAAATTCAGCTTCCTCATTTATCTGCCAACACTTACATAGCAAAGAAGGGTTTCTTCTTTATTTCAACCGGTTATATGGCATGACCTACAATATATATATCTGTTCCTACAGTTACCTACTATTGTTTGGAGTGGAGATGTGGGGTACCACAAGGTTGTAAAATCAGAATGAAAATTTGGCTTTTCTGTATTAATTTGTCATAATAAATGCATCAGGTACGTAATGCAAATATGTTGAAAATATTTACATATATTCAAAATAAAAACTCTAAATGGTCCCATTAGCACTTTTATTCTGATGTTCCTTTCAACTATTCTTCACATCCTGATAGATTTCAAGGTCATCACCACCATCTGACTATGCTTGCTTGAATGTTCATGGCTCTTTCTAATCACCTACCACAATCTTCCATTGCATGAGTTATGTCTTTTGAAAGTTAATCAGTATTATCACACAGGTTGGTTGACATTGACATTGGCAGCAAACACAACAACGCCTGCTACTCCAATGTACTGTAGCTCACATGCCTTTCCTCTGACAGTTTTGGAACAAAGAGAATATCATTGTTGTTAAATCAGATCTGTACAGTTGTTGTTTGTGGGGGTGCTTCCCCAATGAGTTTTTCCAGCTGTATCCCACATTGTCACCTAGTCTGGTTTTAGTTCGGTGGTAAATGTCCAGGAAGGAAAGTCATAATTATTCTAAAATATTTTTCACTCTTTGCTTGGGAGAAATCAAACCTTTAAAAATATCAAAGATTATATAGAATAATAAAGCAGTCCTACTTGACAGCAACTTTCACTCACCAAAGTATCTTCCAATCTGTCCCAGCACTGCCAAAAGTACTTTGCAAAACCATCCTTGTCTAGTGGCCTTCCATTAATTCTTATCCTTTCTCTTACTTCAAGCAAATGGGGTGAACTGTATAAAATTAAAACAAAACAAATTATCTAAAGCAGAAAACAACATTTTGACAGTATCTTACTGCTAAACTGATTGATGCACTATTAAATTAGGGGAATCTTAATGTGTTGTGTAGGGTTTTAAGAAACCTAAATATATCTGTTGAAAAAGGAAACCACAATGTTTACATTATCACATTATAAATTTTATCTGACCACAAAGATTTTAGTAGCAAATATTAAGTTATTAGTATAAATGTACCTTTAATAAAACCATGATGCTTGACAAAAATAACCAATATTACTAAAGTAAATCAAACAGCATATTGCTAAAGTAGAAGCCATGTTGAAGACAGATCACACCAATGCAACACGCTACATGTACAACAACAAGCTATGAATTAAAAGGAAATTAGTCTGCTGTTGACTAGGCAGTTTTCCACTCATGTAACTCCACCACAGAACTACACCAAAGATAAAATCTTATGCAAGGAAAATTGTAAATAATCACAAACAACATCTGGACCCAATGGGCAATAAATGACTAAGAACCTTGTGTTATGTTGATACTATGTTGATTTATAAAGTGTTTCATGTTTTAGTATTATATCTACAGTATCACACCTTTATTGACAATTTACATTTATAATCTATGCTTGTCCAAGGAATTTATAAGTGGTAACCAAGGTATCTCTGCTATTTCTGCCATTTCTTATGCTAGGTCAAGGTGAGGCAGTTATTATGCATAAATCGTGTGAAAGCTGCCAAAAAATAACACTGTTTCTGACAAAATCAATTTTCACAACACAATTCATGTCTTAATGTTTCTATTAGTGAAGATATTTATTACACTGATTATATGAACATTGTAAATACACATAGTGGTGTTAGAAAATGTTTGCTCAACCCTACTACCTATCTGCTATGCAGTGCTGGTTTTAGGGGGGTGCCAACTGTGCCATGGCACTGGGCCCTGCACAAAAGTGGAAACTGGAGGGCCTGCACAGCTCTTTAAGTATATGCAATGACACTGAAGGGCCCCCATGTCACTTTAAGGCACAGGGTCTCCTCTTGGCAAAAACCGGCACTGCTGTTATGTAAAAATATCTTAAGTATTACCCTGCCAACATTGCATAGATATGGACACACATTTATCCTAATATGTATGACGCAAACAAAACCAATATCAGACATCATAGTTTGAGTGAGGTGGTGTAACACAGCTTAGATGTGATATAATATCAGTTCACAGTTTCTATACTATGAGGAAACCATTTCAAAAACTTTGCAGTTATTGTATGTATACATACTTCAATTCTTAATATCAAAATTGCTGATATAACTACAAACCTGTAGAAACCAGTCTTCAGTCCACAGTGACGAAGTATGCTTTCAGACATAGCACAAACTGACCCCTAAAACAGCAACGTGTAACATAAACAAAACGTATTAACATCTTATCCTTAAGAAAGGGAAGGAAACATGAAGACAGTTAATTAAAGATTATTAAGTCAATTCTTTTCATCTTCAGTTGGTTTAATGTGCTGTCTAACAATTTTTGTGAGTGCCTTTGCAGTGGTCATCACATGCAATTGCAGAGGAAAAGGTACTCACAAAACTGGTAATTGGACGAGTTTTAGACCCACTTTTGGGCTGCAAACTTTTACAGCCCTTTTCTCATTTTATTTGCTCTATTAAATAGTAATTCCTGAAAACTTCGGGTTGAATAGTTTACCTTCACTGCCTTTATTATAATACTAATTATGCTAATCTAAATAACGCAGCACAAATTTGTGCTAAAAACAGTATTCTAGAAAATAACTGGTTACATATTGCATATATAATCCTCATCAACTTTAATTTGCTCTTCATTTGAAAATGCTAGAAGTGGATGCTGAAACATCCTGTGCAGTAAAGTATTATATATTTAAGCATACTTCCAGGCATTAGAGAGAGTTGCAATCAAGCTAACCAAATATCACTTGTAAATAAGAAACTGCTATAAACATAGTTGTAAATGAACATCAGTTGATATTGGGAAAAAAACTGATGAAGTTATCTCAAAACTCAAAAAGTGTCATATTGACAAGCAGGATTTATCTGATCTTACACATTCTTACTTATTAGTACATAGCATTTACGAATAGTCAATGAACCATCTAAATTGTTACTCTGTGATAAAGTTCAATGGATGCATAACAAAGGAAAAGGCCTGAACAAGTAAAAAACAGGTGACCCAAGATATTAAAATTAGTTGCATGATTTTGCTCTCAATTAATAAATAAATTTTCATTTGCATAATATTATAATAAGGCAGATTTTTAAAAATGTTTTGTAATATTGTCTTATTATATCACATGCATGGTCACTGTATGTTTGGCTCAAATATAATAAGCTCTTTCTATTCACTTTCACACAACTTACGTAAAGAAATATTTCTGCAAATTTTGTCTAGGTTGCAAGTATTCAAGTTTGTAAAGTGTTTTGTATTTTGAAGATTAACAAGTGCTAATATATTCCTATAGTCACTTCTTTCCTAAACAATCAACTCTTCCTGTTTGAATTAACTCTTCACCAAATTTATACCTAGAAAATTTGATACAACCAACTTTCTGTTGCTTTAAGGGAGTCTTTACATATTATATATGTAATCATTTTTTTGCCTGTTTTCTATCCTTCTCTTCTAATAAAGCATAACTGTAAGGTACACCCACTTAATCAATCACATACATCCTCATCAATGTACCCAAGCTTTCCTTCAAAAATGGACTTTGAATCTGTATTAACATCAACACTACCATGTACAGTTGACTACCCATCTTTTATGACAAAGTTTATCTATTTATGTAAAATCGAACCACTGAAGTAGATCCTTAGGATTTCATTTGTAGTGAAAAATATAAATTTTGTTACCCAATTTTTGGGGGCTCTGTATCATAGGAAATGTATCTACCTTTTGAAACTTGGTGAGTTTTTCATGAGTTATCTCTAAAATGCTTAAATAACAAGATACCTAGGCATTTTGTTTGTAAGTTCTAAAATTGCTTTCCATGTATAGTAACAATCAGGTTACCAATTGGAAGGACAATCAAACATCAAGATCAAGTTACCAGTCAGATTATCAATATAGTCTCTTCAGTGAATGAGCTGGTTGTTATAAGTAAGCCAATAAACTGTTTTGATAGCACTGGCATTGATATAAATTAGAAAATTAGAGAAAGGTTAAGAAAGTTAAAAAAAACCTGGAAAAACTGTTAGCAGTTTTCATTTACTTACATCACCATTCACATTACCCTTCCTCCCCCTCCCCCATCCTTCTCCTTTATGATTGCCTAATATCTGAAAACTCCCTCCATGAGTATTTTAATGCAAATTCACTGCAAGTCCATTATATTCCATACCTTTCCTTTTGACCCACTGACATGGATGACATTCAGTTTATTGAGTTCTGGAACCTATAGAAAGAAGATGATGGAAATGATTATGAACATGTATCCTTATGTACAGCAATGGCCTTACGGCTCTCACCTTCTGCACTACCAGTAAAATTATAATTATTGGGAATGAATTACTAGTAGTTCATCTGTTTGCACAACTACCCAAGAAGATACTAGTGTCAATTTGCCGCAAGGGTAAACATATTTACTCTTCAGTCCAGGTAGGGGGTAACAAACCTCCACGCTGGAAATTTGTTTAGAACCTAATAATAGAGTAGGGTGACATAAACGTCCAGGCTTGACATGTCATTCAATAAAAATAAATGAATGGGCTGGAATAAGTGGGCAGACATTAAACCGTTTGCAATGATTTGCGCCACATCTGTTAAAGTGTGAGTAACAAACCTCTGCCCTGGAGACTCCATTCATCACGCATCAACAAGGGAAGCCTTGGAATGTTACCATGGGAGCCCACACTTGCAGACTTGTGGTGGCGGGCCGGACTGAAATTGGAATTGTTTGATCACATTTGGCGAAAGCTGGTAGAATCCTTGTAGCAAGTGGACTATGCCAGAAGGTTATGGATATTGACAATCTGGGATTACTCATCCACTTACCAGTAAGGGGCCAAACCTACAAATGTTCTGATGTATTTCAGGTCTGATGTATTTGTTTTGTTTTTCACGACAAATAGTATATAACAGCTCAGGTCACAAGAGTGTGTCCTTTATAAGAAAAAGATTGATAATTGGCAACCTGGATAAATGTGAAACCTTTGGTATGTAATGTCATAGGCCATATGACCATGAGTGTATCAGCAAGATAAAAAACTCATGTGATGGTACGGATCAAATAGAAAACCCACCAGGTAGCAGTGTTGTCATAAAGTAGTCCAGCGATGAGAAATCCTAGTATATTTGGCCCATGACAAGGCACATACTCTCTTAAATTGTACCTTGGAAACAAAAACTTGTCAATAAGCTAAAGCTGATTGCAACGAGTGATATTCTAGGCAAGTTCGTTGACAAAAAACTCTGTGATATAAAGGGGTTTTTTTGCATGTCAAAGTACACAGAGGACCAGAAATGCTCACCACTTTTTCAGCTTGTTTGCTTTGCAATATTTGGTTTGGCGAACAAGCAGCAGGAATTCATTTTTGCTAGTAGCAGTGGGCCCTTAATTTATATGATTTCAAGGGTGTTCTCTTCATTGTGTATTTTTGCTACTTTGGCAATAACCCCAAAATGTGTTGCTCCAATATCACAATATCAAACTGTTTGCATTCTTTCTAAATGTTCATAGCCAACCCTAGTGCATTATGATGACTCCTGGTAACCAGCAAGCACCTGTACAAAACAATGAATAGTAAGCACATCTAATGGGAATAAGAATAAAGAAAAACAACACTGATTGGCAAACTGTAATACCTGTATCTGAATGCGCTCCAAAAATTGTGCCATCTCTGGTAGACTGTCTCTTTGCATCCTACCTCCCCTATCCTTGCGAATCTTTTCAAGTGTTGCTGCATTGGTCTGCAGGGAATTAAGTGCTTGAACAGCTTCCTGCAAATGACATGAGAAAATGATACAATACGTATTTACCAGTTTACAAAGTAACTGTGGATTGGTAAACATGAGTCTTTACAAATGATACAATTTCTCTCTGATCTATAATCCTTCCACTGTCAAATGTTTACTACTTCGTTGAAAATAGAGTGTAAGTAAAGTATAAAGTTGTCGAAGTGTCTTAATGATGAAGTTGTTGACAGATACACAAATTCTACGAAACCCAGTTAGATGATGTTTAGTTGAACAAAGTGTACTTGCCATGCTTTATCATATTAAGTTCTCCAGCCTTTGCTAAATACATAAAATCAATTCTATTCCACTGACAATTTATGAAAAGGGCACTAGAACATTAAATATTCTTAATTGAGCAACTATATACATAATTGAGAATGTGCCAGTCTAAAATTGAACCCCCATCGAAATGCTTATAATCAACCCATGCCCTGGTGAACAGTATCATGTTTGATTCAATAATTCTGACACGGGTATCTATAAAGCCCTGTATTTGGAATAAAACATACAAGGCAACTGTGAATTAGCTTTGATTTACATTCTTCATAGAATAATAGAATAAATGAATACCTTATAAATGATATCTTACTATCAATAATTTTGAAGAGGGGTACAAAACTGTAGTAGCACTTCAGAAATGATCAAAGAAAGGTGTGTTCGGGGACAACTGCTTATAAATTTATGATTGCAAATTGCGTGTGAATATTGTGTGCCAGAATGTGATCATTTAGTGGATACAGGAGTAAACAATGCAAAATAAAATAAACCAAGATCGTGAATAAAACAAAGATCAATTTCAAGTCAGTGATGTGTGAAAATAATGGCTCATGAACAACCCCCTGGACAATCCCCCCCTGAAAATTCCCCCTTTGACAATTGCCCCCACTAAATTTCCCCTCAATACATTTTTGAAAATGTCTGTAGTAAATACCCAACTTTGGCATGGTCTCAACCCTTTATATCATAGAGGGAATAATAAAATCACAATGGTCTGTTCATTCAAAAAATAGTGACTCCTATTGGATGGGTCGTCACCCTTTTGAAACACCTTGTATACTGTAAAGTGGATACAAAAAGTTTTGTTGTCATCTTTTGTTTATAGAATATTTTTTCACTTTGTAGAAAATAGAGTCTAAAACTGCAGAGGAAATGCTGATATTGTCCAAACCCAAGAAAGTTAAAAACCAAATATACTTTTTAAAGAAATATTTTTGCTTCCTGCGAAAAACCAAGTACATACAAACATCAAGCTAATAAATACTTAAAAAATACTTACGCAAAAATCGGATTCGATCCCGATTTGCATAATCGTCAACGATGGTCAAAATTTTTAAGTTGCAGTCGCAATATCCCCGACGTTGTGGTGCTGGTGGATGGCCAGCGAGATTTTATATAGTTTCAACTATTTTAAGGCCTTCTTGATTTTGAAGGACTTGCAAGAACTTCCAAAAAACAGGATGGCAAGACTCAACTTGGGATTGAACCCCTCTGTGCTACCCCTCAAAGATTTTAGGAATTTTCTTATCTTAAGTCCCTTTATGGATAGCACTTACGTTAAGGATGGCAAATTTAAAGGAAATTCTTAGAAGGTCCTTAAGTACGCTATGCACTTTCAGGGTTCCCATATCCTCATGATGATGTGATAATACATTGAAAGCTTAGTTATTTTATATATCGTCTTATATGTTAAACAAATTCCAATATGGTTCATTAGTGCATTCTTTGCTGGTTGTTGCTGTTCATTAATTTTTGGAATGAATTAAGACAGTTTTGATGGATTTTCTGTGCAAGACCTTCTGCTTGATTTCAACGAATTTGGGGGGCTTTGAACGATCACTGTCAGGTCAAGTTTTATCATTGCGAGCTGGGTGACCCTTTGTTGGAAAGAACTCTCTGAGATTTTTCCAGTCATCTAAATTTAATTCAAACCGATGGTTTTGAATTTTTTTCTGAAGCACCTACGCTGTAGTCAAAATTTAGTGGAGGGAAATTGTCCGGGGGGGGGGGGATTGTCCAGAGGGGAATTGTCCTGTTATGGAAAATAATATGATAAGAATGCTGTTACAGCCTCTCATTAGGTACCGCCAGGCAAAAGGGCAATATCATCGTGCACTATGATTTCTATGCTAGTATAACTCTCATCCACTGCTTAAAATTCACATGCCATCATCATCATCATCATCACCATAACATTTTAAATTCATCTTACTTGCCAACGTGGAGTTTGAAATAGTTGTTGTTGATCTACCCGAGTACAACATTAGAGAACAGTCCGCACAATGCTCAGGTAAGTCTGGTCGTGTTCCAACCCAGAAATAGTGAACACTGGGAGCATTGACGCTCGATTTACGCATTATCGCTAGCCCACTATAGACAGTTGGCAGTACGACAAACAAAAGGCTCTTTTATAAAGAAATTGCGTTGTTGAAATTAATATCTGGCAGATCAGAGTACAAACACGAGTGCAAAGTATAGGCCCGTAGCAGTGATATACGGTATTATCTAACGCACACTGTAGGCCGCTGCTACATTCAGGGTCTCGTAAGCTTGCAACAATGAGTTCGAATGCAAAACGTCTCTTAAGTAATCAACATCTAAATCATTACTCTGATCAACTAGTAAAAGATGGGTAAATTAGCTAGGCCATATGTATACACATGGAGATATCTCTTCTCAGTTTCGATTACACAGGCTAGCTGGGCAGGGCAAACATGGAAGCTAGAGCCAAAACTTGTCAACTTGAAACTTTGAAATCTGAAACTTGTTACATGTTCTAAAGGCATGCCCTTTTAGCGAATACCACAGTAACAGACAGTTTGAGTGGCGGGACAAAGATACAGATATCCAATTAACAATGTCAGCAACACGCATGTTTGTCGACTAAGAGGGGAGTTAACCAAGAACGCAAGAACGGTCACGTTTGTAAACATGGTCTCGGAATAGTTGCAACACACATACAAATGCGTGAATGAAAAACGCTGCTTGCAGAAAATGGCGCTCGTTTCTTCTCTTCATAATCAGTTCAAGTATCGATGTAACATGAAAACTGTGTCTTGCCCGCGAAATGGTCAGGATATTTCAGCATGCTCACCTCATAGCTTCGTTCTGTCGTAATTTTGACACTCTCCCCGCCACGAACCATGATTGCCGGCTTAGATAATACCGTGTGTAGAGTCCTGTACAATCGATGGGTCGTCCTCCAATTCACCGTAGCTGGGATTATCATCGAAAAGATACCAGTTACGACAATGATTGTTGTCTGGCGTTTACTTATTGCATCATAGCCATGTTGTTGATCGTCGGAAGACTAGTTTTGGCGCGAGAGAGGAAGTTCACAACAACGGAACATCGTATTCAGAACGAGACATATTCTATATGGGAAAACACAAAAATGTGATATCGTACTCTGGCACAGTCAAACAAGCGTGAGGAATCCCCGTAAAAACACGGAAAGAAGAAGAACTGTTTAATTTACTAAGATACGGTAGTTTTCTTCACTAATTTTTGAGGCAAGTTCACATTTTACATCAAAAGCAACACCAACAGGCCCCTAGATTGAGGGGGGAGGGGCTGCGAAACTTCTCGGCGCTTCTCGGCCTTTTGGCAAGGAATGGATGTAGTATATGTTCTCATTGATGACAGATGCTTTCCATAATCCGTAAGAGGCGGTCCTACTGGGCGGTTGAACCTGCCTCATGGCTTGCTTCTCTGCCTGGTAGCACAAATTGAGGGGTGTCGCCCTTGGACACCCCAGCTGCCCTTTATCTCACCTGTTTTTAAAATTATTAGAGAACGACTGTCTCGTAAAGTAATTTTTACAAAAGGCTTATTCTCAAACAGTTTGCCGGAAGATTCGAATGATTCGATTCGAACGTTTGTTTGACTGGCTTAAAGGATTGTGAAATGCAATCGCTTCACCGTTGTTTCATACCAGTCTCCCTGATAAGCGGCGGATATGCAATCGCTTCACCGGTGTTTCATACCAGTCTCCCTGATAAGCAGCGGATATGCAATCGCTTCACTGTGTCTCGGCTTATTTTCGAGGTCAGCCTATTTTTCCTGTATTCGTCATTTCGAAAAGAACACTTGAGATATATAAAATATAAAATGTGTGATATACAGCGATCGAACCTGTGACGAATGCTTGCGCAGCGTGGGCTCTACCAACTGTGCTAGGCGGCCTCCGATTTTAGCATATTCTATTTCTCTAGTCTCCACATTACCTCCCAATCATCCACCGGTGGGCATGGAATGCATTTGGAGACCAATCTCTTTGCACCATGTGACAGACATGGACTGCCACCCGTCCTGTCATGCTGTCTAAAGCCCATTGAGAGTATGAAGTAACATCGATGATACTTTCTTGTATTTCGTAATATTTTACGGCTTATTTTCGAATCGGCTAATTTACGAAGGTCGACCAATTTTGGTTAACTTAAGGAATTATTCAAACTAGAGAATTGATAGCAAAATTTCGAAAAAATGTATACGAAGCATGTGATATATAATATATAGGTTAATAGCATGTTGTTGGAACTTACAAAAAAAATACGAACCTTTTGTTGATACTTTTACGAACGCTTGTAAAAACTAAGGACAAAAAGAGCTGCGTGGTAAGAAACACAAGAGCCTTTAAATAGGCCCATATTAAGCACATCTAAACAAGCAGTTCCTTTGGCATATCGCAGCATAATGGTGATATATGGTATGTTTATCAGGCATGTATGCATCTGCGCTAGCTCACGATCCGCTTAGCAAATTGTACTGCACAACAGTGCACCGAGTGCATACTAAGGTTCTAAAACACATGCAGAAGAAAACTCGCAATTGCCAAAATATTGCAAGAGGTCTATCATGAGCGGTTAAAATGCCTCGCTCGATCTACCATCAAAAAGCCGCTAGACTGCCTCCACCTCCCCGGTCCACCCAACAAGCTCGGCGTTTCAGGAGTTGGGGGTAGTTGGGGGGGGGGGGAGTTGGGGGGGGGGGGGGGGGAGTTGTTGCGGTTGGAGTTGTCGTTGGTAGCAAGTTGTCGTGGTAGGAAGTGGTCACGGCTTGAAGTTGTTACTGTTGGTTCAGTCATCTTTTTTCAAAATTCTGACGTCATGTGGAGGGAAGTGCAGTGTTGATGCTAAATGAGTCAATCAACACTGAACTACTCTACATATACTCCACAAAACGTTAACAATAGCACTGGGAGTAGCTGCTTACGGCACAATTTCGGAGACACCAGAACAAATCAAAAGAACCAAAACTTAACGTTTGTGTATTCTTTCAGAAATACATTCAAAGCAAAAGAAAAAAGCTCACAGGATAACAAGTTACCAAAAGAAAGATATCCCTCCCGTAAAAGCCCCAAATATTACAAGAATTTAGCAAAATGAGCTTTTCTTACACTGTTGGATATTACATTAATACAGTTTCTCTGTTCCGAAAAGTGATCGCAAAATTGGCATTTAATCACCTTTTACACCAATAACACTTTTCATGCTGCCTATAAATATATTTACATTCCCTTAATCATACATACACCACCCAAGATATATTTACTGAAGGACACAACCGGCGAGTTTCGGTGTGCTAGCGAGGAACTGATAATTATTACGCAAAAAAAAGATACGGTAAATCAGCATCATTGGAGCCCTTACTAGGTCGGGTCATGAAAGAGAAGGGTAAGTTGCTTTACTTTTTTGTGCTTAATTGTAGGGGGTCGAATAAGAAGGGGATGGAGATTTTCTAGATTTTCATAAAGTCGGGGGGGGGGGGGGGAGAAGCAAATTCGAATTAGACGTTCGAATTCTGAGTTGAAAAGTTTTGATCCTTTTCAGCAAACATAAAAGTATACTTTTAACATTTTCAACGATTAGTGACAATTTGATTCATACATTTTCGTTGTTAAATTTTTATCTCTGTTCTGTTTGGCACTAAAAGATTACTATTTTTTCTGAGAAATTCTATGGAGTCTAATTTGGAGGGGATGATAATAACGGGGGAGGGTAGGTCCACATTTTGGTAAAATGGGGAGTCATAATAAAATGATATGGGGATGAAAAATTTCAAAAACGTAATGACCGCCTACCCCTACAATTAAGCGCAAAAGAGTAGCTTCTTTTATGGCTTGGCATGCAACAAAACAATTGGATCAGATACCATAACACCTCATCTGTCGAAAAGATGGAAAGAGAGAGAATGTGGGGAGGGGTCTTCTTTGTCTATACAAGCAGCTGTTATACTACTGCGCTCCGACCGTGTCCGATTGGACGCTTAACTTCTCAGTTTGTTTGCATAAAATATCTGAAAGGTATAGAGTTTCCGTTTGGTAGCCAATCACATAAAATCCAATTTCAATCTCTGCTATTCGATTAATTATGTTTGATTTGCTTGGCAACATTTACTTTCTACGGTGTTAAAATATATTGACTGATAACCGACGGTGTTCGCATAGACAATGACAATTCAGCAGTACGAGGTGCATCATTTCAAGCCAACAAAAAGTTATGTGATTACTTCAACTTGATACTGCCAAATTGTAGAAAGAACAAGGCCATTGCGATATCGAATTCCCTCTTTACATACCCTGAAGGTAACATGGGCCGCTAGCTATCCTTAAGTCACAAAGAATACTGATAAACTTGAAAATTATCAAAAAAAACAAAACAAAATATGGCACTACCGAAACGATGACACAGTGAACATAAACTGAGAATTAAACAGCTTATACTCCTTGTAATATTGACGTAATACTATTACTTCCCAACAAAATCAACATAATTTACGGTATCTTGATCTACTTCAGCGTATAAACACCTATATCAAATCTACATTGCCTGGTGTTAATGCAACAAAACCAATATGAAAGTAAAAAGTAATTCTAGAACCGCTACTTGAAATTCAATCTTTAAATGAGAACCTAGAAAATGGAAAATATCTTGGCTAAAAACAATAAATCGCGCCGAAAACAATTAAAAAGTGCATTACCGTGTAAGGTTGTAAAGATGACGCGCATAAACTTTCCAAATAAATTTCAAAATATCTAACTTATTCATGATCCTAAGAACTGAAACTGTTCTGCATAACAATTACTTTCAAAATTGTATCCCGGATACACTGTTTATGATTTCTTAGAAAAACACAACACGACAGAGTTGCAAGTAACATCTATACCAAAATCATGGGTGTAGATCCTTTTCTGACAAAAGTAAGGTCTTTGCCACTAGCCCCAGAATCGTGAAGCGTGGCATGTAGCACGTGACACGAGAGGTCTTAACGCGTTCGGAAACTTTTCAAAGTTCTAAACTGTTTACTGAACACTACGAAACACAAAGCGGATGCCTGTTTATGACATACCAAAAGGAAAATATAATACCAGGCATTATTATTTACGTTACAGAATAGGGCAACACAGCTTATAAAACTATTTGCAACCCAATTGCTGTTCTTGCAAATATGTCGTCAAAGTATATAAAGCAAGGCACGAGATTCGGTTTGCCGTGAAATTCGGACAGACACATCCACATTTGTAACCGACAAAATGCCTTCATAGAAATTTTGGGAATTAAAGTATAACGTAGAATGAAACAAAGGGTGTATGGGAAAACTGCTAATTCCCTCCGTCATCTTGGGATCGACATCCATGGCTTCATATACATCATTCCTTAAGTTACACAATGTTACCACTAACTACATTATACTCCTTGCAACTCCGGCGAAATTGCAGTACTTGGGTTTTACAGTACTTCCATCATATTGCTACGTAGCGCAGTCGTCCCTTGAGATAGTACATCAAGTCGGGGCTTGATGGTCTAAACAGACCCTTTTATGAAGACGAAAATCAGGTAAGAATCGCTACTGGGAGGGGTCTTCGGAAATTTGTACTAGTTCCAAACAAATTTAGATCATTTAGCATTTTAAGGTGAAACCGATCATCTATGCAAATACTTACGAGACGATGATAACGGTAAGTCATGATCTCTGAAGATAATATCGTGATAATATTGCGGAAAAATTAAAAGTGTGTCTTCCACAAACTTCACCCTTGTAAAATACCGATCAGTCCACAAATGTTTATGGCACAGATGGTAGATCAGGGAAAAGCAGGACTTTTTCCAAAATCTAGATCCCCAATGTTCTTTAAGATCCTCAGCAATGTGTTCTCAGCTATACTTCGAAATGCATTCTGACTTTCTGGGTGATGGCACTTCTAACACACTTTCAAAAACCTTACTAAATTACGGGCATTAGAAATTTTCCACAACAGTTGTAGAACAAATTTTTCTTACAGTAAAAAATAAGAAAGTAAGAAATAAATTTGATGATGAGAGCAGCCATAAAAAACATTGACGAGTTCAGATTGATATTACAAACGGCAATTGTGCACTTGAGTGTCTTTAAAATTCTGCCGCTGACAATCGCCCGGTAGTAACATTCAATTTTTGCTTCGAAAATCGTCTAATTTTGGTGAAAAAAGTTTTGAACTTTTTCAGACAAATTGAAATTTCGAATGGATAATCTATAAGGCCAGGGAATTCCAATTCCAACAAAAACTTCGGATGTTGGCATGGACTAAGACTTTACGTTGACATATTATCCCAAGATGGAAAACTGCGTTAATCTCAAAATGATTTTCTGTGGGCCACTACAACTAAGTACTTTCTCAAATGTGAAACCCCAGTAATAGAAGTCTTTATTAAATGAACTACCTGATCTTACTATTCTTTGCCGACTGCCAGTGGCAAACAGCTAGGTACCCTGTCAAGCAAGCTGTTGTACAAAAGTGCTGACGTCACACAGCCTTTGTTCAAGGATTCCTAATAAAACTAGATCGAAGTGTTAACTATGCCACCAAATGCCCGCCCACAAAATATCGCATTAAAATTCCTTATCAACTGCGTGAAACGGCTGTTTAATTTGCCGAAGGTCTTAAGGAACCTCTGTTAATTTTGCTCAGTTCATAAAATTACGAACTGGGTTCAAATAAGAAGGCTTTGGTATGCATGGTTTACAGTTTGAAAGGGCGTATCTCGACGAATGCCCAAGGT
>JAAAKM020000498.1:31533750-31585191 GCA_010016025.2 Alatinidae sp. Z8VKAUB7J3
ACGCTGCTACCACAAAGACCTTCGAGAAAAATCCTGCCCAAACGAATCCTGACCCCATGCAGTTGCAACGAATCCTGACCCCATGCAGTTGCAACGAATCCTGCACCCATGCAGTTGCAACGAATCCTGACCCCATGCAGTTGCAACGAATCCCAAAAGTTGTTGACGTCACTTAACACATTATGAAAAGAAACCCTTTGGGGCTTTTCAATAACTATTCTACAGCTCGCACGGTGGTGGATATTTCTGTTTCGATGATTCATTCGAATTCACCTAACAGCAAGCCTATTCAATTGGCGGCCCACGTGTAATATCCTAGTGGCCCAGTTCATATTTAAGGCAAAGAGACAAAAAGAGCCAACTAACTTCAAAGCGGCTGTTTTTAATATCCCTTTTATGTGATTTAATTTGTAAACGTAATGGGCCAAGACGTTACTTCTGATGGAACTGATGATTCACCTAGTCATTTCATACTTAGTTGTGTTGGTTGAAATTTGTCGTTGTTTCCTTCTCATTGGCAGCTGAAAATGTCTGGCGGAACTTAGTGACCCAGCTTTTAAATCCGGTCGTTGGGTTTGTTATATGCATACCCCTGTTCTACAGATAAGCAGCAAAGTGAAGATACGTTTTCATGGTCATTTGATATGTGAATATCGTAGATGAACTTGACTGACGTGCCACGAATTCTCTTCATGTTTTCGGAAAGAGAGCGATAACACGATCAATTTTCTACTATTCCCTACCGTGCACTTGACTCTAAATAGTTGTTTTTCCAGCAAAATACTTTGTAGTAACTATGGTTACCATATTTCCAAACAGCACCATTGAAATTCACAAGGGTCGTGAACAAAAACAATGATGAAAGAGCACTAATTTTACCTCAGTTATTTTACGAGATAAAACCAAAAACCTCACAAGATAAATACCTCATTGGAAAAATGTAGGGGTCTAAACTAACAACGCTGAAACACCACAGACGATGCCCAAAAAAATGAAGCCGTGGTCAAAGCAAATGTTCTGTCAATGACCCTGCCTAATCATCACATCAAGAGCTAGTCTTCATAATACATTTTGCATACTTCTGTTAATTCATAATTCATAAACTGTACTACTATTATTCTTGAAATTTGCTCTCTCGAATACCCAAATGTGGGATTCAGAGAATAAACGATTAAAGAAAATGTCATTTCTTATAAATCTGAAGGTCATATTAAAACAAAGTTGGTGTGATTAACAACGGCTTTAAACCATTCTGTACCACGAGGCAAACGGCAAAATACCATTTCGCTCTTCGTTGAACCGTTGCCTTAATTTACGTAGGGGCATGTTTTAATTTTCGGTAATTCCAAGTTTCAACCTAGTATTTCTTTCCTATTAATCGAAGCCTATTCTAGTGGATGATTGCGAGTTAATTTGTTGCACTCTGATGGTGTCATGGTCGATACGACCCTTGACGGCTCATGATAAACTTTCAATTGGCGACCTTAACTATCGAATTTTCAAAATTTGACAAATGTTCCCAAAGAGTTTGACGCCAAATCTGGCGCTCTTAAAAGAAAGCTGAAAGGAAAGAGGTAGTTTAAATCCTCTCCTAGGCGCTGCTGTGGGCATGGTGTGTCAATAACACGTCAATGACTACCATGTTATCACACAACTACCTTGGCCACCATGTCAGAACCTTTCAATTCGCCAAACAAGAAATCGTTCCAAATAAGACAGCAACTTCTTTTATACTTACCTGGATTTTTCAAATATAGCGGCACATTTTGTCTCGGTCCATGGTTCGGCGATACCAGTTTCGGTTCTAGAAAAAAGATTCAGACATAACGGAAGTTAAGAAAAAGCGCAAAAGCAACTGAAAGTTAGTTAGCGTCAAATTGGTAAGTGTAACCAGGAGCTATTTCAAAACAGCTCTTGTAAACGGTGATTTGTTCGAGGATAACAGCCAATTGACATGTTACAGAGGTGCAGATTAAAGCGGGGTTATTCAAAACCTTGCTTTCATTAGAGGTTAGGCGGAATAAGAAGACACATCACTCCTCTTTCCTCACCAAAAATTAGTTGGACACACAATGTATCGGAACACTTTCGGCATTTTTGTACCTACAACAAAGGTCCAGAGGCACTCACTTGAAAAGGTGCCTATTTGACATGGGGGCTCGATCTGTTGGCGTCACACTCACATTTTGCCATTGAAAAGAGGCATACTCAAACGAGTAACGAAAGCCTATATACCTTACTTCTAGGTTGATATGCACAGCTTGTAAATATATTACTAGTTACTATATTACTACAAAACGCCTGCACTACCACACAAAGTGATGTCCTGCTTGACGTTACACACACTAATACCGGAGATAAAAAGATGGCGTTGAATGGCACACGTTATGTTAAACAGTAAAGACAACAGCAATCACTACAATCGCGTGCAATTGTTGTTTTTTACGTCAGGGCCATGTTCGCCGTACACCAAAGCACTTCTTCTACATAGGGAAAACGATGGCTTAGGGAGAGCAAGTGGTGGGCGGGGGTTTAAACATGAATTAAGCTTCTAGACCACACGCTAATTGATCTCTGACCTATGTCATATTCAATCACTGATTATATGTAGTGTTTATATCGTGTTTGTAACCGTACGAAACTGTGAATCACATACACTCGTTCTACGTACTAATGATGCCCGCAGTTAACGGCACTTTCAGGCAGTCATGTAAAAATTGCGAATGATGACCGCAGCTGAGAGACCATCAAGCTTTTCATCAGGCTGAAGTCTTATCAATAAGCCACCTGTCGTCAGCGATGGCGACAGGCAAAAAAATAGGATTGTAAGAACGCAATTCTCACTTGTTATTTACTAATGCTGACACTATTATGTTTACTATAGCCCTGGTTTCCTTGATGATCGTCAACTTTTTCCTTAGACACGTCAGTTCGGCTTAATTGTTTTAACACTCCTATACAATGGACTAAGTTTTATCGAACCTCGTCAGTTGTTCCTGTTAAAATACTTAGGATGGTTGGCCATCTCTCCAATTATCTACTAGCCCACTAGTTACTATGTTACCTTAAACATAACTAATTGTGTGGTTTTTACAAAAACAGCCCTCTGCGCATGCCGTTACATGGTCTTACCACAATTTAAAGTCGAAACCAAGTATAGTCTCTACGTTGCAAACAGTGACAATTTCTAAGTTAAGAAGGGGCCCTTAGTCTGCAACACAGGCGATTGGGTGTTTCACGCTACCAAAATCGTTAAAACTGGAGGAAAAGGAAGCGCAGAGCTTCACATCTATCTGATCACCAATCGGAATCGGAATTGCACAGTTTACGCCGCGGTACATGGTTGTCATTTTGCAGTATACATCAAAATCACTGATAAACGAACCAGATACGCTTCTTTTATGTTTGTTTACGGATGTTTTGTGGCAGATTTGGATTATGTTCTGGCCTGGTAATAAGTCTCTTATCTCACTGCGACGTACGAATGCAGAAAAACTGAGCTTCCTCATATGATAAACCGTTCGTAGTCACATATCATACCCTAAACGTGCTCTCATACTCCAGGAGGTTATTATTATATTACAATGAAATTTTATTGGTAAAGGTCGGACAGCGCCGTCCAACAACACTTTCCTTTCACAAGTAATTTTCATTTGAATGATTGAATACCCCTTTGATATACCTTGGATTACTTTGCTGTCTTTTTTCATTGCATGGAAAAGCAACAAGCCAACAATCTCTTTGTTTGTAATAGAAAATACCATCACGATATTATTGCAACAGTACATAAAAATGTAATTGTAACCAGTAAAAGCATTAGTATTGGAAGACATGAAGTATTAAATATACCAATTGTTGAATAAATCATCCGCTACACCAAAATAGTTGATTTACATCAAACAGCCACGCATATCCTTACTGTTGAAAGCGAAGGATTAATGTCGGTTAATGTGTGAGAACCAAAAATTTTGAAGAGATCTTATTCAACCTTGTAAATAGCAAATTACATGGCATTTCTGAAAATATCCATTGCGTGGTATATCGCAATGGAAGTACTCATAGTTGAAAACCTTCCCTTTTAATCTTCACCACCGCCGCAGTTCAAATATAACAAGAAAATTTCTAAATAGCTTTGCTTTTGCTTTGCTTTGTTTTTGCTTTGCTTTTGCTTTTGCTTTGCTTTTGCTTTGCTTTGCTTTGCATTTTGTTCTTTTCTATATAATCTTTGGTTAACATCTCTTAAACGGGAACATTATGCAAACAAGGTCTTTTTTTAACCGAATGTTACCCATGTTCAACTGTAAGGGCTCTGCAGTCAATTTCATTAGTCTTTAACTGTACGTTATTTTGTCTATCTTTCTAAATTTCTAAGTAGAGAATATCTTTTTTAAACTATGAAACTATGAAAATCACGCATTAAAAGATAATGGTGGCCTTGGAAGGCATGTAGAAGACTGTCATGACTTCGAATAACTGGTTATTGTCTGTGTTGTATTACCCTAAGTTTAGAGAGTTGCAGTTGATTCTAAACATTGCTTCTTCACTTCCTTTTTGGTCATTTTCCACCCCCCTGCTTATTACGTTTTTTGACCCCCCTCCCCCCCGTTTATTCCAACCCTCTCGTCTATTAGGCACACAATAGTAGCAGACCACATAGCTACCAAGGAGTGTGTTTCCCCTACTCTTCGTATTACGAAAGTTTGTCTTTCAAATACACTATTAAGTCGTGAAATGCATCAACAAACTTGATTTTACAGGGCATGGCTTATGTCACATCATTTTTTGTGCGAGGTGAAACACAACAAACGAAATCGTATTTGACCAAAAACTGGCCTAAAAATCTTTTCCTCGCTTAACTCTGTCCTAGACGATATGGCTTCCTAGGCACCTAAAAAGGATTTATGCTTAAATGGAAAATATCGATAAAAATGCCATTAGTACCTGTAACATCTGGCTTCTTTTCAGTCATAACTTTTGCTACAGTGGTTAGTGCATCAGGCTTCCCTGTATACAAATATAAAAAACCTCAGTGCATGCTAAAACAAACAATACATATATACTAAAGTGCATAATATATGTTTGAAAGGACCATCAATACAAACAGCCGGCAAAAGGAACTGTGACATATATAGTTCACTATAGAAGTTTTACTTTATAATTAAAACAGAGTTATTAATAATGTTATCAGTCACACTGATCCCAAGAAGTTATGTAACTGAGAAAGAATGTGGTTTGAGATGGTACATCTGGGTTTTGACAAGAGAGGGCATCCAACGTATCAAGAGAGCAATCAACATAGACTTGAAAAGATATGCTGGAAATGGAATTCACCAATGGCCATGAGAGAAGAGATATGGAAAGAAAGCTTTAAGATTGGGTTGAAACAAGATGTTGAGAACTGATGAAAATTGAGAACAAATACCGTTGATAGTTGGTGACCCTTTGATACTTAAAGAAGTGTAACTACACACAACTGATGATGAAAATGTTCACCTGCATGACGAAATAGCAATCCTTTCTCAGTCAAATGTCACAATTATATATATATATATATATTCTCAGCAGACACATTGCAATTATATATAATTCTCAAAGAGTGGAGCGTTACCACAATAGCTTGCAATTTTTATAATTTGCAATTTTTTAAAATTTATATATATACAAGACTAAAAACTATAAAAAGGCATATTGAAATATATATAAAGCTAAAATGCCTGATGGCGATATGCGAGCTTTCGGATAAGTAAAATCCTTTGTCGAGCTTACAGAGCGTGGAGTTTCCATGGGTTTATATTCGAGAAAAACAGCAATGCTAAGAATTTGAAAACATGAAGGCAAGGAACAAAGTTTGGAAACTATGGCTCATGCCATGTGCCTATCGTGTTTCTAGACCTAAGGGATTTTACTTAATGATAATGTTTAACAATACTGGTCCGTGGACTTTCAGCTGCGATTGTTTTGTTGAAACCTGTCTGTTTTCGGAACGAAGTATGCGCGGAAAGCCCGTGGAATTTTGTATTTGTATTAGAGACGTGACGTTAGAAGTTAGTTAACGGTTTTGGTAGAAAGTGTGGAAGCCAAAATATGCCCGCTTGCAACCTCATCTGACACATAACAACCTTGAAGAGACTTGACCTTCCCAGAACCCTCCATTCCTGTAAAGCTGCTCACATCACAAAGGACGTGGCTGAAGGAGATGGCAAACTCGAGGGCCCTGGGAGCGACAAGCCCCAGCAATTGAAGTTGGCATGTGAAAGTTACTAACGCAGGCAGTGCCGTTGTTTTGTTTATAAAGAAATACTAACGTCACGCTCATTCAAACCTAAAGGTGCCAAAATTTCGAGCTGGCACTGCCAAAAAATGATTCTTTACGGCGTAGCTGGTGTTCGTTATCTGCGCTATCTATCAGAGTAAAAGACCAGTCTTCTATACCGTAATGGTCCTGGGCTGTAAAATGCGAATGCACATTGCTTTGTGGCACGCTACGTGTAGGATTTTTCGAAGGCAACCGGAGATTGTTTTGTTTTCTTAATGGAGCATTCCCTTAAGCTCTTCAGGCCCATGGCAAAAAGTGGCATTAGGGGACCATGCCACCTCTGATAAAATTTTGCCCCTTCTTGTTCAAATATTTTCAAAGAAGAACATTTCGTATTAAACTTTTATCATTATTTATGTGTTAATGTCGTCGATTATGGTAAACCATGACTTTAATATCAATGATTTCTTCCACTATCATATATTACCCACAATAATTGATAGATAACTTTCAATTTCTCTGAGCAAATTCCTTCCCCCTCCCTTTGATAGCTCATTGGCCTTCCCCGATGGCTGTGGCAGGCTAAGCGCCTGTAACTTTTGGTTATGGTTCAAGATTATTTGTCCTCTATTTAAATGTTCCTGAACTTTTTTTTTCAGCTTGCAAAATTAGCGTTTCTACGTTGAAATTATATGCTAGCGTACTAGGGATTCTTTAAATCTCGGCATTACCTATCCATGATTTTCCGTTATTTCTTGAGAAGTAGCACTTTCGTTTGTACCTACAGAATCAAAGACAGTTAAATATAATTCATAATTTACGAACCTAAAAAATACAATTACTATGCACAAACCACTTATAACAACGGAAGTTTATTTGTCAAGACCAAATTTGGTAGCAAAAATGCTATAAACTTCAGAAAATGTAGGTTTGTTTGTGTGTTTGTGGGTTTTTTACATTTTAATGTTTCCAAGTCCTTGGAGATGCTCAGTTTTATAAATAATGTTACTTGCCGCCTATGCATCAAACACAGAATTAATCTTAACACCACAAACGTCATGTCTCACCAAAGTCATGGTACTTTAAACGACAAAAACGAATGCCTCCAAGCCTCGCCATGATTTTAGTCATTCTAGTGTTAATAAAGCGAGTGTCATTTACGTACAGTACAAGTTATTCGTACAGTACAAGTTTACGTACAGTACAAGTTATTCGCATCTATTTTGTTTGCAAAAAGATGTCCGTCTTTACTCCGTAAGCATGTTGTAACCATTGTCTGGCGTGAAACATTTAACATTAAAGAAAATCATTAAATAATGCAATTTAAAAAATTTGTACCACAATTTCTTGCGTCGTTTAACTAGCGTCAAAGCAATAGCAACTAATGATATATATAACTGATTCTATTGAATGAGTATTACCTTTAGTACAGTAACACAAAGGATGAGTGACAATTTGAGATGTCAGGCGTGGAATTAACACGCTAGACTCCACGTGGGACATTTCTACTGTTCTTAAAGCCTTAGTAAAACCCCTTTTAGCTACTATTGCAGGTGCGCCATACATATGATAGAGCGAACAGTTTTGGAAATTCCACCCGTCTATGTTTAGGTTTTCAGGAAAAATCGCACGCGACAATGCGTATGATTCTCTAACGAGTGCCCTCTTTAATGCAGCAGCTCTTGGGAGGGGAGGGGGGTCTCGCATGCGGATATTTAAGATGTTCCAGAATATATTTCCTGTGGTAATTTTCATAAATCTATTGCTATTGTTTGAAAGCACTCGTAAATAGCAAAGGTATGCCACAAATTCCACTTTACAAACTATTGTGAAATCTATTATATAGTTGGATACAGCCAGTAGATTAATGCAAGGAATGGAACGTGATTGGTTGCTTGGTTAGTAAAAAGTATAAAGTATCATCGAGAAGAGAAGATTTAAAATGTAAGAGGTAATGTAAAATGTAAAAGGTATAAGTTGCATTAATCAGTTTATGTTATGTTTGATTTGTTAACTAGAGATTGTATAGAGTATTACTGAAGACCATAACCTCGTTTCCATTATAATTCTATTACTACAGCTGTAATAAGAAGTGCGCATGTCTTACCTTACGTTGTGTCTGCTGCAGAAAACGAAGATCTTAGAGGAGGCAATATGAAGAAAACTCTTCGATGGCACATTTGAAACTTTTCCGGCTTTCCGTTCTGTAAGGCAATATTGATATTTCAATTTATAATTCAGGGTATTACAATAAAGGGTAATTTAACAGTTTATATTTCAATGGCTCTCTGAATTGGTGGTAGCGCCCCCCTGTGGTCATTGAAAGGGAAACGCGGCTAAAATTTCAGATGACGAGTGAATTTGTTAATTGATGTTTCAATTTGTTGTGAGCTCCATGTAGACATGTTGATGGAGGATAGCGCGACTATTTGACTTATGGATACATAAATAAGAATATATACAGAGAGCAAGCCATTGTCCTTGATGGGGGAGTCAGAGGGAAGTGAGCTGATCGCCACCCACAGTATATTAGTCAATCAGACACAGCTGGGGTAACCAAATATGGAATACCCAGATACGGTAAAATTACGTAACACACAAGGTTTCTTCTAACACTCCATACTTGCGCTTATGTTGTTACAATCTGCAGCCTTTCATTTACCCCTTAAAAAATGCTAAACTAATGCTGCACGACAGCTTCACCTGAATTTCTTGGGGCGCTTTGGATGTGTCTCAGGATCGAACGGGACTGACAGGGGCGGTTGCATTAAAACTTTGAAAACCACAGGGTTTAAATATTATGATCTTTGAAATAGTGTGACGTTTGCGCCGATATCAGTCATAGGATGAACAAGCTAGACAACAGTATAAGTACTGATTTCGAATAAATTGTACCTGAGTCACAGCCGAACGGCAACAGTCTCTTATATTATAATACTTTTAGCTAGTGAATCAGAGACTGGGGCTAGCGGAAGATGTCCCCTTAAATGCTCTGTTATCCTTATAAATGAAAATGTGTCACTTTGTTTATAGTATACTAATTAATATCAAAGGTGTTAAATAGGTACGTGTTTGTGATGATAAATAACAACAGGGGTGATACTTTACGTATCTGCATTCCCTAGCGAGTAGAGAAAAGCAAATTATCACTAGCAGGCTTACGTTGCTCTGTAACATACATTACATTAGTTGCCTTGGCTTAAGACATTGGCTGGCATGACTGCCCAAGCCTTTCTATCCTTGGCCAGATGTAGAAGGCCCACTGGCTTTTTGCCATTATTCAACCGGTCACATATGTTTCATAGGAAAATAGTTCTCTGCCTTCCCCTTGCTCTTTCCCCCTATTCTCCCAGTTAGCACCACCTCTTCCCACTCTTCTTGCCTGATAACGTGCCCCAAGAAATTTATCTGCCTACTCAGAATGGTTCTCATCAACTGTGGTGTTGTACCTGCTGTTCTGAAAACTTCCTCATTTCTTACTCTGTCCGTCCAAGAAATTCTTAAAATCCTACGTAAAAACCACACCTCCACAGCCTTCAACCTATCTTGCATTTGTTTGTTTACTGTCTATGTCTCATATCCATATAGTAAAACTGTCCAGATGTATGTCCTCATAATTCTTAACCTTGTGTCTAAACTTAGTTCTTGATTTTTAAAAATGGATTTCATGTTGTGAAAAGAAGACTTAGCTACTCCAATTCTTTTTTACCTCATAATCACACCTACAATTTGAAGATACCTCACTCCCAAGATAGTTGAAATGACCTACTTGCTCTGTAAATGTCAGTTTAAAGCGTATTTCATACCCTGTTTACACGGGTACGGATCCCAATGGATCCCTACCAGACCTTGTACGGATCGGACTTGCGCTTACACGGGTTCAGGTGGATCCGAACTCGTTTGGATCTGCTATCCGTAACAACTTGGTTCCACTTATGAACGTGGAGCAGTTTGAGTCCTTACCCGAAGAGGTCTCTTGTAAACGCCTGGGATCGAATGCAAACAGAGACGGATCGAAAATGAGGCAAAAACCTACCACTACAATTAAATTTGACGTAATCCCTATTCATATTCTATTTTCGTCCTTGACACGTTAGTCATAGTCTCCTCTTGTTTATATTTGAATCGTTGCAAGTTATCGTAGCTGGTATTGCAATACAACGAACCGTTGATTTACTAATTGGATTAGCATGCAGAGTTGTGGATCTGATCCCCTTTCTAGGGTGTTTATACGGGATCGGATCCATTTGGTTAATTGCCAGTTTGGATCCGTATTCGTGTAAACAGGGTCTGAATGTGGGTAGCACGTAAGGATGCTATATCAAGGCAGAGAACTTTAAAAACTAATTACATAGTTAGATTTGAAAGGAACACGAAAGAAATAGAAAATATGTCACCACCGGAGATGGAACCCGAGACCCACGCTTTCGCGGCGTGCGCTCTACCAACTGAGCAAGGTGACCTCCGATGTTAACATACTCTATTTCTCTAGTCGCCACATAAGCTCCCAATCATCCACCGGTGGACATCGACATCCAGCTCAACGCAATTGGAGAACAGCCTCTCTGCGCCATGTGACTTGACCAAGGAAGAACTGTCCTCCGGCCCGTCGTCAATCCAAAGCCCATTAAATGTAGAAAGCATCATCGAGGACAGAGGATTTGAAATGTTACTTTTGAAAGGAACACTAAAGAAATAGAAAATATGTCACCACCGGGGACCGAACTCGTGACCCACGCTTTCGCGGCGTGCGCTCTACCAACTGAGCAAAGTGACCTCCGATGTTAACATACTCTATTTCTCTAGTCGCCACATTAGCTCCCAATCATTCCCCGGTGGACATCGACATCAAGCTCAACGCAATTGACAAGCAATTTCACTTACAACTAATTATATAGTTGTAAGTGAATGTACCAGTCTGACACTAAGGGTAAGTGTTGATACATTCATAAGCTGAGATTGAACTGTCAAGAAATGAAAAGTAAACACCTTTAAATAACATGATATGAGAAATCTCTGTTTTTCTTACCCGGTACAAAGAAGAACGTAGAGTTTGTAAAGCCAGACGTTCCTCGTACAGCGTTGCTTCCCTTTTTAATATACCATGTTGTATAGTACCCTCCAAAAGTTCTTTTTAACTGATTTTTTTCTGTCACGTAAAACAATTGGGAATGGTCCAAACTGTTACAATTCTCAAGGAGCGATTTACCTTGTGAAACCATGATACACATATTGGGTTGGCTTTTATGCTCTAATTCACCACTGGATAGAAAGTGAAAGGTGTTGTTCTCGCAGTTCCGGCTAAGAACCAAATCTGGCTTTGGGGTTTTCACTGCTGATACACAATTTCTTGTCCATGTCTCCTTGATATGGAAATAACCAATGTCTACAAGTGAAAAGAAACTTGCAGAACATTTTCAAATATAGAACCTTCGCATATCAAGTTATTAGTTGTGTCATCATAATCTGAAGAAGTGGGTGCTGTTTACTAGCTCTGCGGAAAAAGCAAAAGGCAACTTAAAAGTCAGAGGTGTAGGAATGCTACTAAGTCTAAAAGCATACAAACCTTTGAACGCCGTGGAAACAGTCAGTCCAAGAATATTGATAGCAACTTTCAATGGAAGCCTTGTCATTACCATTATTTCTTGCTACAGTCCTACTAATATCTCAGATGAGAAAGATAAGGATCAGTTCTACACAAAACACGACATCATTGTGGATTGTAGAGACATGAATGCTAGAATTGGCAAAAGGAAAGCCAAGACCTGTGTTTATAATAAGGTTACCAATGAAAACTGACAACGACTGCTAAATTTTACGCAAGAATATAGACTACAATCTTTTAACACCAAGTACGTGAAACGCAAGGGAAAACTCTGGACACACGTTTTACCATGTGGCATGAAAACACAAATTGACTGCATCCTGATAAATGAAAAGGAGAACAATGCTTTAAACTGTGAAGCCTACAAAACATTTTGCACCGTAGGATCTGACCGCAGAATCGTAACAGCAAGGTTGAGATTATGTCTGCGACAAAGTAAGACAACTACAACCAAAAAAGGTAGATACAATGGGTACAGACGTCTCTCTGACAATAACATCAGCAATCAGTTCCATGCACTACAGGATCTAGAAAAGAAGACGAACAGCTCTGATCAGATCTGCAACAAAATTATCTTGCCCCGTGAAGGTGCAGCAAAGAAACACATACCAGTTAAAACTACAGTTGAACAGCACGTTTCATGTGAAAATGAGGTTATCACCAAGAGAAAGAAAGATGTGATGGATGCCTTAGACTAGACAAACCAAAGGAGGACCAGAAGAATGAGGAAGCTGGAAGATTCCAAGCATCAGCTAAGCTACACCAAGGAACAGGAACGATATGCTCAAGAAAAAGTAGATGCAGTCAGAGAAGTTGCTGAACATCAGGAGTCTAAGGTAGTGTGGAAGAGTGTAATTGAATTAACGGGAAGAAAGGGAACAAGCACGAGGAGAATTAAAGTAAAGAGTCCAGAGGATCGAATCAAGAAGTGGAAAGATCACTTCCTGGATTTACTAGGACAACTACCAGAGATCACACATAAACCAACAAGAACTGTGATCCGGCACATACTACCCATCAACACATAAAATTTCACAATGGAAGAACTAGAAAAATATATCAAAGGCTTTCAAAACAATAAGGCATCTGCCCTGGACAATGTCCCCGCTGAAATCTGGAAGACAGGTGCTTTCAATAATCAGCTACTTGAAGTGTGCAACCAAACTTTAAATGGCGACAGAGCAGAAATCTGGATAAAGAGTGGAATAATGCCATTGCCGAAACAAGGCGGCCTTGGAGAGAGAGGAAATTCTCATTGGATTTCCTTGTAGCAGCAAAGAGCTACAACAAATTCCATCTGAATAGAGTAAGATCACATCTGGATGCACTACTGCGCATAAACCTGAATGGTTTTCGTTTCCGAAGGTCAAACTTATCACAAATCGTGTCTCTAAGAAGATTAATAGAGGGCGTAAGAACAAAACAACTGCAAGCAGTCATCACTTTTGTTGATTTCAGGAAGGCTTTCAACTCCATTCACAGAGAAAAGCTAATGGAAATTCTGTCTGCCTACGGAGTGCCAAAGAAGATATTAGATGCAACAAAATTCTCTATACAGATACTGATGCACAAGTAATTACACCTGATAAAGAAACAGACTTCTTTGAGGCAATTGCTGGTGTCCTACAGGGAGACACTCTTGCTCCCTTCCCCTTCATTGTTGCGCTAGATTATGGACTCTTTAAAGCTACAATAGATCCATTACTGGACCTCATGATGAAACGATAAAGCTCCAGACATCCTTCAGTTATAATCACTGACGCAGACTTTGTAGATGATCTTGTACTGATTTCCAACTGCATAGAACAATAGGAATTAAAGAAGAGGCTATTATGCTACATGTCAGACAATAGAAAGCGGAGTCTATGTTGTATGACAAAGCAGTGGCCGAGCAAAGAAAACTTAGAGGGGAGATACTACAACAAGCAGATGATTTCAAATATGTTGGTTCATGGATTGCAACTAGAAAAAGAGATATGGAAGTTAGAATTGGCTTAGTAAGGAAGGCGCTGAACTAGTTGGACAAGATTTGGAAATCACACCTTAAAAGTGCAGTTTAAATCCAGTTCTTTTTATCTACAGTCAGGAGTGTTTTGGTGTCTTGGGTAGAGAGCTGGACACTTACAAGAGCCATGAACAGTAGGTTAGATGGTACTTACATCCGAATGCTGTAACTAGTCCTTGGTTTTACTTGGAGAGACCGGAAAACAAATAAAGAGATATATGGAGAACTGCTCAACATAACATCAATGCTAAAAGTTGGAAGGTTGCAATTCATTGCACAGATGTGAAGGAGAAAAGAGTAATTGGTATTTTAAATGCTCCTGTGGGAACTAAGTAAGGAACAGGGAAAAGGAAATACCGGGAATAACCTATATGTACCAGATAAGAACAGACACTGGTTTACCCACAGAAGAACTGAAAAGGATCATGAATGAGTGTTAAAAAAATGGAAGGAGCTGGTCAATGAAATAGGAGAAGGTTCAAAATAAGTAAAGTAAGTAAGTAAAGTATGTATTATGTGTCAGTCAAGGGTTAACCAACATCGTAGTCATGAAATGTTCCGTTTATCGGGCAGAAAAAAGTTGTCGAGTTGTTGATGGAGGTAGTACCCTTGTGTAGCTCCACTTTGACAAGTAAAAATGCTGTCTCTACCTCGTGTCATCCAAATTTACTTTCAAATGCCACATAAAAGAATCATTTGAGATTTATAAACCATAGGTGTTAATGAATTGAAGCAGAGAAAGGATTATTAGCACAACTCACAACAAAGTTATAAATAGAAGAGGAGCCTCAAGCAGAAACGGTATTTTATCTTTGATGAAGGTATATTTGACCTGATAGTACGAGTATGTAAAAATGCAGAAATAGAATAAGATAAAGACGCAGTAGTTGGAAGTTATATAGAAGCACCAATAAAGTGATACCTATAATTTGGGTGATTTCGAGTAAATTTGTTGAGTAAGCACCCTTGTATTATCCCGCTTTTACAAGTAAAGAAGTTTAAACTATCTTACCTTTAACTTCAATATCTAATGCTCATAAAAAAAATCACTTCAGAGCAGTAAATCTTCAAAAGTCTTCCTTTTCTATGTAAAGAATAAAATGTCTTGCTTTTCCGTTACCCCTATTCTTCTCGGGTTTTTTCCACATTCGATTCTTCAGGGAATGATGGCTTTTGAACCCCTACGCAACTCCGTATCCATACATCCCTAGATAATAAAGTTGAGCACACTTTTGGTTCCATCCGTATGTGCTACAATGGTGAGAAATGTGTTGTTCAACAAGCTATGGTTTTTTAAGTTTTTTTCTGTTTGGAAGTAAAAGCGGAAGTATGAGAGGGTGTAGAGCGTTATCGGAACACGAAGTAGAAACACATGTGAAACTGGACAGTTAGTTAGGTAGAGCAACTAACCTTCTCTGCGTCTTTGACGAAAAGCGAAGGATGTCACCATCTTTATCTTGGCATTCGTATGTCCAGCTTTATAATTTACCAGAAGATAAATTGAATCATCACGCCGCTGATTGGGTCGCAATGGCAACAAATTGTTCTTGTCCATAAACACCCTGATATTTATTGTAGCTTTCGCCGTCAGTGGTAAAATACGAACCTTGATAGTGACAGAGATAGAGGCTGTTATTCATCTAGGAGTTCGACAGGGATGCAGTATGATGACGATTCTCACTTAAGGTAGACAATGTAACTTTAATAGGAATATTAACAGCAAGGTGCCAATTATATTAAATATTATTCGCAAAAGAACATTTTGAATTAATTACCTACAATGTTAAAATGATATCTTGCGAAATTTCCTAAGCTACCAAATATTACAGAGGCCTGGGAACTAATGGTATCTTGCAGTAAAGTAAGGGCAAAAACTAATGTTATTGTTGAGTAAAAAATCAGTCCTTTTGATAAGTGGCCTTCCTTTTAGTAGTAGTAGAAAATTATAAACAATGGCAAAAGTTTGGAAATTGCGATCATCCGAGAACGAGGGTGGTCTGTGGATGTAGCTTGTTTGTCGACAAGTCGATAAAAGGCCTGTAAACTTCCTTGGTGTGCTAGGACAGTTGTATGTACGTAGTGGAACTCCCTATCCAAATACAACCCCAAACAGCGTAGGCACGTTAATTTTATATACGATATTGAGTCTCAGAAGACGAAAAAACAAGATCTAACATGAGTATATGAGTAAAGCGTAAGTCATAATAACAAACCGAATAATGAATACGATCATCAAATGTGGCAACTAGGGAAATAAAAGTATGATAACATCTGAGGTCACCTAGCAAAAGCATGGGTCACGGGTTAGATCCCCGGTGGTGACACATTTTCCATTTCTCCAGTGTTCTTTTCAAAACTAACATTTCAAATCCTCTCTCCTCGATGATCATCGAAGTGATGTGCACTATTTAGAAGAGATAGCACCTGAATGTAAAATATTCCTGCTTATACTAAAAGGTCACAATTTCACAACAATGAAGGTTTTTCGTGTGACGTCATAGTTTATCCTAAATTATGACTTTTTCATCCTATGCATTTTTCCTGTTTACATAGATAGTAAGTCCACATTTAGAAGCGATACTAAGATAAGATCTCTTGACCTTTTAATCGTCCCTATCGAAACCTTTTCTTAAACCCAGTTTATAGTTTTACGAATTGGGCAGAGCTATCAATGTCTACCTGAGGAAATTTTTGCAACGAAACGAAATATTTTTAACTGAAGGGTATGTTTTTATACGGTCATTGGATCGATGCTAAGCCCAGATTGTTATTTTAACATAAATCTTACGCACATTGGGTCGGTGTCAATGCACGTCGTTTCAACGCCTAAAATACCGTGTCGGGTTCATATATAACAAACCATCGACGTCTATTCAACGTAACAGTTTAAATCGATGTTATATTGATCTGATAATGAGACACTGTTTACACAGGTACGAGTCCAAATAGATCCGTACCAGAAATGGTACGGATTGGCCTTGCGTTTACACGGGACCTGTTTGATCCGATGTCGTTTGGATCAGCTGTCCCTGCCAGTTTTGAAAGAGGACCAGTTTGAATCCGAACCCGAAGAGGTCTTGTGTAAACGCTTGGGATCGGATCCAAACTGCTACTAATCAAAGATGAGTCAAAAGCCTGCCACTACAAGGTTAATTTGACGTTACTTCTATGCAAATTCTATTTTCGTCTTTTGTAGTGACACCGTTATTCATAATTTCCTATTATTCATACTTCAACGTTGCAACTCATCGCAACTGGTATTAAAACACAACGAACCGTTGATTTGCTAATTGGATTAGCATGGAGAGTTCTGGATCCAACTGGATCTAAAACCTTTTCCAGGGTGTTTATACGGGATCGGATTCATTTGGATCCGTACAAGTTTGGGGCCGTACCCGTATAAACAGAGTCTGAAGTGCGAGGTGGGTGATCATTGAAAATAGCTTTTAGCACTTCACCCTGATCTAAGATAAGCCCTCGCCCAACCACGCTTTAAATTACATTGCAAACAGTTGCGGATGCTTAGCAACAGCTAGTATTTAATAATGGTAAACCACTCTAGACGCTTACCTACAAATTTTATAATAAATATGTTCAAAATTAAATATCAAAGCATCGGATACTCTGACGCCCTACCTGAAGCACGATCTTGTTAGTGGCTGGAATATGCGTCGCTTTGAATACAGTGGGATACTTATCTGACGAAATACAATCTCTGTACACCAGGTAGTACGGCATGAACACTTCCCCTTGAACGTATTCTGCAGTACGATTGGACGCCCCTCTGTGATAAAACTGTAGTCTGAAATGGAGTATGTGACTGTAAAAAAATAAAACGAGCAAAAAATTAGTAGGAATTAATGCTTATTGCACGACCAACGGTACAAGAATGTGCTTTCTTTGAACTCGTTGATTAACTACAAAAAAAACATCAAGTTTAGAGGTTTAAAAAATCTTATGCACCTAGACAGGAATTCGTACGTTGCACTAACGAAGGTGAAGGGGGCAAGGGCGTGCACCGCCCCCCCGCCCTGAGGAAATTTACTAGCGTATTCCACTCCCCTCCGCCTTCCTGAAAGTCTGATCGGCATATATATTTTTCCCTTTAGTATATCATAGTGCATCAGAAACTAAAAATGTCGAACCTATGGGATGGCTATGGGTTGACTCTTGTCCTATGTCCATAGGTATGTGCTTTGAAAATTCCTTGACAATGCCTTCCGTGAGATATAACTCCAAAACCGCACAAAATTGTGTCTTTTGGCCTCAATGAACAAAATTTTATCACGACTTTCAACCACTGGCTTAGCGGCAATTTACTTGTCCCAGTTAGAATTTAAACTATACAATGACACTTTCAGTCGCATTTACCCACCTCTGACATTTTTGTATCGATGTAACCAAATGTAATATAAAATTGAATGGATGCTATTTTCAGGATTATTTCCAGAGAATGATGAAACTTACGACCTCCCCCTATTATATTTTGGAAATCCCAACCGCCCCACCTCTTTTAGAGCGCCAGCTTCGTGAGCGTGCACTTATGACACATTTTATGATATCTTACTATGATTTTCTCTGGTGTGTATCTACGATCCAGTGCAAACTTGACATCATCTGGAGATCTGCGTTATCATTCAAACAAAATATCCAATTCCTTCGCGGTACACTAGAAAGCATATTACTCTGTGAATGTAAAACATGGACCCTGACCAAGACATTAAAAAACGAAGTTAATGGCTGCTACACACATATGCTCCGATACGTCTAAATCATCCACTGGAAAGAACATATCACCAATAGCTTATTATGCGGAAGCCTCCTTAAAGGCACTTTAAGAGTGCGTCGACCACACCTCACAGGACACTGCTGCAGAAGTGCAGAGCCGGCTGAGCTCACTGTGTTGTGGCGACGTCATGGCTTTTGAAATGTCCGGTGACTTGCACTGGACTATGCAACCCTTCTCCTAGCCTGTGCGCAGACGGAAACTACTGACGTAGTTAAACCACTTCAGCGGGGATAGTCTGCACAAAGGCTACCCTTCTCCAAAAAGAATCAGGTCTCCCAATACCCGACCTCCAGAGAACCTTGGGGACCAAGGCTCATGGAAAGAGCTGGTTGTGAATTCGATTGCGCCCAATTGATAATGATGGTAACTTTGCTTCTCTCGTATTAACTCACTACTCTTGATAATTTCAAAAATTGTTTCTACATGGTATCGCATCCCTTTCAATATGCCCCAACAGGGCCTTTGTTAGCTCCAGCTTTAAAAGTATGAAAGATTAGCAAAAGTGCTTAAGAAATGAAAATAGGAAAGATGAATTTAACCATCAGGGAGGAAGTGATGAAAATTTTTTCAGGTTTAAACTAATAAATCTAGATATGAAAACATTTAAAACGACTTTTAACAACACGAGAAGACAGAAGAAAGCAAAACATTTTAATCAGGAGTTTTATGAAAGCATTAAAGTTTTTATCTCCGGTAATTAGACAGAAAAAACCTGAATCATCTGTGGATATGTCAGGCCCGTAGACAAGGGGTGCAAAAAAAGAATCTAACCCTCTGCTAATTAACCGTCAGCATCTCCAATTCTCCTGTCAAGATTCAAAGATCTATAGGCGTTCCTCAAGCACTTGAAATGCAAGCTTCTACAAAACTTAGAATTTCCCCGCCCCTAGAGCTTAGAATAACCACGCCCTCGCTCTAACCCGAGCTATGGGCCTGTTTTCTATTCAAAACGTCCCTAAAAGATAAGGGATATGCCTTTGAAAACTGGTTAGAAGCGTACCCGTTTCTGTAATCCCTGCTTCCAGTAATTCCGAACCAAGCGTTCAGAAGTGGCCTTCGATACCCTGTTCGATTGAATGACGTAGCTTGTTCCCAAACCCATACGTATTTATCACCTAGCTCTCCTAGCACTGACAAGAGGTATCTTTTTGCATCAATAGCTTCTGATGGGTCTAAAAACTAAATAGATAAAATGTTCGATTTATAAAATTTGGAATGGACATTTGGGCTGCCTAAGGCTGCTCTACAAACTTTTAAAAGAGGGTCAAGGGAATTTTCACGCACAATGATTTCAAAGTTAGGTATTCAATACCCTCAACTTGAATGTATTTCTACATTAAACTTATCCGAGGTGGTAAACTATTTATGTACAAAACATGGGAACCCGTTAGAGCAGTTGACGTTAATGGTTAAATCTACGGTTCCGAGTGAAAGAGGGTAGAATTGGCCAGGGTAACTTGACTGATCCAGAAAGGTTTAGATCGTAGGTTGTTCAGGATGATATACGGAATGACAGTAATAGAGTTTGCCGTTATTGCCTTTACAACTGAACGTCTGTACGTCTGAATATGGAGGTAAGCCTCCATGTTAGAGCCGACTTTGGAACTTAAGCTTAGGTCCATACAGGGAAAGTTACTGCGATAAGACAGTTCTTATATTTAAGAAATCTAATAGACAACTCAAGAATATTTTTCCTTTAATTGAGGGGCTTTGCCCCCTCCCCTTGCTGAGTTCCTGGTGCATTCCCAAGTATAGCTTCACTAGACGGAGATTGGTGCCAAGGGTTAGTGCCTGTACCTTGCTATTGCTGACCTGGAATGTTGTCTTGTACGACTCTATACCCTTAATCAGATTCGCAAGACATGCGCAACAGTGTAGTTGCCTGCTTTGATTTATTTACGATTAATCAGTATTCATCAAACTGACTTCCTCAAAGTGCTGCGTGCAACAGAACATTTTAACGTGTCGACGTAAGCGTTAATATGTGTTAGAATAAGTCAACCTAGTCAGAATACGTCTAACAAATGCATAAAACTCAAATTTGACCTTTTACCTAATAACAAACAAAGAAACAAAACACACAAACAATTTAAGCAGATAGACATATAAACAGGTAAAATAAAAAAATTACAAACATGCAAACATACCAAGAGACAGTTTGACGTTTATACATCAGATTTGACTCAGCAATGAAATATATGATGAGCATAAAAAATATCTAGCCCGGAGAAGGCTGCTTACAGTTCACATTTAAAGGCGGTTCTTGCCAGAATTTCATGATATACAAGAGCAGATGCTAAAAATTAAGCAAAATTTGGAACACATAGGTTAATAGGCATAGATCAGTTTTTGGATAAAAAGATTAATATCCTTGATAATTAAGATCCTTAGCAAGCTCTGCAACTGTAACTTCTTTAATTTGCGAGGAAATACATAAACTATATTGATATATATATATATTTTTTTGCATTTGATTTTCCAAAGGACTCCCTTTTTCTCTTGAAATTTTTGATTCAGTTTTTATTTGTTTTCTTTGACAGCATAACTTGGCATAACGCATAGCATGACTTGGCAAATAAGTGGAAGTGGCCAACTTCCTCGACCCAACCACCACCACTCCACCCACCCCCGAGTTGCGTCACCATTAGTGACGTCTATCCGTTTCGATGCATTTCACGCGCTTCTTCCTTGAGTTGCACTTCTTTGTAAGACGTCTAGACAAATCTTACGTCTTCCGTCTTCCCCAGCCTCCCTTAGTTCCTTTCAGCTGCAAAAGTTACAGTTGGTCATTCTGAAAGTCTAGAAAGAAAGCCTTCTTTAAAGTATATCATATTGTACGTGAACTACCCACAGTTATGCTGCTTTTCATTGTTAGTACATTCCCAGCACTTTGTTGGGTGTCTTTCAATTTAACTCCATATAGCATCCAACGGTTTTTGTCATAAACGTTATCCTTCCTGGTTGACGTTGCAGTGTTTGCCTTTCTTGAATACATTACATTTGATCCAGCTGCAACTGTAGCATAAAATGATGGATGTATACCTATATATAAATAAAGAATACAGTAAATGATACAGACCACTTTATCTGGAGCTGAAATAAATGTCAACTTAGGACGTAGATATATACCCACTAACTCTGCCTAGACTGGAGGAAGAAGGGAGCGGGTAGTGTTACTACGGCTCTGTATTTTTACTGGTATTGCACGAAATAGCGAAAACATTATGTACTTAAAAGATTTTATTGTCTGACACTCCTCAGAGAACTATCATCTGAATGACCGGAATGAAATGTTAGAAAGAGTATTTTTCAAGGAGCCAATCAGAATTTGGAGTGCCTGAATGGCTTGTCTTTTTGGACCAGTCAGTGTCGGCTACAACAAGATTACTTGCATAGGCCTAGTAAGAAAACGAGTTCTTTTTGTCTGCATAGCAAAGGTTTTCTTGCTTTTTTATGGAGTGACTCCTAGCCTTCCCAATGATACGGAAGCAATCGTCCGTGTACACTTTGGCACTACATGGTTCTCAAGCAAGTGCTGTCCTATGGCTGAGTCACATTGCTTAGTGGTGTTTTTGGTCTTCCGAGGTGCTCCTTTCTGTGTTCCGCAGAAGGTTTAGCCAATTTTCAGTAGTAACCTGAAGAGGTCTGTTAGACGAAACGTTGTCAATAAAGTTTCCACATTTGGCGTTTTACGTTTTTACTTTTATTGTTCGTCTGTGGACCGCTTATGAAAGACTGGGTCGAAGTAATGCTCTGACATGCAAATGTGCAAAGTCAGATGAAGACGATTGTGCCTCCATAGTGTGGACGAAAAAGTTTTTATTTGTTCTCAAATCAATCGGACAAAGTGTGGAATAGGCCTAAAATACCATGTTCATTTACGAATTGAATTGTGGCGATTTCTATAGCTACTTTTTTTGGCGTAGCAATAACTAGTTCCCAACCCTTACAAGACGGATATTTTATTCAGCTCTTTTCATTTTGACGATCAGCATCCTTGTACAATGTGCTTTGAAAACAATGATGCAACAAACCCGACATCATAGATCCCATTCACCTTAAAATGTTTTCACGTTGCAGGCTATTTCATATATAATTAACTTTAGACTTTTTTGACAGATTTTGTAGCTTCCTATTAAAAATAACTAAATTAGGATTAAACTTCAAATTTATAATTGTTAATACATTTTAGTAAAAAAAATACGCGTGCACAAAAGTGAAAGCTATTGTAAATGCCACAACTTCTTAAGTTTAGCAGTAATGACTAAAAAATAATGGTTATTGTTTTAGCGACTTCATTATCTTTTATGTTTTTTCTCATATGTTTATTGTACTTGGGTTAACTTTCTAGGTGTGGGAATTTCCGAGAATTAGAGCCTCGGGAAATCTTGTTTACCTAAAAGTGCTTTTTTATGCAGATTGCTTTAAATTCCAACATTGTTTAGCTTGTGTGGAAATTTATGCATGACGTAGTAACTAAATATCGCAATTATGTAAGTCAAATGACAACGAGAAAGTTTGTAGTAGTTGTAAGTAAGATGTGTACAATAGAGTACTTAACTGTGACGTCACAGTTTAATGCATTTCAGACGTTTGGTAATATTTTGCAATCGTTGCATTTTTGTTATCAATATGATAGTAGACTTGGGACGTCCATAAATAGTTTGACGGCTAAAAACTAGGAGTCTCAGAGAGAATTAACTCCTGACGCACATTTTCCGAGAGTTGTCGTCCATTATAGCAACAAGCAACATGTCCAGATTCCAGAATGTCCCACATGACGTCACTTTTCATCGTACACAGGTCGGTCGTGTCTCAAAGATTTCTGAATATATATAAAAGAATTCGCAGATCTACGAAAAAGACACACACATACACTCATACACACTCGCACACACTCACACACACTAACACACACTTACACACACTAACACACACTCGCACACACTCACACACACTCACACACACTTACACACACTCACACACACTCACACACACTTACTCACACTCACACACACTCACTCACACACACTCACACACACTAACACACACTCGCACGCACTCATACACACTCACACACACTCACACACACTCACACACACTCACACACACTCACACACACTCACACACACTCACACACACTATCGTCATCGTCATCGTCATCGTCATCGTCATCGTCATCGTCATCGTCATCGTCATCGTCATCGTCATCGTCATCGTTCTTACCGTCCTGCATAGCTTACTGAATCACCTTTCCCAGCAAGGAGGGCTTTGTATAGGCAACGTATAGGGTTTAATTGATTAACAGTATGGAGGCTTTTATTATATTCATGGAGCGGGGACGAGAGCAGAGTTTTGTTTATTTATTCTCCTTACTTTCTTGAAAAATGTTGACATCGCTGTGGAGTTTGGAAGAAATAAACCACGCTTCTTCTACTTGGTAGGATGTTTTTTTCACGAGAACTATTCCTAACATAAATACGTATGTGCCATGGAATTGGTGCTTTAATTCCTGTTTAGTGTCCTGGAGGATGAGTCGTAAACCAGCACTGATTTGACTACAGAAGAGAAAAGACCTCATTCAATGATACGCAATAATTTTGACCTTCCAGATTGTACTAATCTTTGTATAGATATTGCAAGCCTTGCCCATTCTCCATTAACAGTAACTTCAGTTGATGCAATTTTACTATAGACGTAGGTACAGTCTTGCATTACAATGTTTTAGGCTCACATTTTTATGGTAAACCTTGATTATAAGCCGTAAGCTCCATTTTCTTAGCGTTGATATCCAGACTGAACTATCCAGTTTGCAGCTCATTCTAGCGCTTAGAATTGATTATTTGATAACATGAAATTATCAGCATAGTCTACACCTGTAATTGCAATAATCTTAAGTCTTTGAGCCACTCCAAACTGAGGTGGCCAAATAAAATTTGCTATTTTAAGAATAAGCAAAATAAACAAAGACAAAAGTTTAAACTTTTGTTGCCTACTCTGCTAATATAATAAGTACGCCGGAAATCAAATTGGACAAGGAAAGTAAAAAAAAATGATTCTAAAACAACCATGACTACTTGTATAGTGACATATGCAAGTTTTAACTACGGGTGCGCATGAATTGAAAGATTTTGGAAATTGCCCCTCCCGGTGTCCCCGTAGTTTTTAACGTTCTGCTTTAAATATTATAAGCCTTATTTCATGTATCGAATCTTCTGAAGCGCAGAAATCAATAAAAACAGAATTAAAGAGAAAAGGAGCAAACGTGTCACATAGCGAATGTTAGGAGAAGCCCGTATCATGAATTGGTTAATGGAGCATAGGACACGGTTTTTGTACAAGGAAACTGAACTTGTCTTACGAAGAAAGCTTTTCAAATTCAATAATGACGTGCCCTTTAAGAGCAATCTTTGGATTTTATACTAAGAAAAAGCTATTCAAATCTTCGTTTAGCAATAGCTGTTAAAAGTTTATGCAATACATTGCCTTATTAATGTTGTTACTCGTGGTCTTAATACTCACTCTACCTGCTGACGCTACAGGTATATAGGGAGTACTCCTCGCAAAAAAGTCTTTTCTGGTGCTCTGGTCTTACCTTCAGGCATTGCAAGGGAGTTATACTTGAACAGAACTGATAGAACGACTTGAGCACTGATTTAAAACACATTGAGATAAAGCTGACTATTTAAATATCTTGGAGCGCGGGTTATTTACACAATTATTATCTCTGGAGTATCACAGGAAAGACATTTAACGTTTTTTTTCTAGTATTAATTTTTACTATTGTATTTTTTGATTCAAGCGATAAGCGTTGCAACAGGGTAAGCCCATAAGACTGCCTCTTAAGGCTCAGGTCTTCCTATTGTCTCTACATTTTCCCACCTAAATAGCAATAGAGGTAGTTATCTCAGAAATTTTAAGCAGCTTAAAATCCTGGCAACCAAAGACTAATTTGCATTTGTATTACCCTCTGTAAGAAACTAAGAAGTAAAACAATCGAATATTCGAAGGATCTCTTGTATATTGCTAAGCCCTTCAATATACTCTAAAATTTTACTAATTAAGTCTTTCGATGCTTACACATTTCTGCAAATCTATACTTAAAAGTGTACACAACTAGACCTTGGTATAAATGCACCATACGTATTATATCAACCATAAAATAATGTAATATCTTAAGATACATCAACACCTCCCCTTCTTGAACTAGCTTTCATAATTATTTAACAAATTGCTTTAACACGCTCCTTATGAAGTAATGAGTGTGTGGTGGTTCTTAATAAAGTATTATAATTTAGGCTATTAGGTCTTGAATTTATCATCTTAGATTGTTTCTAGGGCCAGTTTAGTATGAGTTTAAATTGTGGTGACAGTGTGTATGTTACATAAAAAGTTGTCTAGTTGTCGTCTTTTCTGTTATCCATATCAAAATTGTTTTAGTTATCTCCTTTTGTCACAAGATTAAGTATTAGTTGCTTGGTTAGAAATTATACATATCGACCTGTAGATGATGTCATGGAGAGTCGTGTCATAATACGCTTTTGAAGACGCCTTAGTAATTGGACGATGTTTCGACCATGTGATAAACAAAATAATGTGGATTATATTCCATTAGACGAAACTAGCATTACTCATTACATGCTGCTATGGATTTTCCGCAGGGTGAGACCTGACGAGGAAAGATATGCTAGGGAAGACGATGGTCTTTTTCCAAAGTGACGTGTTTCTGCACATGTATTGATGAAAGCGTTCACACCCAATACCAGTGCAAACGCTTACTTCTCAATATGACAGTATAATTTCTGATTTTCTTGAGAGGGGTGCAGCTCGATGTTGTGTGAAGTCACTCTGTTGTTGTCTTAAGACTCTTCCTTGAGCACAAAGGGATATCTACTGCCAGTTATATGGGTACTTCCGCTTTGCAGTGGTGCGCTAGAATAAGGGTTTTGATCAGTACGAAAATTAGGACTTTCAATGCCTTATGTTAATAAAGTTTTGTTAATGTGAATTGTACTTCCCTTTTTAGCTTGTGTAGTTGATCTGAAAGGTTACTTCTTTTGATTCGTATTTTGAACAATAATTAGTTAGTTAAAGATTGATTTTACATCTAGAGAATTCTTTGATGCTATGGCATTAAGTGCTGTATTTTTATCAGGGCAATTTAATACCCTATGCAGAAAATGATATGATTAAATACATTTAATTCCTTAGCTGTAAAATAGCTTTTGGTGAGCTTCAGTGTGACACAAAATAACTACGTGGATGTTGAAAGTTCCTTTTGTAACTTTTTTCGTTCCTTCTATTGGACCTTCGCCATATGTGTCTAAAATATTCGTAAAATTTATTACGGATTGTGCAACAAGCTTGTTGATTTGTGTAGTTTGAAGTTACGATGTTTTGAAATTTCCCAATACCAGTGACAAGGGACTGGAATGAGTTGATTATGTGTTTATGTGCTTAGTTTTGTAGGCTTCAAGGGTGACGCTATTGAAAGTAAAGGCACAAAAAGACCCAAGAGCTGTACCAATTACTGCTGCTGCAGAGCAATATATAAATGTAAGCTAAGGATGGCGATATATTTCGAAGAAAGAGGAACTTTGATTTTTTGAATAGGAAGTAATTGGTTATTTATCATGTGTCTACATTTTTACCTTTATCGATATTTTATATATTTTGTTTCATTAGCAACTTTTTAATTCTTAAAGGAAGGAAGCAGGAGGTAACTCAACGTAAAAATTGCGTAAAAATAAATGTAGTCAGGTGTGTTTTTGTTTAGTACGCAGTTGGTTTTTTGAACACTTTGAACACCATGCTATTCTTCCGACCACTTTGCTGAGTTTTGATTGCCATTATCAAATACACGAGATCATAAGTTATGACACGTGATTTTATTACTGCTACGCGTCAAGTACACAATGGATGATCTCTCTTGAAAGCAGATTTTAAACATTAAAGTAGAGAAGTTGCAAATAGTATTTTTGCTGCAACACGTAAATGTACTATGAGATAGGTGTAGTTGTGTAGCCTAGTTACTCTTTAAAGTGTGACCCAAACAAGCTGGTTTTCTTGATATTGAAAATGTCTGCAAGGTTAATAATGATTGTAAATCACCTTTGAATATGCATACTGTAGCATAAAAATTAAACTTTGTTAAACTGGTAATATCATCACCACTGTGTGCCATATTTTTTGTTATTTATAATAAAATATGACCATTAAGTTTAGCCTCTTTCTCAGCTTATCTAATGGAGGCTGCTTGTGTAATAAGCAGTAATCTGGCGTGAGTAGGTTTATTGTTAAGAAGATGGCGACGTAGCAGCATGAGAGCACTACGCATAATATATTGGCTTTATCTAAATGCGACACACAGCAACATAAGCTACAGGTTCGCTGTTAAAAGATCCCCTTGTTTTCATGCAGAATACTGATATCATAGTCAACTTTCTCGTCACTGGCTTACTTAAAGAAAGTCTAGCAGTCTGTAAAGAGCTTTCAGTTTACCATGGGAAGATACAGTTTTTTATTTCCCTTTAATTTTCTTACTACTCCAAGAAGCTGTAAACATTGGTGTAGATACCGTGATAAGGATTTGTTGCAGCAGGGACAGTCATTGTAGCTTAACGTCGTCGTAGCGCTGACAGTTATCAAAGAACTACTATATTTCTGAGAATATTCAAAAGATTTCATTGTGTCTAAAAAGTTTGTGTCCTCGGTGATCTTTCCTTTTGTAATTACACTCACCCAATTTATAGTCTGTATATTGTAAAAAAAGATAAATTAAATTTTTGTGGGTTTTGCTTCATTTTGGGTTATTCTTTACAATCAAGAGGCACATAAAACAATATAAAATATAAGAGCCACTATGATATGCATGGAACCTAAGCTCTATTAAATCCTATCATTTTGCTAGAATCACAGGTAATAAATGTTAAGGCGCCCCAATTTTAATGATGGTTTGAAACATATGTCTCAATTTACGTATGTTGGCTTTATCATATCTTCCCTTTCACTCCAAAACGGAGATAAGAGAGGGCGTAATCAAAGGTACAGGTTGAAAGATATGTATAAATTGTTTAATAGCGTCGACAATTGTCCATTTGTAAACTATTTCTGTTTACCTATGTAAACATAGTTTTTCCAGATGTGTTTATTTTTATAACACATGTAACATGCTCTTACGGAATTCAAATAACTGTAGGAAAGATTAATTTTGATTATTAGTTTAAAGTGCAACAAAGAATAAATTACAAAAGCGCAACAGCCACCATAAATAGTTAATCAGAGTGATCATTGTTGCTACACATCCGCCACAAAGTGTAATTCACAACAAGGTTGAATGTGTGCAAAGCATAGTATAGCACACAAGCTAAACTTTGATCTACAATTAGCCATTTTAACAATTACCAAAATATTTAGGTCTAAACTGTAACAGGTATTACTGGAAGGGCAGCTGAAAAGCTATTTGTCAAACTTATAGAGCAGATATTATTTTAAGTCTGAGAAAAATGTTCCAGATTTTACATTGTATAACTTAGGTCTGTTGTGTAATACAAAGACATATTGTCAGTGATTAATCACAAAATACTATAAAAGCATTCTAGGCTCCAGACTTCCACCTGTTAAATGGAAACTGTTTAAAAACCAAGGATTTGAAATGATAACATTTGAAAGACACTAGAGAAAAAATAAGTTGCTATCAGGATTCGAGCTCTACCAGTTGAGCCCCACAAACCACGATGTTCATATATTCTATTTCTCTAGTCACCACATTAGTTCCTCATCATTTATGAGAACGCATTAACATCAATCTCTACTCGGTTAGAAAACCAACCTCTCTGCACCGTCTTACTTGATCAATGCCGTAATTCTATGCTAAATAGCGCAATGAAAACTGCAAAATGTTCTGGAGAAGGGGGACTCCGGTATGATGAGCTTTGAAAAATACTACAGCGATATAAAGTATGTAGCCACTGATATTCGAACCCGAGATCCGCGCTTTGCTGGGTTTGCATAGAATATGTTAAAATCGCGATTCACCTTAGATTGGTTAGAAAAGCAATGAATAATTGGGCTCCTTGTTCGAATCGCGGTAGTGACGTATTTAATATTCCTCTAAAGTTTCTAAAACTTTTCAAATGTAAGTATAAGATGCATTACAGCTTCTGTTGTTTTACAAATTTGGTTTATTTCTGATTAAGTGATATGCGATATGATAAATGTGCTTAGCGATGAGTTTTCCTGTGGCTCTATAACTCCAATTTGAATGCAAGAAAGACTTATTGGGCATTGATGGTTACCACTGACTCAGGTGGGCGGGGCGTGCCTGCAGATCTCTTTCTAGATAGATATGTAACCGCCAAACATGTTATGATGTTGAAGCTTATCTGCCTTCTTAAAATTTATCTGCAATAAAGTTGCCGTACGAAACTTCACACTTCATTTCTTAGTACTATGACGTAAGTCGTCAGCACGATCATAACTTGCTAAAAAAAACCTTTTTATGGTTTTACTCCCTTCTGAAAAATAGTGTAATATTGTTGATGTATTAATTTCCAGTCAAGCTTCTTGTTTATTTGCCATATTGTTGTCGGTAAACTTCAAAATTGCCAAAAATATGTCAGTATATCTGATCACATTTTACAGAAACAAGCCTATTGCCATCAAACCTCTGCTTTATATTCAATTCTTAAAGCTGGAAATCATTTTTACGCTTATAAAAAATCATACTGGGTAAGAGAATTGGTAACAGTCCAAAGAATTTCTGAAGCAAGAACGAAAGCATTTACAGGACAGCCAAATTTAAATGGTATTGGCAGTCATACAGTCACATTTGAAGGGTTGTCACATTTCAAAGATGGTCACGTTCCAACGGCCATCATATTCGCAGGACAGTTGCTTTTGAAGTAGAGTCAAAGTCATAGGTTAGCGCTAATTAGGTGTGATTAACTGTGGTACGACCAAATCGAAAACTGAAAGTAGTGAAGCTGGTTTTACAATGTTTTTCTCCAATTGCGGAGGACAAATCCTCCTCCGCCTAGTGTGGGACACAGGCCCCTAAAGTGAGCAAGGTGAGCATATGACAAAGCTAAGTCTACATTATTTAACCCTGAATAACAATACTTATCCCATTTTTAAACAAAAGGCAGGTGTTTTCAATACGATCAAACTACAGGTACCTGGGTCACGTTTTATTATTGAGCAATACACTAATATTTCCATATGCGCAAAGTTGGGTGTGTCAGTACCATTCAACACAGACCAAAAGTGCCTTTTATCCAGTCGCAAAATCAATTGATACTGCATACTTTCTTTCACTAAATATTCTGCATCATGAGCCTGGAATGATTCATTCAATCAACAGTAAAAAGGTTTCCCTGCCTGCGTATTAAAGGTTAAAACACAAAATACCGTATGTTAATAATTTTTAGGTAGCTTGTAAAACGTAAACGCGAAATTGAAATCTTCAAGAAGGGACAGAAAATCAAACGCCATGCTGCATCACGTACATTCACTTTTAATGAGTTCTGCACGCTCAATGTGAAAACCTATGGAGTGCAAACGTACCGCTACATCGCACCCTCAAACTTTCTCGTCCTGCTTACAGTTATCTTGTATAACCTTTTGGGCTGTGGTACAACTATTTTCCGACCTTTTAAATATAACCTTGTTAAAATTGCGTTAATTGAAGTAATTGAAAAAAATTGCCTAAAATTTCAGAATGACAGGGGGTTGATTTCCCAAAAGGCTAGCACTGTCGTCAGGTTAAGCTTCTGGCTATAAAGTACTCTACTCTCTGATAAAATTCACATATATGTGGGCACCGCCTCTAGCCCAGTCAGTAAAACTGTTCAAGCCCTTAAATAGCATTATCATCTACTTGGTTAGTAATAGTCTCCTTCTTGTGTGTACACAGCATCAACGAAACGACTTTCTTTATGCTAACAGTGACAATTTCGACGCACGAAATACAATTACAATACTCAAAAACTAATTGTCAATATATTATTTATTGCTTTTCAAGACAATTTACACAAGGTTTAGTAAGGGACTTCAATTACAGATCTCAACTATACGATTGCCTTATAACTAGTTATCAATGATCAAAAGGGCTTTCATGTTCAATCAAACACATTCTTTACCCAATGTAAGTGTAGTTTAAAGTGATTAAGTGTGGGGAGACCTAAAGTAAACCAAATGCATTTTTAAAACCCTTGTTGAGAGAAGCTCATTTAAAAAGGAATTGGTCTATGTGATTAAGGCCTTGATTGAATGTTTTCCTTGAAAAACAATTATAAAATTCTTGAAGGCAAATGCTTAGCACTAGGTGTCTTGTGTACTGCGAGAATGCAGTCCCAAAAATTTACACAGTTTTCTTATCAAGTATTCTCCAGCATTACGATAACTAGTGTAACAGAGGCCATTTACTGGTATGTCATTTGTACGAGCAACATAAGATATTGTTCTGCTGGCAATTTTAAAATATCAAATGTGTTATAGTTTAGTCTACAGTTTTCTTTGAGATTTCCTATAAATTTTCTTTGCAAATGACCGTTTCGACTAGTTCTTAACGTTTGCGCAAAAGAGTTAATCAAACCATAATTTTGGCTCTTATGACTGGTTCGTAGCAATCACATGATTGACAGCTGGTATATGTGTGTTGCTAAGCTAGTCGCCCACTGTAACTGTAGCGTGTTGTTCCCAGTAGAGCTCTATCCAATTTCCGTCTGTGTCTTGCCGTTTCAAAATAGGTCATTTGTTTTACCTTTCCAAATGTTTGTACATGGTCAGTAAACAAAACGCTCAGATTTTCATTTCTTGGTTTGTCTTTTCCCCATAATATTCTTAAAATAAAGACAGTAGTATTGATGACCTTGTCTTTACGGAATCAACACCGCACTTCTGCTGCTTCTCAAGGTGTTCTAAGCATCGTATGGCTAACAAACATTCTTACTGGTTCTGTAACAATGTTTAACAGTTTAAAGCTGACAAATGTATTTCAGGACTTTTAGGTTTTAACTTACATAAGATAAAACTGTATAATTTATTGGTTCAATTTTATTTATAGTTAAACCTAAACCATTACCATATTGCGCTATACTGTAAATTGCTCTAACTGTAACAAAAGCAAGCCTAACGGTAACGCCACCCAGTACTTGAGTTTGTATCAGTTGGAATTTCTAGTGGCACATAATGGAAAATGAGATTACTAACAATTGAGTTTAAGCCGTTGAGTACGTTTCTCTGTGACAGGTGTTATTGTTTTGGAAAACAAATGACGACAGCAATTACTGTTTATCTCTGAAGTGACGCAACAGTACGGACAAAGACCTTTTTACCAAGTACTGTGAACAGGTACTGCCCACACAGTAAACAACCGCCCAGGAAGAGAAGCAAAACAACAATCTGAAATCATTAAGCAATCAAAACTTGCACCCATAATGGCATCAAGCAATACGATTCTCAATAATTAAATTCATAATTGTTTGAACCATTTTATTTTTATTGTTTTCACAGTTTGCAACATTAGTGATTATAGTTTTACAATTATAATCGTTTCGTACCAGACCTTTCGGATTCATTTTTTTGTGAGACCGGTGTTTAAACAGCTTCCGGGATTTTGAATAAAGCAGAAAAAACAGCACTTGTGAGCAACAAGGATTAATGTTGTTTCTGTAATGATATAAATACGAAGTATTGTAAAGAAATTCGAAAAGCAAGACCCAACTCTAGGTATTACTTTTTACTAAGTATGCAGGCCTTAGGCTTTGATTCGAAGCAATGGTGAAAATTTTGTTTCATTTGGTTTAGCACTTGAATCTGTTGCAAATAGTTATTTTGCTAACTTTCAAGATATCTATTATATTATATCATCATCAAGCCCCCTTTCCACAAATATGTCCAAACGTCACTACTTTCTCTAAAACTTTTCTTGCTATGTTATTAGAAGTTGTGTCTGCTTGTCATTGATCAATGAATTTTGTTGAACTGTTTCATGTAGAGATCTTTGGTAACTTTTACAATCAAGTCGAAATGCTCAAGACAGAGAAAGGTAATTAATTACCTTAGGTATTACCAATTTATTATTGGTATTACACTGCGTCAAGCTGTAGTAGGAAAAAACCTTTGAAATTGTACACGCAACACATGAATATCCCATCGACAACAGGAATTTATTTTTCATTTCGTAACGAAAGAGGCAAACTCATAATTTTATCTTAATCCTAATATGAGTGAGTTTTTTATAACCTTTCTAAAAGAGCTGGGACAGTTTGATTATATCCTTCACAGGGGTAATTTTTCCCTTATAACTCTTGCTTTTCTTTATTTGTTGTCACTAAACGTGGCTGAGCTTAAGATCAGACAAAGTATGTAAGAAAAAATCGTAAATAACACCATAATTACGTCATCATATTCTCTGATGTTGTTTATATTTGAAAATCAAAGGTGTAACTTAAATATGTATTTTATTTTAAGCAACATTATATATATATACATGTAATATAGCGTATATATATAATATATAACGTACATGTAATAAAACATGTATATATACCATATATATATATACCATATATATACATATATATATGTATTTATCACGAGTGGAGCATTACCACAATAGCTTAACTTTTTCACTAAGGGCACTGAGGGACTTGATGGTCAAATAGTTAAGGTTTGGGTTTTCCAGCCAATGGGTCGGGGGTTCGAATCCCCTTAGTGAAACGGCAACCAAATGGGCAATGCTTCTTGGATAAAACTGCTTAGTTTATCTTTTCCTGTATGTTATAAAACGTAAACGTTGAAGAGCTGCAGCCGCTGAAAAACGAGCGTATGTATGAATGGCTTTACCAAAATATACATTTTACGAACTTTAATAAGGGACGTAAAAATATATCTCTGCTACCACTTGTTATTTCAATCCTAACAAAATATATAAGAAAAATATGGGTATTCTTTGAGGAAGTCGCGCTCAAGAAAATGTTAAATTCTATAACAAAGTTTTGGCTATTTAAACAAAGATAAGGGTAGAGGAAAGTTGCAAATTTCAGGTCTCTTCCTCAAACCAGTCAAAAATTCAGTAGGAAATAATTTGCTTCTGGAAAAAGGCCTCTCTCATTCTAAACCCCATTCCTATTTGGGCTTTTTGATACCCTCTATCAGCTTGCACTGCCATTTTCCTACCCTTTCATTTTAAAAAACTGAAAGTTTCTGACTTTCAAATTTGCTACTATGAAGTTGTATATGCCTTCCGGAAGGAAACGGCAGAGTACAGCATTGCTACAGTTGAAACTTTATAACCTTTCTGAGAAGTCGTTAAACAAACATGCACAAGAACTGCTCAGATTTATTCAGACACAAGCAGAGTTATTACCGTAGAGCGCATTCTGAATGACTTCTTGTTTTTTATTAAGTAAGACTAGCAATCAGAGAAATAGATTTATGACAGGATGCTCTTATGCCTGTTGTATGCATACAGTTCTGGGTAGCTCTAAATTAAAACGTAGTGAATAGATCTCTTAAATTTTCTCGCAGGCAGTGAAGTTGAAAGCCCCGTCCTTATATCTGATCAAGGCCGACCCTCCGGTTATCAAAATTAAGGGCCTATTTTACACTTTATTCAAAGTTACCAAATGTCTCCCAGACCTCACCCCTCAGTTTAAAAGGTAGTTTAATATGGTAGAAATAATCCTGTCAACAACAGAGTACTAATTAAGGGAATCAACCGTTTTTAGTAAACGTATAATAACCACTACTCGTCATTAAAACTATCCATAGTTTTTTTTGTTTTTAAATTTTCCATAACCAGTACTTAAGTGAATCAGAGAATTCTAGATATACTAATCGAGTTTAAATGGAGCCTGTATGCCCCATTGACTAAATTTTGAAGTGTTTAAAGGCAACTTTCCAAGGTGTCTAAAGACACAATTTAATGGAGCTCATCGATTCCCATCCGGAATGGGAGGCTAGTTCCGTGTAACTTGAACAGCGGTTAGCCTGAATCTGTTACGTAAGAAAAAGATTCCACTTTAGTTTCGTTAAATTGTTTAATTACTAAATCCACTCCAATAAAGGCCTTTCTGTTGTTTTCCATAATTAGTTTCTCCCATTTTTGCTATCAAAGGTGCGAAAAGCACATTAAAAATTCGATACACGACCGCCTGCTCTCTCTTGCTAATTACAGTGTAGAGTTAATTGTGATTCTTTCAACCTCCAGCTAACCTTTTATTTTGAATTGAACGTTGTACTGAATTTGTAAGGACGGTTACAGTCACGATTAATTTATTGTATTTGCTGAAATTTGATTTAGAGAAACTACCTGCTCCTAAGCTACGAGCACTTTTCCATTAAAGATCCAGACCTCTCTTGGTTTGATCAAAAATTCAACAAGAAGAAAAATGACCATCTCTAAAATCCGGATTATTAAAATATTCATTCCATGAACAGATGGGCATGCTGCATACAGACATGGCAGGTCATTATCGTAATAAAAGAGTTTTGGCGAAGTGAGAATCAATCTATTGCTCCTTCCAAGGTGTTTCGATATCGGAACAGCCATCGATAAATGATGTTCGTATTTATGTGTTAAAAAGCAAGGTAAGGCTCTTCGTTATATTTATGGTTACAATAATTGCCTTGTTTTCTTGTGTGCAAGTGCGAGACTTGTGTCTTTAATATATCTGTATATATATGTATATATCGATGGAAACAAGTCTTTTATCTGCGGTACAAAAGATCTTATACGCTAGATTAATACTTTGCTCTGGCAATCCAGGCTCAGTATTTAGTAGTTATAGTACTAAACGAACACAACTGAGTGAAAAATTGAGACAATCGCTATCAGGACCTTGTTTAGTGTACTCAACGTTGTTAATGCTAGTTTGTATCTATTCAATAATTTCGACGAACAGAAATGGCCAGTTACACAACTTTCTGCTTTAATAAAATTAAGAGAACGCTGAAATAAATAATAAATTGTTCAGACTAATTGCAGGAAAGCAAGACTTGATGGATCATATCTGAAATTCGTTAGGTTTCATAACAGAGATTGGAATCAAAGAAGGGTTGACATATTTTGCTAGTTGTAAACAAAGGATTTTGAAAGAGACATGTTTCCATTTGCTTCCCTAGTGGAATAAGTTATTGTTTTCTATCTCCACTTTTCCATGGAATGTAAAAGGTGTACGTAATCAATGGTAACAAATTGACCGTACTTTCCGGTTTGTGAATTTGAAAACTTAAAGAAATTTCCAGTCGGTTAGAATATTGATGCTTGGTGATATGTCAAGACAAATACACGTCGCTCAAAGACTTCGTGTTTCATTCGGCTACATTCCATTGTAGGTTCATCTAGCCATGTTATCTGTTGAGCGGGTTGAAGTGACCGAAAGCAGAATACCTTTTTATGTTAACTGCTCGTGTTTAATTTCCTAAGAAAGCTCATGATTCTTCCTATGTTCTTGCTAGGACATCTTGCAATATGCTTCTTTTCACAATACACAAAGACTTTTATACATGATGACTCGGTAATGTTAAAGAAGTTTACTTGAATTCGCTGAAGGTTGCGTTGCTAAAGTATCCCAGTATATAGTACCTAACTTTTTTAATTTCGTCAACTATACTAGATTCTCTCTTGTTACTAGTTGTGAAGCTGTTAAAATTTTTCATTGTCGACATGACAACATTTGCCATAGTACAGTCGTGAGCGAGTCTCTCACCTTAAAGAAAAACTGTATAAATTCCTATGTTTTAGCTTTTCATTATATTAGCAAAAAAGTAGCCTAGATATCTTTGAATTTTGCTCCAAGTAATCATATAAAGGCAGAGTAGAAAAGTTTGTTCCCGTGTTAACAGGTTGTAGCACAGCTAAAGAATGTTTAAATTTTACATCGATCGCAAGAATATGGGAAACTTGGTGGCCTTGTTACTTCTTTCCCGTTCTTAGTTATTTATTAAACTTTGTATCTTAAACATAAAACAATTACATACAAAGGGATCATCGAACCAAAACAAACAAAATATTAACTCTGAAATCGGCAGACAGAGAAGTACGGCTTTCTTGCATGAAGACATCTGGTTCATTATTTGGACCCCTTGCTGTTCTGCAATTGAGTTCACAACAAAATTCATTAGCATTGTAGCTTTCAGTTAAGCAATATCAATTCTCGGTACATGAATTGAATTTGGATTCGCATTTTTGGCCAGGGATCGTTTAGCGTTTACTATTCTCTACAATAAGGGCAATAAAAAAGATAAAAACAACATCGTTGGACTATCTTGAATATGGGATTACAAGAGGCTTGAAGAATGTTTTCACCTGTAACAGACAGGCTATTTCTTATGAGAGCCTTACTGGGTCATTATCACCATTTCTAATATTTACCACCCAGTAATACCTGTGAAAGCTATCAAGACCTAAAAAGAACTAAATATTATTTTAAGTGTGAACTGTAATCAAAAGACAAGCTAAAGTCATGCCATGATAGTGATCGAAAGAGTCAATCTTCGCTGACCACAAGCAAATCTTATTTGTCTATCTAATGCCTCACTTCAAAATTATTCCGATAAGCGTGACCAGCTTAACTCAATCTAATACACTTTTTAAAAATTGGCTGTAAGCATTAAACCGAGAGTTCGTGTGAAATTTTAGAGATCTTTCTTAACTACAGAAGAAATTCAAGACAGCAATATGCTTTTGATTCAACTCGCTCCAATTGTAGGATATTAAATAATTTAAAAATCGATTTACTTGCCATCGTTTGCTATTTAATGCATACATGCATTGACAATCTTTGAGTAAAAACTCGACCGTGTTATGGAGTCTGCCAGTTGGTATTAAACGATTTAAAGCGGATGTTTCCCGAGTAACCTAGCTGACATGGCAATGAAATACCTCTAGACTGTATAACAACATTGAAATTCCTTGGCAATGACTAACCAGAGGTTTTATGTGGGCTAAGAATAATAACAAAAGAAATCACTACTAAAAGATGTTTAAAGATGACAATCCCGCCTCTCAGACTTCTCTAATTTATGCGATTAACTTATATGACGACGTAGTAGTTGGTAAAATGGCGTTTTCTACACTCTCCAGCTCGTAATTATTTTACATGACTTCCAAACTAGGCCATTGAACGAAGGTTTAGAATAAACTGATTTCGTAACCCTTCTCAAAACATAAGTATTATTAGTTTAACTAAGTTAAGATTTAATAAAATTTTAATTTTCACTTTCCTAAAAATTAGGCAATCAAGTGAGGGTACTGTTGGTAAGAAACTTGATAATAACTCACTTAATGAAAGAAATTGCTGGAAAATGTGAGGGATAGGCGAAAATTCTAAACGGACTTTTTTACCATCCTTGATAAAAGTTTTCTATGAGTCAAATTCTCTAGCTCTTTTACTTTGTAATAAATGATCCCATACCTGTCTTCCGTACAATAACTTGTTGTTTTTATTACTTACAGTTGCTTTTGTCCACACAGGCTTCTATCAAACCAAGTGTTAGCACAAGTAAAATTTGTGATCGGTAACGTTAGAGTTATGGAAAGTGTCAGAAAGGTATTTTAGTTCGATTAATTTAATACTATAAATTAAAAGCAAAAAGAATCAAGGGGAAAAATTGGCCACCGTGCCTCACCATAACGGCCGAAATTTGTAAAAAATGGCTTAAAGATCCAGACCATTGTTGAAAGCTACTAAAATGCAACGGCACAGAAAACAGAATGAATGGTAGGCCATGTGTTTTTCTTAGATCCACATTTGTATCCCCGTTAACCTTTAATGATCTTTCTATGTGTTTCAGACTTAACTTGAGAAAAGTTGGTCGCACAGTAACTTTTAGTGATTTGCAGTTTTTGGTTTTGTGTAGCCATGGTCGTGTTTTCTTGGGACTAAAGTAAGGCTGGTTGTCAACATTTCCTTGAGTTGCATCTCCACTATTCCCATCAAGGTTTGCTGCATTTACTAACGATACCCATCACCCATTGCTTGATCAATTAGGAAAGATCGATAAGTTATAATCATATGCTATGATCATGAAAAGACTGCTTGGATCACCTCTTTTAAAGTAGTGTGTGGCTGTATTTAGGAAACGAAAGGACTGTTTGTAAAAGATTAATGTAAACTATTACTAAACAATTAAGTCTGCATGATTTTAGATTAAAACGTAGATTTGCTTTGGTAAAATTTCCATTCACTTTACATTTTGAATATTAATTCATTGTTCTATTAATAAAATTAACGTCCTATGAACAACGTAACCTTTTAATCTCTTTAGTTTAGCACCACGTCGGCTCTCCACGAAGACAGTATGGTATTCCTTAAAACTTTATGACTAAAACCATCAAGTTTGCCTTCCTTAAAATTATCAAATTAAATGTCATACTTAATGACGTTGTGACAGTTAATGCTCAGTGAAAGCTGCAATCCTTTACACCCACACTTTGCATCCTTTATCGCGTTCCGTTTGAATCTAGTGAAAGGAGTGACAGATAAAATTTCTTACCATACTAGGGACGTTACAGAGAAACGCTTACGTGAGTTGAGCGGATCCGCTTTCATGGATCAACTTTTGCTACGCTTTCTGTGTCTCTTTCTTTTAATATATTCAAGATTTTCCTTTGTAGAAGTAAACAAGACAATTATGATTGTTCGATAGTTTCTCATTCAGAAGTTTTTATTAGAATTGTAAGAATTGTTAGGTATGCACAGATGGTTTATTGGACGCAAATTGTTCTTGATTTATCATACCTACCAGTATATAACAGTCAAAGATGATGAAAATTTTGAGTCTCACGAAATCGTCTACAGATTTTTCTGTTTTAAAATAGAAAGGCATATAGCATTTGCTATTAAACAGGGAGTATTATCATCTAGATAATGAACAAAGCAACAAACTAGAATATAGCCTGGTGATTACATCTACACAATTTTTCTTCATATGTAAATTAGGTAAAGATCACAAGTAGCATAATTTGACGCTGAAAACAGGCTTGAAGGATTGCTTAAATGTTCGCTTTTAATTTGGACAAGCGTCTTGGTGTCGAATATATAATATTGAGAGTTACGACGATAAGAGGTTGCCGGAGCAATCATCGATTTCACTATTTGGGGGATCGACTTAAGTCGAAGTTGATCTCTCGTATCTTCAGCAGACACCTATCTCTACTTACCAAAGTGTACTATAAATGTACTATAAGGTACATACTTTCCAAAATGTACTATAAATGTACTATAAGGTACATACTTTCCAAAATGCACTATAAATGTACTATAGGGTACATACTTTCCAAAATGTACTATAAATGTACTATAAGGTACATGCTTTCCAAAATGTTCTATAAATGTACGATATTGTACATACTTTCCAAAATGTACTATAAATGTACTATAAGGTACATACTTTCCAAAATGTACTATAAATGTACTATAAGGTACATAAGTATGTATTCAAAGTCTCTATTTCCTTATTTTTGCACTCACGATAGCTACAGTTCTAACTGAGAGTGAAGATATACATATTAGCTCGCGATAGTAGAATACTACAAATTTCTATACTTCTAACGTGCAACTCGCCAGGTCGCCAACTGGCGAGATATATAAATTAGTACAGAATGCCAGTAAATACTTTTGAATGTGTTTAAAAGACATGACGTGTTCGTTTTGCCATCAGCTCAGATGTATATATTGTGCTGATCTCATTTCATGACAATCTCATCCCTTCTTCTGTTAGGATGACACAGCATCAATCATATCTGCATTAAATAAGTACTCTTTTCAAGTTAATGAAGACAACCTCTTATGCCTGGGGAACTCACAAAATAGTAGTGAAGGAGAGGCACCATTTGGCGAACCTTCTCCTGGTGGCTGGGTTTCGGCACCAGCGCCTGAAATTCCGCCAGTTTCTTCTCCCGAGGACGAAGTTTCAAGCTTTCACGAAACGGTCCACTGCCGCTTGCCTCCTGAAGCATCAGATGCATATACCATGCCAGATGATATTGATGTTGTTGTCATAGAGAAAGGAAAGAACGAACCCCTTGGTCTAGGGATAAGTGTTGACCGTAAGACAACAGGAAGCCGAGGAGGTGTCTTCGTTCGACATTTGCGTCCAGGAGAAGCTGCGTCCAAAGCCAGGGGACAGAAGGGTCAACTCGAGGAAGGAGACGAATTGTTGCTGGTTAACGATCAAACTTTGGACGGAGTAGAACAGAATGAGATCATGCAAATCTTTCAGCATTTGCCAGCGCGAAGTATTTTCGTGGTGAAAAAGAGAGGTGATATTATACCATTGCATTCAAAACCAACTGAAAACGGTAGATGTCTCAGGGAAGTAATATCACAGTCGTCTGTCGATGCGAATGCAAATACAACACCTGATATGCCAAATATAATTTACGACAAGGGAAAAGAAAGGCCTGCAATTCCCTTTATTAAGAGACGGAGCATCCTTCCCGACTCATTTTCCGAAAAAGACGTGAATCTTGCCAAGCTGAAGAAGAAATTGCAAGCTAGTGGTGTAATGGAGACGCTAGGAAGGACATCCAAGCCAAACCCGTTAGCAAGGATGGCAAATTTGTCCGGTTTGAATGGAGTATTATCTAGGTCATCTTCAGCGGCATCTTCTAAAAACGCAGCTCTGCTAGATCACAAAATGGGAAGTAGTACAGTATCGAGATCGTCATCGGCCCTGACAGTAAAAGGGCTGCTCATTAATTTGAGTCGGTCACCAACAATGGCGCATGCCCACATTAGGGGCCTTGAAGATCAGCAGATTGACCCCAAGGATCTTCTGCTTCCGCTACCAGGAGACATACCAGACGGTTTCAATGTTCGAGTCATTTCTATAAAGAAGTCATCAAAGGCTTCACTTGGATTGAGCTTAGTACCGGCAACTGGTGCTTTGGAGGATTACTTTAAGGTAAGCTTTCAAAGCTAAATTTTGCCTGTTTTTATCGCTTGCTAGAACACGAAAACTTCAAATTCACGATGTGTCACCACTGATTTTTCTTGCACCACCCTTTTTATTACCCATTCAGAAATGCTAGCCAAACACTGGCCATTCAGATAGTAACTTTGTTATGGGAACTCGTTTTGAAATCAACCGAACCCAGGCACGTTATACACTTCTTATAGTTTTCGCGTGCTCACAAAATGCTAGATCACTCTTTCACGTGAAGTATTCAGACATGAATCATATAAATACATAATCTTTCAGTATGTAAAGGAAAGATATTTTTGCTCTGATTTCGTCTATGTTGTAGCTCCTTCAGGTATTTGACGCACATTCCCCCCCAACCATTGGTCCATAGTTTATACTGCGATCCAGTTTTATCTGGTCTTTATAAAAGGGCTTGTTCTCACGTCAGGATACATATTTGCACGAATTAAACTGATGAGTGTGTACTAAAATGTGTCTTTGGTATTTACTAATGAGCTTTGTATTTTAGGCCCATCTACACGCTATTATCATGGGTTTTATGCAATTTTTCCTCGCTTTTACATAATCGTGGAATTAAACGTTTTAGTCATTATCTCGTATTTTGTCGCCATTACCTTATTCTGTGTTATATCAGAATAGATTATTATTGTCTTAAAGTATATCATGGTATTTGGTATTCAGTATTCAGTATTTATTGTAAGAGATGATAGGAAAGTGTAAGTCATGATGTCTAATCCCATCATGATATTTTAGATAATACAAAATCTGTTTCGCTGGTCATCTAAAAGTGTTGCGACAATTTTGTTATCATGTGCTCCTCAACTGCTAATGAACGGAGTATGATGGCTGCTCTCTAATACATCATTCCAAAGTGACTGAATCATTTGAATTTGTATTTTTGTTGAACTACTCTTTTGACAAAGCCTCCACTAGGCACCCAGTCTTTCTTTCTAAAAATAACTATGGTTTTTCTGGCGTTTAGTGACGCATATTTGTGACAGCGTTTATTTGGCCCCGTAACACTGTCCATGAGACCTGACGAAATCTTTAGACGAAACATCAAAATGTAGTTTCCTATAATTCAAAATATGCTCGTAAATGCCACGTAATGTTAACTATACCAGCTGAATAGATACTCACATTATCATAGAGTTTTTGTTACCTTATATAAATTCATGACGGCAGTAACACCAAGCAGCAAAACGGTACACACTGCTTGAGAATTCAAGATTGTAAGATTAAAAAATTCAAGATTATAAGATTAAAAATCTACAGGGAGTGGCAACAATCTGTACACCTGATATCGGCCCCTAAAAACCGCAAAGCTTTTCTACTGAAGATCGACAGCAATAGTCTTTTGATCCACCTAGCAACAGTTAGTGATATAATATTTGTGACTGTGTATATTTGTTTACATATCCAACAGCTCCTACCAAGTTACGTGTTATTTCGTGATATTTACTTTCCTTGTTCTCATTTACATCAGATTCGAAGAATTCTGCCTGGGTCTGTTTGTGGCGAAGATCGACGGTTAATGGTCGGCGATTGTTTGTTTTCTGTCAATGGTAGTTCGATGAAGGATATCAGCCATCCGGTCGCGTTACAGACTTTAAAAAACACCCAAGACTTTGCCCATATCGTTATTATCCGTGAGGCTGGACTAGACATCAGTGATAACAGTGCAGATGATGAAGAGGGAAACCCCATACTTGGGGAAATCCCAAGAGTTAGCAATCAATATCCGCACCAACCTAGAAGGGAATCGATGTCCAATAAAGGGGCAATCCCGGGAATTCTAGACGGAGATTTTAAATCCGCAGCTTATCACAAACCCATAATTCGGACCAATACCATTGAAACAGTGTCCAGTGTCGCACCAAGTGACATCGGTACGATTTCCTCGCAGCCGAGGATACGGCGTTTGGATCTTGAAAACAAGAGCGAAACATTTAACTATGGATCCGAAAAAGCGCTGAATTTGAAACAGCGCCCGCATTCGATCGCTGCGCCCAGTGAGTTCCAAGACGTATTGAATCGTAATTTAACGAGTGCCAATACGGGATCAGCTGCAGCAAGCAGTATTAGGACCTTAACAGATGGTAATAACTTGCAAAGTGATGACAATGGTTCCATAAGCGATAGTGACAGCAATGGAACTATGGAAGATGAGGAGATCGTGCCACTTGCTGTTCCACTTTGTGTTGGGCGGCGCTCGAGTATTAAACCATTTGCAATCGAACTTCAACGGGTTATACGTGGCCTTGGTATAAAGGTCATGCTGGATGAAGAGAGCCAAGTTGTTATCACGGAAATTTTACCGTCGGGATTAGTAAGCAAAGAAGGCAGTATCAGGTAAAATACCGCATATTATCGAGTGGGAAGTCATAAGTATTTCAATACCAATTCATATTCTGGCATTTTCTTGCCTTTAGTAAGTACACGTCGCATCAAAATAAGTATTATATTATTTTAAAAAGGGCTTTGTACAATTGTTACTTTGCGAATCATGAAAATCTCACCCCGTTCAAAATTTAACGCATTTTATATTCTTTGCTTCGAATAAATATCTCAGTTATAAGATGGGAATTTACTTGAGTTTTTAAGAAGTGAGTCGTAATTTCAGTATGTAACTGGGTATGGTTCATTGTATAGAACCTACGACTAGATTTTATAACCAGTGCCTTTTCCTGAAGCCTCTTCTCTATTACTTTTCACTACAAACTGTCAGAAGTAAGTTATGTAAAAAGATGTACTAATTGCAGCAGAGGCAATTTGTAGAATGAATTGGATTACTGAAAATATAAAGTTCATGATACGCGCCACTTTATCAATTCAAAGTTTTTGCACTTAAATCAACGGAAAGTGGCTGAATTTTACAATAATCTCTCAGGTCAAAGCTACTTATTCATAGTTAACGTTCAAGGTTTGGAAAATAATATGTGCTTTTCCGGTATCCACAAGGTAGCTGACCTTCCAATTCATGTTTTATACAAGTATGTGTTATAAAGCTTTCGCAAAAAGATGCTGGTGTATCTTGTCGCTAAAAGTAATGAACTCGACAGTGGAAGTACATGTATTACTGAATACCCATTTCTAAACGAGTTACCCTCATTAATACATTCATTTAGTGGTTTCATAGCTTTCGTGAACGGGCTTGTGTTATGTGGTTTCCCAAACACTGAAACTAAAATGGGTTCATATATATGTATATATGATTACTCGTTGGTATATTTGATCTTACCTTTTACCTCCGGTGCCACTGTATTTTTATGTGTTTATGTACCTCGCCATTTTTGCTATTGTTAACATTCCTTATTTACAAGCCTATCTATTGGTATCATCTTCCTTCGATCCACAGCCATGCAACCGTCGTATATTCTACAGTTGCTTCCCAACCTTTTTATGCCCTGAACCTCAAAAACATTTTGATGTTACCTCACACCCCGTAAGCTTAAGGTAATTATTTATTTCGGAATAAATATTTTTAATCAACTTTGAAAAAAATATGAACAGAAGCAAAACACGTGGAAAAGAACTACAACAGATTAAAAACTCTACGAAAAATTAAAAATTTTCAAGAAATTTTTAGACAGAATAAACGCCCCGATTTTTGAATGTTCGTAAGCCAATTTCAATTTAATGACACTTTCGTTCCTGTTCCTTGGTGAAAATTCTATTAAACTTCGCAATTATGCCAACCAGCATGTCTGCCTGTGCATCCAAGCCACTTTAAGATCGTGCCTCGATTTACCAAAGAGCACTAAATCTAGATGTTTGTTGTTATTTGGCTTCCCCGGGAATGCTATCTGTCACCCCTGGTTGGTTACCTCTATTCTATACAATGCATAGGCTATTACCAGATTGGATGTTGAACTGAAGTTATTTGTATAAACCGGGGATCTGTAGGTTGCAAGCTTAGGCCATATTTCATTCCTCAATTTTTATCGAGGAGATAAAGACGATGATTTTCTTTGCCATGTGTTTGAACGATTATTTGATATCGTAGTGGATTTATAAACCCTATGACGTCTTTGAGTTAGCATTACTATCAACCATCATTGATTCCTGTGATTCATTATTTCTTCCGTATTTAGAGTTGGTGATATCCTACTTTCTGTGAATGGTGAGAATGTTGCCGGAAAACCGGTTTCAAAAGTTGAAGAAATTATCCGAAATATTCCTCGTGGTTCAGTTCAAATCATTGCTAAGGCAGGACCTAATGATGAGGTCAACCCTGATGCTATCGAACAGACACAGCAATTTTCAGGAGAATTTTTAGCTGGAGATCTTAGTAGGTACAGGTCAAACATAGCAGACAAAGATGGCGATTCTTCCACTTACAGGATGGGCATTCGTGATGATGTAAGCGATCTAGAGAGTCTGCCGCCAGCTCCACCGCCACCCTTAATTTCAGATAATCTGCGATTGCGGTTAAAGGGAGACATTTTGCCGGAAGAGAGTATTGCCAGTACGCTACCTTACCACCCAGCCGGTAGACCGTTTGGTCTTGACATTGGTTCCGACAACAACAGTGATAATGAGAGCACATTTACATGTCTCCCGCCAGCCCCTCCAAAACCATCAGGTTTTGCAGATGCTATGTATGACAGTGATGATACTGAGAGCGTCTTTACAGCCTTACCCCCTGCACCAGCACCCCCAGTTCCTCGTGTCGGTAGAAATGGTGACTTAGGTTTATCATCATCGTCAAATATTCCACCCCCGCAAATTCCGCCATTTGAGTCGACACCTATTAAGCCGCGGTCAGGAAGTAGAGACAGTGAATCGCAATTTTCTGTCAAAGGTAGTCCATCGCTTGCAAGACAGAATGCGCTCACGTCAGGGGACTCTTCAGATGAAGATAAAAGCGAAGCCTATCCCCTGCCTCCACCACCACCTGCCCCAGCAGGTATGAGCAGTAATGCAATTGACAGTAGACCTGCTGGATCGCCAAACTTTTCGGACAGGAGTTTTGAGACATCCAAGAGTATAGACTCGGCGCTGGAGATGCTGGCATCTTCAATTAGCCCTCATTTAGATGAAGACAGCTTATCACGTTCGTCAGATTTTGAAAGAGAGACTTCCACTACCTGTTCTCCAGCTGCTAGCTTGGCAAGCCCATCTATCTTACGTTCTTCAGGTTCCCTTGCTCATCGGGAAACAGACAGTCCAAATATTGGCGAGGAGGGATTTGAAGATAAGAAAAAGAAGAAGAAATCGCTCTTGTCACGCCTAAAGTCAAAATTTACACTACCATCGACAAAGTTACACGTGAGACGCAGTAGTAAAGATACGAAAGGACCTACTATTGTACATTATACACACGATCGTAAAGTATCAGAAAGTAGTCAACAGGGAAAAGTTCCCTTGACTGCACCTGCTAATTTCCGCAGGACGATGTCTCTAGATGAACGGTCCTTCAGAGCAGCGATGGACGAAAATGATTCACCAAATTTAGATCCTAGGTTAAATGTGACTGTAGGTGACCCTATGCACAACATGATGGGCAAGCCAGAACTTTCGACTTCGAATGTTGATATACCCGTGTGGCAACGTCGTGCGATGGGTGATCCTACTTTGAACGGTGAATACAGTAGTATGAATAGCTCCCGTAGAGGGAAAACCTCGTCATTTAGCAGTGTGCAGTCAGCTGCAGGGAAGAATAATAGAAAACGTTCATCCAATTCTAGACGTGTGTCAAACATTTCGCCTCCTCATACACCTCCGCCATCACCTCCACCATTTAAAAGAATAGACGAACCTAATGAACACTCAGTGGACCCATCTTCCTCTCGCCCTGTCCAAACAGTAAAACCTTCAATATTAAAGAATAACGCGACGGTTGAGCGGTCTGATTTGACAAATAATGGTAATAGTCGTGAGAGGACCTCAAGACAGCTTCCACTCGGTGGTGACGATCCTGACAGAAAATCTGTTATTTCTTCGTTCAGTCACCCTACTTCCGAATCCACTACTGATAGTGGTAGTTCCAGCACACGTTCACTAGTGAAAGGCTATAGAGCGGCATCCCTGCTCCAATTTGAGTTCCCACCTCCTCCAGAGGACTCGAGTCATGATGAGGATTCGTTGGCAAAAGTCAGTTTAAAGCAGTCCGTGGAAGATGAAATCCCAGATGATGCTAGTATGGTTGACAGCGAGGGATGGGGATCAGAATTCTCAGACAACACCCATGTCGATACAAATGCCCCAGACGGAAAGCCTTCCCCAGTAGACTTAGCAAATCCAAAGCTGCAACCTTTCATCCACGCCCAGGATATAACAAACATGAGTCCACTTGCGCTGAAGGCGTTAGGGGCACCTATTAGTAAACCCCAGGGAGTGCCGTTGATTGGAATGGATTCGCAACAGAGATTATCCAAAAGCAAGCAAAGGAAAGAGCATTCAGCATCACCGCATAAAGAACAGAAGGACAAATCAAGAAGTAAGGACTCCCAGAAAACTGCTGCATCCATATCAGACCCAGTTCTCGTACGTAAAACGTCATTTACGAGTTTGTTGCAGCAGTCTCCTGGAATTTCGGAGCAAGATAAAGAATTTTTTGCAGCACTGCGTCAAGGTCAGGGAGCCAAGCCTTCATTGCTTTCGCTTGAAGAAGCGGCAAAGAAACTCGGCGGGAGTCGTGATTCGCTAACAACAGATAGTGACAGCCCACACCCCCCCACACCATTTTCTTCCGCGGGAGACGTTGAACCTCTGTGTAAAGAGGCCCAACAGGTTAAGGTCGATGCATCTTACCCTGTAGATAATACAAACAGCAATCCAATTCCTAAACCTCCACGCTATTCTGATGCTATTGATGCGAATCCTTATGCCAACTTGTCAGCATTTATCAGGAGTAAAACTGGTCAGAACGGGAGCCAACCGGGTACCGATTCCGATGTAGATGGAGTAACAGCTGCATCTGCAATTGAAGAACCGTTGTATGTAAATCTAAAGGCGCTAAGGCGAGACTCTTCTCTGGAATCATCATCAAACATCAGGGATCAGAGTGAGTGGTACTTGGATGTAGTGAACAAAGATGGGCACCGTCCACTACCACCAGTCCCGAGATCCGAAGAAGACACTAGAGATAATGTAAGTAGATTAAGTGAAGATGAATTAGAGGACATGTATGCTGTTGTCAACAAATCGGGTAGATCACCAGTACCGTCACCACGTACGCGAATGAGTATCAAGGATAATGTTGGAACGCCTTCTAGCCGAAATGGGGAACCAAAAGCAGTGGGTGACAACCAAGAAGACGGTTATGACACTATTTCCATTGCAGACGAGGAAGCAAAGGCACTAGATAGCGACGATGAAGATGACTATTATACCATCTCAAATTTAATAGCGATACCAAAGGAACCAAAGGAAGAAAAAAGTGATGATTATGACACAATCGCCAGTTTGAAGGAAGAAACAAAACATCAGGATAACAGCCAAGCAAATGGTCGAACATTAGAAGAGGGACTGTTTCGGGTACAGGTGAGATAACAGTACATTTTTGATTTGGCTTGTAATTTTAGAAGTTTGGTGATAAATGCTAAGTACTTTATTTTGTCAGTTACACAAACTATTACCTTGTTTCTCTCTTAGACACGTTTTGGGAATAAGCCCCATTTATCCAGTTGTTGACACTTGGACGAAATTCTAAGCAAGACATAGTGTGCCTATATTATCACCGAGGCAAATACTTGAGTACTTGAGTTTGAGGGGAGGGGGAGACGTAGACGTTTCCTAGCTATTTGCCAGTTTTGAACTTTTCCAATATTGTTGTGTGTGTATATATATATATATTTATCACGGGTGGAGTATTACCACAATAGCTTGCCCTTTTTCACTAAAGGAGCTGAGGGGATTCGAACCCACGACCCATTGGTTTGAAAACAGAAACCTTAACCGTTGGACCATCAAGGTCGTGAGGTTTTTGGTACAAAATTTGAATATTGCGTAAAGAAACGGATTAATTTTGCTAAACATTTTGGCCATACACTGGTCACAGCAGTCGTATGGAGTGAAGTAAGCTTATATACTTATTGTATTGTCAAACCTCTTATACCATCTTGTCTTTTATCGTACTATAGTTGCTACGCGAGGCTGGTCATCCGCTGGGCATTGCAATCGTTGGAGGGGCTGATACCCCCCTAAAGGACCTCTTTGTTCGCGAACTTCATCCTAATACATCAGCGGCTTTTTCTGGAAAGATCAAACCCGGGGACCAGCTGATTGAAGTTAACCACCAAACGCTTAACGGTAAGTCTCTCGTTCGTGACAATTATGATTGTTTCTTACCATAACATGCTTGAGGTTGATCGCATTCTCTCAAAGGCAATGTAGTGGGCTTACTAAGTATTTTTGAATTGCCATGGCTTCTAGTTTCTTTTCGGAAGACAAAATTTACGATTTCTACCTTAAGGTTGCCATTCAGAGGAGGCGTCTATTGTGTAGGTATAATTTACTAAACGGGTTATACCCTCTTCCATTCAATATTTCAAAGATCATATTGTTCATGAAGTTAAAACGTAGAAATTACCAAGAAATCCTTTCATACGTTTTAATTAGGAACGATGCTAATAAGGTTCATTGTCTTGAAGAAGATCAACCAATCGAGGAATCCAAAATACTGATAATACAAACAAACAAACGAAAGAATCAAGTTTATAGCAAGCCCGACGTTAGACGAAGTGACGCAAGAAAAAATTAAATTTATGAAACGGAGAATGTAGATGATCTAACAGTTTAAATGTTATATGAAATTGTAATATGAAATAGAAATGATGTTATAATGAAACACGTATATTTTACCTATTTCCTGAATTTGCCTTCTCTCCAAGACAAATACGGTT
>JAAAKM020000498.1:31585291-31601824 GCA_010016025.2 Alatinidae sp. Z8VKAUB7J3
TAGAAATGATGTTATAATGAAACACGTATATTTTACCTATTTCCTGAATTTGCCTTCTCTCCAAGACAAATACGGTTATACATTTCAGCTGCGTCACCGAAATTTTTGTTTTGCTAATATTGATAGATTAACCCAGTAGAGGAGATATTGACAGTTTTAGTTGCGGAGCGAAATTTGACTTTCGTCGAGCCGAGCACATGCAACTTTTCGCCAAGAATTGATTTAAGTAGATGGCTAAAATTGCCACTGTTTTACACCGGGCGAGAATACGCTGGAAAGAAAATACACTTCATGTTTTCGCTTCGAACTCTCACCACTATTGGTCCGTGACTTTCCGTAATAGGAAAGAGGTGAAACAAACTTCACGAGCAGTATGCGGTTTAGCATTGTATCATTAGATACATATCATATGGGAACATGTGCATGTTCTTACTCCGAAACATACTCTTTGAGAAGATTTACGTATGTATTAATTGGAAGACTAGAGAAAATAAGTAGCGTGTAAACTAAGTAGCTTTGACTAAGTAAGTTGGATGTGTGGTAATTTTGAATATACCATGTAAAGGCGAAATTAGCTCTGTATTATGTATGAAATGCCTGTCGACTCCAACGTATAAGCAACAGGGAAACAATATGATCATCTGTTTTATTTCCAAAATATACTACCCCAAGTTTGTGCAGGAGCAAAATGGGCGATCTATGTGTTTTGTTGAGCCAAACGCCTGCGCAAGACTTCGTAATTCTAATTAGCATTTTTGCCATGTCCAAATATCAATGCCGAAGAAGACTGTGAATAATAACTAGCCACAAAAGTGATATAGATTTTGATGTAACGATTAATTGAACTAACGCAATTTAGTATCTACATAACTAAGCAAGTATTACAAACCATAGTAGCTACCGCAACTATACCGAACGTTTGCTTATGGTAAACTCCACTTTCATATCCTTCGAGAGAAAAATTAGCCCCAGCGCTGCAAGGTTACGTTGATCTAATAGTGGTTAACTTCTAGACGAGGCAAGACTGTTGTACAGTTCGCACTTTTATTAGATAACACAATAGATATAAGATGTAATTCAGTATGGTACGGTATAATAGAGTACAGATAGTGCATATAGTGAAGTACTTTAAATTTTGCTTTATGGTACAAAACTAGAATATTGTGTCGAGTAACGAATCACTTTATTAAACGCTTTCATCAGAGAGTAGTCACAGCTGGCATGGACGTAGAAAACTCTGAGAAAACTCCCTCCTTGCCTATAAGTGCTTCCAAAAGTTCTCTTACCTTCACCCCACAAGGTTATCGTGACCATTGCCCATCGAAAACGCGTAGCAAAGTGAATCTGTTAGTTGGCAATGCAGTATAGTTCAATATTGTTAAGTTCGATACAGTATGGTTTGGGTGGCAATTCAGTGGCACTGTTTGCCTAAAGGTACCACAACTGTAGATCATAGTTGTATTTCTATGTACTCACGATCCCTTTTATTTATTTTTCACAGGAGTTAATCATCAGGATGCTTTGAAGATCCTTAAGCAAACCCCACCCCTTGTCAACCTGACTTTGCGTCGAAGGAAGGACATTGATCCATCCTTGCTGGCATCAAATGCCAACGAGGATCTGAAAAAGCTGGCACCATCTACAAATCTGGTGTCAACCGCCGTCGAGTCAAGCACCATACCCAAGGATGTAAACGACGTAGTACTAATACGAACTACGAGTACGTCTGCACGACCGACAGCAACACCCATAGATAACACTGTAAACGTTACTCTCAGAAGCCCCGTTCTAGGGCGTGCCCCGAGGCCCAAAACGTTTGGAGGCTTTTCCTCATTTCAGGACGAAGTGGACGCAGAGCTCCTTGCCACAGCACCCAGCGTGAAGCCCAAGAAAAAGAATCGTCATTCTTATTTTCAGCCAGTAGCAGGAGCTGCTGCAGAAGGAGGCTTTGAGGAATGGGATGTGATTGAAGTACCTTTGGTCAAAGTACCTGGTTTGGGTCTTGGAATAGCAGTTACAGGTGGACCAAAGAGCATCGTTAGTGAAGGGATTGCGGTAAGCTTTGAAAGTGGATTTGATTCCCATTTTAAGCAAATCGGCTAAAAACCAGTTACCTAAGCGTTTCTTCTTAACGTATCAACAATACCACAGGTTGCTTTTGAATGATGTAAATAAAACTGTTTAAAAGATCAGGATAAGGCCAATATTTTCTTCTTTCATCCCACCTTCCTCTTTTTTATTCGGTCGTACTCTAGAATATACGTTTATATACAACAAAATACTCTTGACAAGACCCTCTTTCTCGTAAAAGTCTCTCTCGAAGGCGTGTTTAAGATCTTGCATTTCAGTTTGATTTTATTATTTTTCTTGTTGTTTTATTATGGTGGAGTTCATCTTTTGGTTTAATGCTTCTTGTTGTGCTTAAAGTGTAACATTTTCCATCGATTTTCGATTCGTTCCAAATGGAGAATGCTGCTTCTTAAAGATAAACAGTACTTGATTAAGCCCTACCATCAAATATGCTTTTCGATAGAATTTTTACTCTCATCTTAGCCATGGTTTACCACTTAGGGTCTTCCTCAAGAAGGTTGAGGAGTGGGATCTAGATTGAAAATGCAGGGGCATCGTCTGGTGTAGGTTAGATGTATTGTAATATGCACGCCTTTGCTGATATATTTGTAGTAACTTTAAGATGTATGGCTGTCCACTGCTAGTTAATTCGTATATCACCTTGTCAGCTTTATGCATTTCATATGTTCATATGAACTGATTCTATTTAGATGGGGCCAGGCTAGATGAATTAGAGACTTAAGTGCTTCACGCATATAGGGTCCCATGATAATTAGTCTACTCGGTTTTACTATTACAATACCACGATTATTAAAGAAGGGAATGGTTGATGGATAAAAGTAATTGCTGGATTGTAGAGAATGTTAGATTTAAAAATACGTTTACTACGAGGAAGCTCTAGTTAAAGCAAAGCGCTTACTAATATTTGAGGATTGTTTAAAATGTGCGTTTCTTTAAAGGAAGTAGTTGTTAAGTGATAGTAAATAGAACTCCTTGTAAGAAAATCCTTACGCTTCGTAGGACAATGCCTACTTGTAGTTGTTTGCATGGTATATATACATGCGTTAGAACGATGCATACGGGGTCCTAGTGTGCTTCTAGAGACTTCCGCACTATCTTTGGGTAAGGGAATGGCTTTGTACCTTAGCTTCGGCAATCGGTACAGAAAATCATCACGAGGAACCATGTTCGGTTTCGGTGATGTTTGTCATACTACAACATTTCAGCCCTTCCAACCAGCTGTTATTAAGTTTACGTTTTCGTCTAATTTCAACCTAACAACTTGAAGTTCAAAATTTAACCAAAATAGGGTATGACGTGGGTTATGCCAGAGTTAAAATGTAGATCTTGACTCGAAACAATCCTATATAATTTGCTTTCTTCGCACGCAGGTTCGGCGTATTATACCTGGAAGTATAGCAGCGAAGGCGGGCACTGTTTTCCCAGATGATCGCATCTTGGCTGTTAATGGTCGTGATCTCAAGGGAAAGACACAGGGTGAAGCCCTAGCCATGCTGAAAGATGTCCCAAAGAAAATCACCCTAACGATATCGCGAAGACGGAAGGCAGGTTCATCGGAGTCAAATGCGAATGGAATCGTTAACTTGGATGAAGTTGTAACATCTCCGAAGATTCGAAAGGCAGCAAACAAATACATGGTAGAAGACAAGCCCAATAGCCCGGATTACAACATTGAAAAGAAAACAAATAGCATAAAAGCCAAAGCATCGAAACTGCTTCACCGTGACGGCAACAACCAGAGCGGACTTCATACTGTAGAGGTGCATAAAGCATGGAACGGAATGGGATTTACGATCGGTGGCGGTACAGACACGGTCTATGGCCAAAGTCCAATTATTGTGAAGAGCGTGAACCGACAATCGGTGAGACAGTTAAGGAAGGATGATGAAATTTTGCAGGTTGACGGAAAGAGTTTTGAAGGAATGACGGATTTAGAAGCCTTAGAATATTTACGTAGTTTGCCAAACGGTGTACATACGGTTCTGGTAAAGAGAAAATAATTTCTGATATCTGATAATGATATCTCACTTTTAGAGATTTAACTTTATTATAAAATATTTCGAAAGAAATCGCATTCATCTTCATACGTTTTGAATCACCGAATTTATAATCTTGTACTGGAAGTTAACGATTAAGGTCTTCTGAGGCTGAGAGATTTATAAGCTCTTATCTTATCTTTTACATATATTATATATATTATGTCGCTACATCATGTATTCATTAACGTTTGCAGGACAACGAAATATTATTGTGTAAATTTTTTGTGAATACAAATTTGTTGTAGATGAAAACAAGGAAGCATAGAACTTTGTTGGTTGTAAATATTAAAGAGAAAGAGAGGGAATTGTTGCAACAAGATACTTATGCCTAATAATACTAGGTTTTGATCTTTCTTATTGTTCGTATTGATATTGTTGTTCCTCTTTCTGTTCCACGTTTTCCTAGTATTTTGCTTATTTTTTCGTCTTCGTCTTTCCCTTCTTCTTTTTTTCCTTTTATTCTAGTTCTTCTTTTTATTTTTCTCTGACCTGAAGTCTCGCTTTTTGAATGGTGTCGATAGCTCGGTCACCCTTTTTGTCTATCATTTTCTTTTCTCCTTAGATATTTATTCCGTTTCATGACATGTAATCTAATGTTGTAGTCTTTGTGTTTCAACGCTACATCCTTCTCTTCCTAATGTTACTCATCGTTGCATATTTCGCTTTCTTCTCCTAATGGAAATCGCCTCTAATCATACATTCCCCAAGAACGTCATACTTGGCTTAACCAAATAATGATTCCTACCTCTTCTTTCTGTCTTAAAGTACGAGTTGCGCACTCGTTCCATCACTGCTTTTTATTGATAAGTTTATTTCATTAAATCAGAAAAGCCCCAATTGGACGGGGTTGCTTTTAATATCATCAATCAGGGGTGACACCCAAAGTCCCTCTATTTATAAGTTTGCTTGTCTGGTGGTTTTTATGTTTATTATGGGTAGTTTCATTATCGGGCCCACTCCCCATCAGGGGTCTTTGATTGAGAGACTGTTACCCCTCATACTTCATAATGCCTTTCACCTTAGTCACGGGACTCGTACAGTCCATGTGAACGATATTAGGCAAGTGAATTCCTTGAAGGCATGTGAATGCATTGTGCCTGTCCCCAAGGGCCTACACTTAACACACTGTGTCGAGGTATATGTTCCGCAAAATACATAGAAGAGTATAAGTGACTGGCTCGCTCTTCGGCAGATACCTTCGTGTCGGTATTGCAAATGCGTGGTATCCAATTAGCGCCCAGCTTCAAATAATCCGCGGCGTAACAAACTGTCCTCCTACGGTTAAATTTTTGTGCCGTGCCCATTTACATGTTGTTCCCCGTTTCACTATTCTTTTTTGTTTAGATAATGACCTTGCTGGTAGTATGACAACTTGTAGGCAAGTGGCCGTAATGACAACATTAAGTTTGAATGTCAGCGTAGTTGCTCTCTGAGCCAAATTATCTTTCGTAAATTAAGAATCATATTTTAAATTAAATAATATGTAAATGAAGCAAAATATGCTACCAAAATTAATACCTGAACGTATGAAATTTTCTCGATTTTACTCGGAGGCCGTAGATTCTGCGAAAGTGCTTGATCGCGAAATCACAGGATTACGTTTTCGCGAAGAATAATAAGGACTTTTGTTTTGTTTTTCTGCTTGGTCACCTGTATTGAACATTTCTCTCAATTTATCGAGTACAGAAATACATTGCGCGAATTTCAAAGTGAAAAGCGGGTTTCGCCTATAATTTAATCAGGAGGCATTGGAACAATCTTCAATTAAAGATGCTCCTAAAGTTATTACAATCATAAATAATAACTTTGTACCTTTCGACAAAGATGATCGGACTGTTGTCTGTTGTGTCTTTGTACAGATGAGTTGGGAATGAAAGAAGCCAAATGCCAAGGGGATACGTTACCGATCGACCGAGGTTGATCCGACGATGATGATGATGTTGATGATGACGATGATCATGTTAGTATTTCTGTAAATAGTATCAAATTTCTCTTATCTTTATGTATATGCATGGTTATATGTGTGTATGTATGCGTGTATGTGTGTATGTATGTATCTTTGTGCGTAGGCTAAAAATGCTAGTATCTATTTACATTGCTGCGCTCAATGCTTAGTATGAACATCAATTTAGAAATTGGGAGACAAGAAACGGTTTGACTCTAAGTTTTATGCCAAATCGTGTATCAGATATCTCACTATTTACATCAAGCGACTGCTCTACCTACAATAAGAAAGCAACAATTGCAGTAGTAGTTGTTTTTTTGACGACACTTTCACAATGCCCCTCTGTCAATCAATACTTTTTAAACTGCTTTCAAGAGAGTATACTTCTAAGAGTATCCAGCTCAAAGCATAGTTTCTCTTTACGCCAGAAGTGAGAATTGCGTTTTCAACTGCACAAGTAAAAATGTAGTTTCTGATGCTATACTTTCTCAAACGAGCTTTAAGTCCAAATTATATTCGAAAAGCTCTGCATCAAAGAATACTCATCGTATCTGCATGAATATATCAATTAAAAATTATTTCTGTAGCTGAACTAATTTTACAAATTCGTAATGTAAACAATAACTAAACCAAAAACTTCTCTACTACTTCATTTTATTAACGAGTTAGCTAATTTAACCATTTCAAGACATTCTAAGTATAAAACGCAACTTAAGTTACATATATAGCTATTAAGTATGTGGGTAAATATTGTGCAATTATTTGTGGACTTTTGTATACGGGTATTTGGTGGCAGTGATGTTGTTATTCTTGCGATTCCTAGCAAAAATTTTTTTGTTTCGTCATCACTTTAGTACTCTATTACAACAAGCCTGGAATAACGTTAAAAGCGAAAGTCTCAGTGTTACAAAACCACTACTTTGTTGAAAGCCTTTTTGTACTTTATCACTCTACCACTTGCCTTAGTTGATGACAGGGGCACTCTGTTCTTTACAGGCACTTTTATCAAATCTAAGCAGACTGTTTTAGATAAAGCGGAAAATCAGGTAACTTTATTGACAACGTAATAATTCTAATGAGTAATAAGTCTAAAAGACTTCCGCAGGTCACCTACAGATTGGTACTGAAAATTGGCTAAACTTTACCTTATTTGGTGTTTTATCTACTATAGTTTGTTAGTGGACTATTCAACTTTCATTCATAGACCGTTTCATTAATAGGCATAGAATACACGTACATAAAAATAACAATTACCAACAGACATTCTATATGTTGCTTAAACTGTAGCATTTTTTGTTGTTTTTAGAGCATTCTTATCAAAACAGTTTTATTACAAGACTTTTTGTTTTCGTATTTAACCTTGACATGATAATTTAGAGGTGATCGTAAATTGGGAGGCGGCGCCTTAGGCCTCAATAGTTCCCCGTGACTACAGTGCTGCACAAGTGTCCTCTCATTTCCTGGCAGGGAAATTACCTATGAGGTAAACGATAAATAATGGGAAGGTTGGGATCTGCCGCAGGTGCTTCAGACTACCTAGTAGAGTAGCAATCCATAAGGCATACTTGACTGCCACAGTGGATCATACATCACAGGCTGCAAGCAGTACACCGAATAAGAAGTGAAGCAGACGACGAGATGCCTCACTTAATTTCAATGTGAACAACTGCTGAGCTATTTCATTTTCAGTGACCCTGATCAACATTGGATGTATTGCCTGAAACCATCAACCAAAGAGCAAAACAAATAAAAACTAACTGTTATGCAGGTCGATGGATATAGCCCTTGCTTTGAATTGCCAGGCAAAGACTGAAGCCATTAGTATCTGAGTGTTTGGCACATCTGTAAGGTAATATCGCCTTGCGCATACTTCATACGACAGCAATGTGAATAGATGCCACACGTAATCTCCGCTAAAAGGCAGAGAAGCAATCTCTTTTTCCCTACGAGGTGCAAACTTTTTTGTTTCCATATTAAGCTTGCGATTTTAAAACCGAGCGCTACCCGCTTAGCTACTTCAATACAACTCTTCTTCCTTACGTTTTCTAAAATTACCCATGCAACAATTTAAATTGCCTTGAAGATTTGGCTTAATCAAACATATTCCTATTTTCCACTTTTGACAATTTTTTCTAAATGCTCTTCTCTCTCTATGACTGGCTACTATCGACGCAGGAGTTTCGACGCTATGAATACTGATGCGCGAACCAAGGAATGACAACTATCACTTCGTCCCCGGTAACTCTTCGCGAGAATATTCTATAAAGTTGAAGATTATTACATTAATTAATATAAAGCTGCTTTCACAAAAAATTAAACGATGGTACATAACGACTGCGATAATACCAATAATGATACATACCATTTGGTGCCATGTCACAACCTAGATCGACTATGACTACTAAACGATAGGACAGCTTCCTGTCAGCACTACTGTCGCATGCAAACTCTATCTAATCCATGCCTACGAGCGAGACTCAAATGTAGATGATGCACCGATAGTCATGTGACCTGTGACGTCACATACCACAGGGCTCCTATTCACTGCATGGCAGTGCAGTGATACTCTCACCTATTTGCTTTCTGGTGTATAAACAATTGAATGGTTTTAGAGATGAAAAATGAGTGTGCTTTTTGCAAAAGTTTCAGCTCAATTTCTATATTATTTCTATACAGCTGTTTCTCATGAAAAGATTTACATTGTTAATTTAGGTTTGTAGGACCCCTGACTTCCAACTCTTCTGGTGTGTCCGGAGCAATAAAATTCCCTAGCATGCATTTTGTATGTCAGTTACTCGATGAATTGATTATAAATCGTCAGTGTTATGTCTTTACTGAAATCAAGCATTAGGGCTCACACTATTGCCTGCTTTTTAAGTTTCCTTCAATTGCAAATTCAGGTATGTTAAAATATCCTTCCAATAAAAGGGACTCCTTAAATATCGGTTTAAGCTTCTTGTCAGGGTATTTCTTAAGTTCTACAAGGTCTACAAAATTGTATTATCCATCAAAAATAATCAAATCAGAAAGCAAGTACTTCAGGTTAGGTGCGGATATTAACGAGAAAAGTTGCAGAATCGTGCAAAAGACTTTCAAAAACAATTTCTGAGAACAAATAAAACAGACATTTTACAAATGTAACCATGAAACTTTTTTTAAAAAAATGAGAAATTGAGGATTCAATTGGACTTGCGACCTTTTTTGTTTACATAGTTGCTATAGTCACCAACGCATATTTACCTAGGCTCAATTTGAGCACTCTCAAATGCGAATTATACGGTAAAGAACACACTTACCAAAGTCTAAGAATTCCCCCGCCCCATGCAACTTGTCGAGACCTCTCGTCTATCATTTTGATAGCTTAAACTTGTGTCCTATATGGTTTTTGCATTACAAAGTTTGAATAGAGACTCTTGTACATTTACTTAATCAACATCATCTGAAATTTAGTTTTCTTTTCATTAGTTTGTATTATTTCATATAAGGGAAATGCATTAACTATGAATTACGATTCATTACTAAATCTTTTAAACAAGAAAGTCTTGCTCAAGTCTCAAAGTCGTAGTCTTGCGAAGATGTTTAGAGGCAAGGCAATCAGATCTACTTTGGTTTGTGGTGGCCAAGTTTTGAGAGAAATTCAGATTAGAAGGTGTTTGCTTAAGAGAAACTGTACGAAACGAAGAAAGAGCCTCCAAGTCTATGCCATGCAATATAGAGCCATTGGCAGAGACGAGAAGGAATTCAAATTACATGTTCCATAAAGCAGGCCGGTTTGTAGAGTTCTTTTGGGGAAGATGATGAGCCTGCTTACCTTTATTTGCACTTAAACATTTTCTTTCTTGGCGAAAATGAAATTCAGCTAACATCGTATTCCCACCAAAGAGGCAGGTTATTATCCTTTCGAACTTCCTGTCTATGTCTATGTCTAATCACATTTTCTAAAAAAAATTATAAGATTTCTATGTATGTTACCTTTTGTTGAATTTCTGGCCTCTCCCTGAGCATGTTCGTCGTGGCTTCGTTGCTTCGTGGCTCCCTGTGTTAAATTTGAGACAAACAAATTCAATGATATTGATGCAACTTCGAAAGCAGAAATAAGGATCTAAATTTGTTTATGGTGAAAAAGTGGAACATTTGATGGAAATACTCTGTTTTTCAAAACTAAATGAATATGTAGATCATATGAAGCTTCAATAACATACGTGTTGCAATTGGCTCTACGAAGTTCAACGATGTATTTTAATTTGTTCAATATTCTGTTTCCATGACAGCCGCTGCACGAAGACACATTAACTAACTGTTTGTTATCAAAAATTGCATAGGAACGGAGTAAATCCACGATTACAACTGGTGAAAGTAGTCTGCCACAGTTTTAAAGCTGCTTTTATTAAAAGTTGTAAAAAACCAGCTGGTTATAGGGCGTAAGTTGTGCTGTTATGATTTGAGGTGAAAGATTGCAGCATGTTCCTTTCAATTTCAAGTGGCATCATTAAGGAGTATATTTTTAGCATCACCTGGAACAACAAGAGAAGGATTCCTTAGAAGTCTGATCGTAAATTGAAAGTGTTAAATCAAGCTCAAGGAGATTTCTTATTGTCGTTGAATTTAATGGATATAGTTCACAGTTGAAAATAGTGCTTAGTTCGGTTTTTAACGACCATTTTCGTCTAGGTAACCACGGTAAACGAGGCCCAGTTTTTGACGGCAGAGGTCAGGTTGATACTGGCCTTAATTTAACATCTGTTGCTATGTGGCCATGCGTTTGTGTTTTGCCGCGACCAGAAACAGAGGACTTGAGTTTTAAGTTTTGTATGTCACTTAGTGCTCTAAATGAAGTCAATTGATGAATTTCAGTTTATTTCCGTTGATCTATACAAGTTCTTTGCTTTTGGAGGCAATGGCAACTACTCCATTGACTTGATCTTTCCCAAGAGTTCAGTCTACAATCACTGAGGGGAAATGCAGAGTATCGTAAGATGCACTGAAGCACTATTGCAAAAATGTAGTCTGAAGAAAGGAGACCTCAGGGCGTTTATGCCCTATGTACCTTGAGCTATAAAGCAGGATATGTCAGGATCTGGTTCACGCTGGTCTCTCGCTTCAGCAACACGATGGAAAGATCGTGCAAAAGTTACCCCTGCCTCAAAACTACCAGCAGATTCTTTTCTATTGGAAGTAGACGAGAAACGATTTATTCGAGTAATTTATAAACCAGTCATTGCTCCAGCTGAGTCAGAAGCTACCAGTAGGGACAGACACACTGACGAGCGTATTATCATATTTTTCTTTCACGGTGTTGGCGAGAGTGCTGATGTTTGGAGGCTGCAGATATCTTATTTCCATCAAATGGGATACGATGTCGTAGCTCCCGACCTTCTAGGACATGGACTGAGTTCAAAACCCACACAAACTGTGTCATATTTGTTTGAAAATTTAGCACGGGATGTGCTCTATGTATTTGATACTTATAAGGGTAAAAGGAACGTTATTGTAGGACACTCATATGGCACCTCGTTTTGTACTCTCATCGCAAAAGAACGAAGTTCTCAGGTTTCTAAGATGGTACTGATAAGTGGAGGCGGACCAACGCCATTAAAGCCAGAGAACTGCAGCCCATTTTGCCTTCCTTTGGCAATATTTCATTTAATTCAACCGCTTATAGTACGAACGTACCGGAGGTAAAACAGCTGATTTATCAAATTTGTTTTTAACAGTCGTTGCTTCATATCTGAAAAGTAGAAACATCATTATAATTAATATATTTAGTTAAGCAAACTGGGGCGTTCTGTCTGTATTGTCCAAGTTGTGAGGTAAGGGTTCCCTTGAAAAGGTTGCTGTAGGTTTCAAGGTTGTTAAGCTGTATGGGTATGGTATCTACTGTTTGGTATATTTTTTTCTGATATCCTGAAGCAACACAAAGAGCAGACCTTTTAAAACATATTACTTTAAAACAGTGTTCCCAAATGTAACTTTATTTTTGTAGTAAGTTATGTATATAATAATAAATTTTTTCAAAATCATTCCTGTCTCAAAAGCCAAAAATAGCAAGGTTGTATTACTTAATTCAATGCCAGATGGTGGTACTTTACAATAAGATAATGCAGAAATTGTTGATAGAATGTTAAATCATCCTCCATCAAAGAGCTCTAGAAAAAATACACTATATAGTTAATACAGAATTCTTTTTGGCATTTTGTCTGGATGATGTAGAAAGCCAAAAATCCTATTTGTCAATTCCTTTCATAATAGATGAGGTCTGATTACTCATTATCATCATCATCATCATCATCATCATCATCATCATCATCATCATGATCACCACCACCACCATCACCATCATCATCGTTAGATGTATATACAAATACACAGTATACACAAATATATACCTAGCATTATGAATTCCTTGTAACCTAATTACGTCCAGTATTCCTATTAATTAAGGAATGGTACCATACTTAATCTCATACATTTTTGCAATGTTAACACACTCTTAAATGTATGGACCCTCATAGACTTATGAATAAGATGTTGGATATCCTTACTGGTGGGATAATAATTGAGCCGAGTTTACTCTCTCAGACTGTAGGGCTTATGTTATCATTCCAATCCTCAGGAGTGTTGTTGCAAAGCCTTGTTTATTCAACATGTATGTGTGTTGTTTTGTACCAAAACACCCGTGAACAGGTGTTTAACATACATTCTTTTTCTTTCTTGCTTTTACAGACAAGCATTTCACCAGCCACTTAATGACCAACATGATGAGAAGATATTCACTTTGTCATCTTTTGTTTTAAGAGCTGTCATGCAAGGACAGGTAATACTCATTTTTTTCATTTTCCTCAGACAATTTCATCTGCTATATGTTAAATGATTTACCTTAAGTGTCAAGTATGTGTTGTTAAGTCTCCATTTTACCTATAAAACAGTTGCCATGACGATTTGGATAGACCCATAAACTGTGAACTTCAGCCAACAGATTTATCTTGACCTAATTTTGTAAAATATTTCGTAAATTTGCTGAATGCCTTTCCAGAAATAACATGTATACTGAGATTTTAAGGATAGAATTTGGCTGAATAAATTGTGACATGTGAGATAGTCAGATGTATGGAATTTTGATCGATGTCGGGAAGTCACAGAGTGAGATTTTAACCTGGCCTTACTTGAAAGACGATTTTTTGATGTCATAATATATCTGCTGCACTAAAACAGCAGGGTGAAAGTGACAACAAGTGTATAACACACAAGCACTTTTATTGCCAAAGGTATACAGATGTTTACCTTAAATCAGGGGTCTTATTTTGCACTAACAATGGAAACCATAACAATTGGCACCTTCATTTGCTGTTATCATTGCATATGTTTTCTATTGTGAGTCAAGGGTTTGCAAAAAACGTAAAATGATGATTGATTTGACAGATCAGTTGACCTTTCATTAGGTTTTAATGGACACAAAGTTGCTGAACAATGTAACAGTAACAGTAGTTTTGGTCACAATAATAAGTGTGTGTAGTCCCAGAACTGTTCCTCTGCAGTAAACACACTTTAGTTGCAAGTCTCAAAGTTTCATCTCATCTGTGATGTCTTCTGTGAAGACCCAGTGCTTAAGAAATACAGGGCTCTCATGCCAAACATGTGTTTACCAAGGATTAGCTTGGGGGAATTACTAGGTCTTACTATGAAACAATTATATACTGTTTGAGTAAAACAGGCCTATCAGAACATAATGATGATTGGATGGAGCAATTGGTTGCATATTTATAAAACTCATTTGAAAAGAATGGAGCAGGATGATTGTGTGAGAAAGACTTGATAGTTCCTGAAGCAAAACCCAGAGGTAAACCAAACAAGACATGCTAAGAGTTAATAATAAAATAATTACTACAGAGGAAATAGAGTTTAGACTTGGGACAGTCTAGGTCGGATTAAAACTCAGCCATTAAGATTCCTGCCCAATGTATGGAAAACAGAAGGTAAAAATCAATGATGGTTATAGTGATGACTATCAGGGGCGTATATTCCGGGTGTGCTAGGTGTGTGCTACACACCCTACGAAAGTCAAGCATATTCCAAAATGTATACAAATTATATATTTCCCCCGGTTTCTATTTGCTGATTACATCAAGGAGCCCATTCTGCAATGAGAGCCTAACTTTTAATTGTATTTCCCTCTTCTTTTATGTCAATGGTCACCAAGTCGTGCTGAAGGTTTACAGCATGTCTAGGGCTATTGTTTAGAAACAAGGAACCAATCAAAAGGTCCATTCAAACAAAGAAATCGCTGTGAGAAAATACCTTGAAGTTGTGTGGAATCTCGTCTGCTTGACATTCCATTTTTCCTTGATTTGTGATAATATATTTCAGGACGTTGTGTAGGAGTATAAAGGGTGTTGTAATTTGTATACAGAGAGATTAAATAACATAATTTTTATACCCAGATATGGATAGCACACCCATGATAAATGCCCACCATCCGCTACTGATGACTATGGGTCTCATTCAAGGGGAGACATTAGTTGTTGTTGATAAGATAGGGAAGGTAGCATGTAGCTGCAGGACCAAGTGTCAAATTGGCGATGTAAATTGTAACTTATAACTTTATTACCTATGTTATCACAGGTCTTTATGTGTGTCATATCTGCACATGGAAATTTACACAAATGTGAATCTTGAATACTTTCCTGTAAAATGTAAGGGTTTCGAAGAGGGTCCTTGAAATCAATAGTGAGGGGTATGCAGTCATTTAGTGGCTTTTATGCGGTGAACTATTTGTACATGTTAATAGAGGCTAAAGCTCAGCACAACCATGGCATTTAATTCTTATTTACCCCATATCTTCTAAGGAATATGGAAGAATTTTCAGATTCATTAAAGGTTGTATTGATATAATGATAGGGTTGGAGAGAGCAAGTCATGTAATTTGGGTAGTAAATTAACTCCTGTAAAAACTGTGAAGCAGTATGATAGCAGCAAAGTTTCAGAATGAAATTTGTCACTTTAAGTACAATTGATTAACTTTGTATTCTGGTAACTTCATGCCCATATACATTATCTTGATGTTCTTGATCAATTCTGTTATACTTGTCAAACATATAGCTAACAGATGTTTTTGAGTTTGCAAGTGAAATTGTTGCCAATGATAGATACATCTCAATTTTAGTAGTTTTTTCCGTCTTGACTGATAGATAGCACATTCCGAGTCCTTGGAGATTGTAGGAAGGTGTTGCCACTGAGTACTGATCTAGGGTCAGTAAAGTTGCCATTGGAAAGTTGAATGTTTTGACCGTTAGAATGCACACTCTCATCAACAACATGTACTACTGAGTCATTGGTGTCATCCACGTTTAAAATGGATGGTCTGGTGGTGCTGACAGGGTGGGCCTTGGTTGACCAGTTGTATATCAAGCCATCATTTGATCTCCTAACATTGAGAATAATTACTGATTTGAAACAAGTTGGCACTTTAAAGTTCCCTAACTAATTGTAAAGTTTTGTCTGATGCCCATTAGAGATAGAATGACATTCCAGTTAGGAAGCTTCTATGTGCAGAGACCACTATCAATTTACTAAACATCTGAAATTCATAATTTCTAAATTTGTGGAATGAACACTCTTCTACTTATGTGAAGGAGAGGAGAAAATTAAAGCTCTGTTTTTTGAAATAGTCTCCTTAATTAATGACCACATCCCAAGGCAATAAATTTTCAATATAATGCCTCCCTCTATGATTGACACTCCCCAATAAACATATATATGGGAGGAATAATAGGGACACTTAACAATTTAGCACCAGGAGAATTTAAGAGGACTTCTCCAAGAATACATTTCTCTAACAATTGGAACATTTCTTCACCATTTTCCTTCTTCTGCAATATTGTTTCCTTGGTCCGGACTTCCATACTTTCTCTCCTTTGGTCCAAACTGTTGTAATTCCTATTCAGTGGAATCTCACTGGTATATGTACTCCCAGATTAATTAACCTCCTGTGCAATTAGATAGGGAAGAGTAATGGTTTTTAAAATATCTTGGAAAGGGAGAGGACTTAAAGCATTCTGTTTACTTTGCCTTAGTTTTGAAATTTCAGTGTTTTACAGCCAGATTAAGAGGGCTAGGTATGGATATTCAATTGCAAGACATCATATTCAAATTATGAGGAAAGGGGATCTGTAATCATTGACAAATTTCAATTGCAGATAGGCAGTGATAGATCCAGTAATAGGTTGTGGAAGAGGAAGGGCAATTTCAAAGCCTTGGCCAATTTCAGCACTTACTGGGGTGGTCTCTTGAGATTTGTGTCTGCTGTTCTCACTCAGTTTTATACACCCACATTGTAATCAATGTTAGTGAACATTTGATACAAACCAATTACTTTACCGGCCTCTTTCATCAGATCAGGAAAACCAACAGGTATTGGGGTTCCCTTGTATTGGCCAACGGTGCAGTTGGCCTCCCCTTGGG
>JAAAKM020000498.1:31618718-31666749 GCA_010016025.2 Alatinidae sp. Z8VKAUB7J3
TTGAATTCTTACGCAGTTAAGAATAATACCATTGTACAGATGTAGATACGTATAAGGCACGAGGAAAGCTCTCTTGTACTTTACAATGGCTGATTGATGGCTTTAAGCCCACTTTAATCAGTCTTTGAGCTGGCGTACGTTAACAATAATTGTTTTACTGCCAAGCTGATATTATATTTTGCAGGTCATTGATTCTTTTAACTTTTGGCCCACGAGCCCCTACTCAGAAACTGGGAAATATATTTTCCAGGCGTTCCTCGTAAAGAGTACAACCAATTCAGTGAGCTGCAGTTTTCCCTTCGTAAGATAGAATTATTCCATTCGGTGGCAGTTGATCTTTTAAGTAGTTTGACGCAACGGAAATACAGGAAATACATCTTTTTAAACTAAATGATCGTTTGAGTAGAAGTAGGACAAAGCTTAGGCTACTAGAGAATACGTAAGGCACGCTTTAAAGGGAATAAGGGGTCTACAATTGAAGAGGTCAAAGACGGGGTAGCTCAGTTTCAATGAGGCAAAATTAAGGAACCGTGAAGTTTTATTGGTTGAAGATAACAAGGGCAATGGAGGTAAAGTAATTTCCCAGTGCATCATTCAATGCAGTGGTGCAGTGGGCAATTATGACGCAACAGCTCCCCGGATAGATCCGCATCAGCCCCCTAGGCAATCACATTGTTATTGAGAACTAACGTAATACATGGTTGCTAGGGTGTGCCAGAGCACTGGTATTATTTGAAATTTTTATCTGTATTTGGGTAGAATTTGCAGAAGCTAACCAAAAAAAAATGTCAATGAAAATGTGTATACGTGTGTTAATCTGAAAATAGCATCATTTTGCTACTTTTGAGCTCGGTAGTTTAGAATGCAGAGCTTAGACTGAATCTTGGCTATGAAGTATGTCTAATTGCAACCAGACAAATCCAAATAATACGCCATGCGAGGGTGCTCAACCAGCATATGTCATTACTTTGCATAAAGCAAATGGCAGTGGTAGACAAGGGTGCTCAAAAACACGTTGTGAGATACTGCAAACCAGTCTGCGTACACCCTTTCTATCTGTTAGTATATATGTAGGAAAAAAGCCTCCCTAGCTCGCATGTTAGGGGGTGGGGTCTGCTGGCATCGAAAAATTAGAGGACATGACCCCTTTCAACTGCTGCCCTTGTACACCACTCCCGACAGACATAGGCCTTTGAAAACTCTGTGCATTGCGTCATTAATGAGGTGGCTCTACTCAATGTGATGTGCTGTGGACAGAGTATGATATGCCATTTTTCCCCCCTAGATCCTTTTACCACTGATATACTGCACAATAGTGTACTTCATGACGAATCAGCCCAATGACCCACAAAGATATATTCAGTTCACCGCAGTCACAGTTCTCACTTGCCTTGTGGCACAGTCAATTGGTTTGCTTCTTGGAGCAGTTGCACCAAGCGTTCCGGTAAGTCGATGTTTATTTATAAATGTTCGCGCTATGGTTGTTTGGCAAGTGAAGTTATGACGTCAACTAGAATTTCCTCTGCAGACTGAAGTTGTCTTTGTATAGGTCACAGGCATCTGACACAGCAAGACAGCAACCAACTGCTGTTTAATAATAGTTTTTTAGTGTTAAGTGATCTCAGAGCGTAGTAACTATCATTTGGCAGAGATTTGACTGCCATTTGCAGGGGAGTTGTAAGATACCAAGCTTCATTCACAGACTCACAAACAAGAGGAGAAACAAATGATGTTTGTTAAGTAACTACACACATCTTCCCGCCAATGATTTGTAAGAACTCAGAAAATAGGAAGGGTAGTACATATAACTGATGCAGAGGCGACTGGAACTCAGTCAGGAACGAAATGTTTGCTTTAGGCGATAGTATTGATTAACCGTTTGGAAGCAAAGGGTATAGTTAAAAGTGGACTTAAACCGTGTGACTGGGTTTAATTGAATTAGAGCACGGTTTTGTAGTTCAGCGGTTTTTTGTGATAAACTCCCGTTAACCAGCGTAAAAAAACACAACCCCTGCCCGTCTTACGAAGTAATTTAAGATATGCATATAGAGACAGACTGAAGTGGAAGATATTCAAACCAAATATTCCAACAAAAGATTATTCTAACACAAATTTGTCAGTTATTGCAATTATAGAATTTTTCAACCCTCGACTACAACCTTTCTCACACCACTCCACCCAAACTCCCCCGAAAGGAGTGAAATTTTATACTCACGCTAGGACTTCCCCTGCTTTAGCGTGTCATGAACTGTGTGACGCTTTTCCGGTGTGTTTAGTTAATTATTATATGTATCGCACTACGCGAACGTTCTCAGTGTTGCAAACATCAACGTAGTAGTGCAGTGTTGGGCCTTTGTAGTTGTTCTTCAACAGTATACTGGCTGTACCACAATCTCACCTGCTCAGATTATTTCCCCATTATTCCCGTAGACGGCCGTATTTGTGGCACCAGTAACAGGAATTCCAGTGCTTCTGTTCAGTGGATTTTTCGTCAACTTCGATACAATACCCAAATATATGCAGTGGCTGACTTACATTTCATTTGCGAGGTACAGCTGGGAAGGAATGATTGTTGCAATATACGGAAATGATCGTGGAGCATTAGACTGCGATGGCCCAAAGTGCATTTTCCGTACTAGTGAGGAAGTGCTAGACGCCATGGACGTCGAGGAAACTGCACTGTATGTGAGCAAGGGCAAGTTTTACTTCGATTGTGTAGTGCTGTCGATGTTCTTTGTCACCTTACGTTTAGTGACGTACTTGGTGCTTCGATACAAAGTAAAAGGTACGCAAGTTAAATGATCTCGCATTGTGGCGAAAGCATTAGTTTTGTCTCGCTTGGAGTGGTGCCCTTTTGGCGCGGAATCCTTTCGTATGAATTAAATGTGGCGGATTGCCGCGGAAGCGGCTTACACCAGAATGTGTAGGTAGACGGTAATAAAAGAAGCTGCATCTTACCGTGTGCAAGCATAATCAGGTCCAGAAATCATGCACATTGCTAGGAGTCCCGAATATTCCCCGGAGAACCTTTACCATGCTCAAGAATTCAATACGAGATTTTTAGGGTCGTCGTACTAATTATGCTTACTCGTTTCGACCGCTGCGTATACTTCAAACCGCAAGTAACTGGCATGCCGTGCAGCTTCTTTTACGGTACATCCTAAATTGCGCCAGAAAAATTCATATTTTAAGAATATATCTCGCCTTGTATAGCCGACCACGTTAATTATTAGAATAATTTTGAACTTAGGAAAGCTTGGTCGTGTTCATTATCAGAGTTCCACTACTTGTAACAGTCGTTTTATTAACTGAGAAATCAATAGAACACGAACTGCGCACAGAAGCTTGCAATTTAATGTGGAGGATATGCATACAACAAAGGTATTCGGTAGAATAAGTGGCGTCATCCCACTATTCGATATGAGAGATTAGATCTTCCCTACGTCAGATGGCACTTAGCTGTGGATTGCGAGAGCCTTTAGAGTAGAAACCTCGGATATTGGGGTTAATTTTTGTCGTACTTTACCATCGGATCCAAGTATTATTTACGAATTAGGTAATACAGTAAGGTGTTTCTTATATCGACGGGAACCTTGTGTATGGTAAAGACATGCGTTACGCAGCAGGTATAGTTAGCATATCTATAGTTACTATATATGTGAACACTATGTAAGGTTTCGGACATCTGAGGGAAGTTGAAGCACTGAGGAACGTGATGTGGTAGGAAGAGCATTTCAGTAAGGAACTAAAAGAAGTTACGTTTTCTCTGTACGATTGACCACGATTGCGTTAGGATGATTGTCGTGCTTTGCCAACAGGCGGCTTGATTTGGTTAGATATGCCCAGCAAATGTTAAGTATTTAGGTAAACAGTTCGAATAGAAATACTGTTTGTTTTTTTAAACAAGCGCTGAGTTAAGTGTCTATAGCGAGCTTCAGGAAACTAAATGCACATGCATTTCGTTCCTTATATCATAACGTAAAGTTTATGAACATTTTTGAGGTTGCTTTGGCTTTGTTACAGTCAATCCGTAACAGACTTTGGGGCTCTGATGGCGAGGCAGGGCCTTGCTTTCTTTTATATTTGAGCTCCCCAAATTGTTAGCTTTCAAGTGTCATACAACTCTGTTCAATGGCTAGAATCTCGTAGTGGTTCAAGTCGACTATACCTTTGCTCAGCGCATTTCGAACCAGGATATCAATAAATCCCTTAAAGAAAGAGTGGTATTTCTGACATGGATTGTGCTCAGATTTGATTTTAGTATGAGGAGTTGTAATTGTGTAATTTAGACTCTTGCTTTTTGGGTTAATGGTCCGTTTGGTTGCATATACGGTGGCAGTGGATGCATTGTTTATACAATTATGCAGCTACTCATGGCACAAGTTGTAGGTTAGGTGTTTGCGATCTTAATAGAACTTAGATTTCGACTTTGTTAAGTATGGTTGGCACATGTCTTGCTGTAGGTAGGAATTAAATACTGTTGAGGTGGGAAGAAACAAAGAGAAACAGTCATAAGAGACGAATGGGAAGAAGGGATGGAATTCCAGTCACAAGTCAGAGATATCGGAATTCGGATTATGTTTTAAAGATATTAAGGTAGGGAATGAAATGCTGAGACTGATGTAACTCTACGAGCTTCTTGGTGCCTCGTTAGCAGTTTATACGAAAATGACCCGCGAAATTTGCATTTCTTATTTTCCTTCAGGAGCAAGTTTCATACTTGCATTGCAGTATATGCCCAATCCTAGTGTTCTGAGCCCTTTGCAAATCGAAATATTGTGTGGTGTGGAGACATCTTTGAACTGGAAGGGATATATGTAACAGGATTGAACAGAATTATAACTGTTCCATGCATAGTTCCAGGCCGTGAGGTTTTTTCAGTATGTTTTGTCGTTGTTAGCTTTACGTTACCATTGCCAAGATTTATTAGCTTGGGTAAGGAGTAAGAAGTATATAAAGTATTAATGGATCCACCAGAAAGTTCTGGGGTGCAGTAAGGTTTAATTTACGTTAACTTTTAGTACATGTAGCACTTCTTGTTTTATTTTGTTATGTGGTGATTTTTAATACCCATGGGATGGGATGGAGGCACTCTTGCCATGCCGTTAAATTTGGCTTTGTAGGAAGGATCGTCTTTGGTGGTAGTGGCGCCAAGTGTTACCGAGGGAAGACATGGTGTGAATTTGGTAGGTAGGGGTGATGTGGGCTGCTAGAGCGCTCGCGTTTGCTTTTATGAAACGAGGACAAAGGTGACTTGCGTCACTGCTTTGTATGTATTTCTTTGTGTAGAGCATTCGTCCACAACCTAGGGTGCGCAGATCCCCTTTCCTTTCAGCAGGTGATATTTATCAGTTCATGACATTCTATGTTCGTATTCCACTGGCTTTTGAAATTGGTTCTTAGTCGAATAATGCGAATATATACAAGGAATCATACAATGTATTGTATGATAATCGTTACAGTGTCAGGCATGATTTCGATCAACGGGAGATATATATATATATATAACCGGTCAGCCCGGATTGCGAATCAAATGTGTCAAATTTGAGCTAACGCTTGTAACGCAGGCAGTGAATGATGAGAAAAGTTCATTGACCAGCTACTGTTCAGGATCATAAAAAGGCACAAGGGAATCGTTGATTTCCAATGGTCAGCGAATGGGTGGAAAAGGCGGGATTCACGTGTAGTTTTTCACTTAAATAGTGGAAGTGAGAGCAAATTGCACGAGTGTGTGACGTAGCCAAGCTGCAATTTGCAAAAGAGGCTGGCATCAGCCAGAAGCCTTTTGATTATTGTACATTATTGACATGTTAGCGATGAAATATTGTATGCTGTAACGTCTGAGTCACTTACATGCATAATCTTTTTTCCAGGGAGTACAGTTATCCTTCAGTGATACTGTATCTATATTTTGATGAGTCTTATGTGGAAAGTGAATATTTGTTATACGTCATCCTACATTTCGTTAAGCTGTGAAGTATTTCTTATGGTATATTAGTGATGTCAACTTGTATAATCTTCAGGTAAATTTTACCTGGACATCCAACGTTGCTCAAGTGTTATTCTGTACAAGAAACTTTCTGTTCTTCCCAATGATCTTCAATGAAACGAGGCTCTTATTGGTGTATAGGCTGTGTGCTTATAGATGAGGTGTACCGTTCTTAGCTATTGTGGTGTGTATTTGGTTTCGTCTTGTAAAGAACTGTTAAATGTTAAGAAAGGAGGGATTTTGTTATGAATTATTGTCGATGTCGTAATATAATTGCTCACCCGTTACGAAATGTTGTGTTTTTGTTGCTTATCGAAGTATACCTTTATTGATGTCTTTGCGTTTGACGGTATCGGTGTTGCAAGAAACCTTTTCAAGATATAAGGGTTGCCTTGTCTCGATGTTATTTCTAACAGGATTGTTACTGTGATATGTATCCTGATGTTAAAGTGCATGCGATGAACTCATAAAAATGTTGCCAATCCCAATGCGCAATTTCTCTGCTGATATTCCACATACCGCTGTACTCGACCCAATCGGATTAAGCTGCTCGTTGTTGTCTTATTGCACCATATTATAAGCTAACCTCAATCTACGACCATGCCAATGAGAAGTCCACTCAGCGTCAAAGTATTGTTCTTCTGCATTGTGAACTTTGATCAGTATTTATAAAAAGAGCTACCCATGCAGACCAAGGCTTTGCGCTGAATCACTGGCGCCTGTCCGCTATCGATTTGCCTTGCAAGCGTCGTCAACATGACCGCCCCGTGAGGGGTCATATCCATATCGGGCCCACTACTCATTAGGGGTTTTTGATTCGTTGGTTGGGAAACTGCCTTTGCCGAAGGATGTGCATGGAATTGCAGTCCTCCCTTTGTTTTTTCAGAAAAGAAACCTTTCGAATCGGACGTACGGTTTCATTTTCCTTAAAGACCTGAGACGAAATATTTGAATAGACGCCGGTGCACTTATTTCCAATGTGGCCGCGCAGGAAGTGGGATTAACTCGAAGAGATACACATTTGAAATTTTGGTTTTTGGATATGAAAATCAACTTCGTCTTTCTGTTAAAATGATAACTACAACAAAACTACTGTGAAGAAGTATTTCTGTATTGTATTTATGTATATACCTGTTAGCTAATTTTATAGTCTTGAAATGTAGGCGTCCGGATTTTGCAAAGCCCTTTCGATCAATGTCATGGTTTGTCCTCAATTTGCAAGCCCCCTCGTCCATTGGCTTTGTGGATGTGGATGACCCCTAACACGACCACGTGACCTGCTTCCAGAGCGCGGTCGTCTTGCCAGTGTTTCGCAGCGTCAAATTAAAAGGAAAAGAGTACAGAACGGTTGAACACTTTAAATTACTAGTGAATTCTCAATCCATGCAAACAAGATAAGCATATCAAACAAATAAACTGACTTGACTGAGGTGCGCCTTTGCACGAGGCTCTTATGTAGCCCTTCATACAATTACCTTGTTTTCTCTTGCCAATTCTCACATCTCCTCAAAGGAGCACATTTGAAATGAGCAATCTCCTTAGATATTTCAGAAAAAATTCTTATGAAGTTCATAATATCATCTTTAAGTCTACGTCATCTTAAGCCTTCATGCTCTTCATGTTCTTGTTTCGAAATACAATATCTAGGTCCAAGTTTGAAAAGGTAAAATTATAGAAAGATAGTAAGAAGAGAGTACTTCAAACACAACAATCACCAGGAGTTCAATATTTTCCATCAGCATAAGCTAGAAAATATTGTTAGGGTTAGTCTAAAATAGCCTCCCCATTCTCGAGACTTTCTTAACTTTTACTATCGATGTCGCTTGCATTCTCATCAGCTGTGTTCTTATTAATGGTTCGCGTATATCCGAGCCGACTTCTGGGTGTGGTTTCCTTTATCATCTGACTCCTTTCGCGGGCTTTATCAGCAGACATATAGTACACTGGGTTCCAACGCTTTTTATATATGCACTTCTACCTCATGCTAAGTCCAACTTCTGTTTTTAACCAAACCACCAGATTTCAATGGTTTCATTTTTTCTTCCATTACTGGTGCTGCTGTATTTGATACAGTAGGAGTTGAGACACTGGGTCCGGCATTTTGAGCTGCTTCTCCATACAAGGCAAAAGCAACCCCTATAGCTACAATTGCGATTGAAAATCCAATTGCAGCCTTGTCTATACCTGCCATAGTTGATCCATGACTTGAGTATATGGTAAATAAATCTAATCGTCTCTATGACGTTCATAAATTGAAAATTTGAGGCTTTGAGGAATTTCTTGAGAATTATTTTCTGAAATTTTTAGATTGCCAAAAACCTGAAAAAATTTCAACATTGTGAAAAATGTCTTGCAAAATATTGATGATCGCTCTAATCTGGCACTTGGACTTGTCAACGATGTTGAACAACACTTTGTTTTATGAATTAATGTCGTAGCAGATTCACACAACGCAAACGAGCTGTCACCATGTACCTGCCGGTTTTGGTCTTAAGCTCTTTGCACTATTTTATTTTGGCCAAGTTTTTTTCTGTTGTTTCAAATGTGTATTTGATTTCTAATTCTCTTTGATTGATTAATTGATTGATGAATCCAGTTCTTTTTTTGATAAACTCATCATCAATTGTTTTGTCTGATGACAAGTGATCAAACATTTCTTTTTTGTCTAAAATAATTTCAACTCTGTCTTTGTTTTTGATGATAAATATTCCAATTGCCCAAAACAATCCTACATGAAGTGCAATGAATTTTGATTGAATATCTGAGACTTTGTCATAGTATAATTGTGCATGCTCTCTCTGCTGACTGGATATTTTCCCATCGGTATCAATTAACCAAGAAATTTTGGTGGAATTTCCATCAGCATAAAAAACATGTTGCATTTGTCAACCAAAAAGGGGTCTTTTATCAATATATTTTGAATACGTCACTTATGATCACAGATTGAAAGGTGTACTTATGCTTGAATCTCACGCCTTCTTCTCAAAGATGGTTGACGAACTAGTAGAATTCTCAGAATACGATCCTGAATTAGCTGACGGAATAAAGTGGTTAGATGATCAGGCTCAGAAAAAAGGTATCACATTCTATGATATGGTCTTTGAAGTTTTGTACAAACATGATGTAAACTCTAAGGCAAAAGAATGGCTTAGCACAAGAAATTAAAAATTATTTTCTTAGGTCTAGTGTTTGGTATTCACAACCCTGCGGTCCACAATACTTTCCGACATAGACTGCTTTTGGTCTGTATAGTGCTGGCTTTGGTGCAGCTTCTGCAAACTTTTCCTCAATCACATGAGCGGCCCATCCGACAACTCTGGAGATTGCAAAGATTGGTGTGTTAAGGTCTACTGGAATTTTTAGCATATAGTAAATTGATGCACTGTACAAGTCAACGTTTGGATAAATGTCCCTGTCTTTTTGGGATTTCATGTAGGCAATAGTTGTTGTCTCTACTTTCTCTGTCATCTCAAACCACTTTTCTTTGGTTTTGGCAGCTAGGGTTCTGGATAGTTCTTTGAGAACCTGTGCTCTTGGATCATATGTCCTGTAAACTGCATGTCCCATTCCCATGATTCTTTGACCTGCATCGAGATTTTTCTTTATCCATCCCTCTACTTTGTCAATTTCCTCAATCTCTAAGAGCATCTTCATGACTTCGGTGTTTGCGCCGCCGTGCAATTCCCCACTGAGTGCTCCAATTGCTGCACTTGTTGCAGAGTACATGTGAGCTCTAGTTGATGCGACTTGTCTTGCAGTAAATGTGGATGCATTAAATGTGTGGTCTGCATGTAAAATCAAACATACGTCAAACACTTTTTCAACTTCAGGATCTGGTTTTTCTCCTGTCATCATGTAAAGGAAATTTGCAGCATGACTCAATGTTGGGTCTGGATCAACAATGTCTAATCCATTTCTGATTCTCTGCCAACTTGCAATGATTGTTGGAACCTTTGCAATCAGGTTGATGGCTCTGTCATAACTTGCTTCTTTGTTTGCAAATTCTTCATCATAGTATCCTGCAAGTGCTGCCACAAAGGCCTGGAGCATATCCATTGGATCTGCGTCCTTTCTCCAGTTGCCCATGTTCTTTTGCATCTGCTTTGGGATGTATCTTGCATCAACCAGCTTGGAAGTAAATTCGTCTAGTTGTGTTTTAGTTGGTAATGAATCATGTAATAGAAGATAAGCAGTCTCTTCAAATGTAGAATTTTTTGTTAAGTCTAAAATGTCATAGCCACGATAGATTAGTTTGCCTTTTTCACCATCGATGTTGGAAATTCTGGTATCAGCTACCTCGATTCCTCTCAGTCCTGTGTTTTTGGTCTCCATGCTGTGCCTACCGAGATTCTTCTATTATAGTTTCGCCAAAAAATGTGTGCAAAGCTTAGCATTTAGTCTAATATGGCAACTCTGGGTCATAAATCAGAATTTTTAATCAAAAACTAATGACTCCTAAAGAGCGAGAACATTTGCAAAAACTAGATGACTTGGTACTTAATGCCTCTCCGGAGGAATTAGAAAATATTCAGTCCATTGATTCAGACAATCAACTTGAAGGCTTGTCTCTTTATGATGTGTATCTTGACTCTAGTTCCTTAGTTGAGCAGAGCGTTAAAAAATCAAAGAAATAATTCCATATTTCATTTAAATGAGGGCTTGTAATTTTTTCAAATGAAATGGCAGCAGCAAAAAAGACAACAAAAAAGGCTGTAAAGAAAGCTGCCAAGAAACCAGCCAAAAAAACTGCAGCCAAAAAAACCGTTTCTAAAAAAACTGCAGCCAAAAAAACTACTAAAAAAACTGTAAAAAAGACAACTGCAAAAAAAGTTGTTAAAAAAACAGCCAAGCCAAAAAGAACCAAAGTAATCTGCATCTCTCACAAAGAAGATGCAGACGGAATTAGCTCAGCTGCTTTGGTTAGACAGGCCTTTGGCGGCGATGCAATTCTAGTGGATTATCCTGGACAGATGGACGCACTGAACCAAGTAGTGTTAGATGAAAAATTAAAAACACTTTTCATTTGTGACTTGGGACTGAGCAAAAAGACTCAGGATGAGTTTATCGACATTATGGCCACTTTGAGAAAAAACAGAGTCGCAGTAACTTACATTGATCATCATGACATTGACCCTGATGTTGTCAAAGCATTAGAGAAACTCAAAGTCAAAGTAATTCATGACATTAACGAATGTACTGCAGTTCAAGTGTATTCGGCATTCAAATCAAAACTCAATGATCATGCTTCATTTGTTGCAACATGTGCAGCAATCACTGACTATATGGAGGACCGACCAATTGGTTCAAAATTACTTCAAATCTATGACAGACAATTTGCATTAATCAGCGCAACTGTTCTTACTTACAACATAGTTGGACACCAAAAAGAGCCTGACTATTTGTTGTATCTAGTTGAAGAGTTGGCAGACTCTAAATTCCCACATGAAATTCCAAACACATTTGAGTTTGCACAGATTCAAGTTGAAAAATTATCTCAAATGATTGCCAAAGTCAAAGATGGTATGAAGACCATGAAGAATCTTGGTTACATGGAAATTTTAGACTCTGGTGCAAGCGGTGCAGTCAACTTTGTCATGGGATTATCCGGCAAAGACGTCGGTGTTGCATACAAGGAACGTGTTGACCATGGAATCTATGCAGTTTCCGTCCGTGGTTCTAAAGACTGCAAAGTACACTTGGGAAGAATTGTCAATACATTGGCAACTGGTCTTGGTGGCTCTGGTGGAGGACACGACAGAGCATGCGGTGCTGTCATTCCAAAACCAAAAATAAAAAAATTCATCACAGAATTAAACAAGAAAATAAAATAATTACTGCAAGAATCTAGGAATCTTTTTTGCAACATGAGATATTGAAATTCTTCCTGGTCCAGCTACGATAATTGCAAGAGTTGCTGCAAGCATTACCAAATCCCATTCCCATCCGCCTTTGGAGACAAAAAATCCGTTCTCCCATCTGATGTGAAATATTGCTCCAAGCAAAATCACAGACAGGATGGCTGCAGAAATTCTAGACAAGACTCCTACAACTAGCAACACTCCACCAACAAATTCAGCAAGAGCAATTGGCAGTTGCAATTCAGGCGGAATTCCGATTGAGATTAACCATTCTTGCCAACTAGGATCAAATTTCTTTATGCTATGTACAATGAATATAACGCCAACTGATGCGCTAATTCCCCAGTGGGCAATGTCGTGTAATACATTACCCTTTAGGGTTGCTTCTGTATTCATTGATTCAAGCCTCTGAAAAATCATTAAAAGGGTTTGTCCAAATCACGTCCAAAAGTTGGAATAATTTTTTAATAATTTCATGGGCAATTTACTTTAAAATTGAATTTCAAGATTCTTGCACCCGCCGTAGCTATGGGTGTTGCACTGGTAGGCCTAACACTGTTTTTGTCTGAAGACTCTCAACCATACGTTACGATTGCTCCAACTTCCACATCTGTGATTCCATCTGATTCTGGAATCTCTGAACTGCAATTAATGGAAACAGATGGTGTAAAACACCTGATTCCTCTTGATAAGATCAAAGGAGGCGGTCCTCCAAAAGATGGAATTCCATCAATTGACAATCCTGTATTTGCTGATGTGGCAAATTCCCAGTTCATGTCAGATGGAGACACTGTGATTGGACTTGAGATTAATGGAGAGGCAAAGGCATACCCATTGTTTATTCTTGTTTGGCATGAGATTGTAAATGACAGAGTTGGAGGAACTCCTGTCTCTGTAACTTATTGTCCTCTATGTTACACTAATCAGGTCTTTGAGAGAGTCATTGATGGCCAAGAAGTTGAATTTGGAACCTCGGGAAAATTATACAACAGCAATCTGCTAATGTATGATAGATTGACTGATTCGTATTGGAGTCAGGCATTGGGTTTGGCAGTAAAAGGTGAGCTGACTGGATACCAACTAGATTTGGTTCCATTTGATGTGATTACTTGGGGAGATTGGAAAAAGTTGCATCCTGACACTTTGGTGTTGACAACTGATACCGGTCATATTCGCTCGTATGCAACTGACCCTTATGGCAGCTATTACACAGAACCGCGAATAATGTTTCCAGTAGAACACAGCGATGACAGATTGCATCCCAAAGAAATCATAATTGGATTCTCAATTGATGGAATCCACAAAGCATTTCCGCAAAATGATATTGAATCATCTGGTTTGATCAATGATTCAGTTGGAGAAACTCCTGTATTGCTGGTTTCATTTTTTTCCGAGAACTCCCGTGCATTTGATAGAACAATCAATGGAAAAACATTAGAATTTAAAATGATTGATGGACAGATTACAGATGCTGCAACAAACTCTGTTTGGAATTATGATGGCTTGGCAATTTCAGGTGAAATGCAGGGAGAACAATTGAAAAGATTGCCAATTGAACCTGGATTCTGGTTTGAATGGGTTGCATTTCATCCCGACACTTTGGTTTATGGTGGTTCAAATTGAAAGCAATTAGAAAAGCTGCAATCGTTGGAGTTTTGACAATTATAATTTATCTTGGAGTTGTTGTTGCAACCACTCCGGCATTAGAGCCGCTAGATGCGATTAATGCTGCATTCCAACTAAACTCTATTGTAATTTTTGGAATGGGTATTGGGATTGGATTGCAGGTCTATCTTTCTGAGAAAAGCAAAATGCTTGGATGCAAGCTAGATGTGAAGAAAAAAGCCTTTGGTGCAAACTCTGGAAGTACTGCTGCAACTTCCTTTTTCTCGTTTTTCTCTCTTGTTCCACTAGGGTGCTGTGGATGGTGGCTCTATGCATTGTCTTTACTTCCAAGTGTAGTTGGAACAGGCGTGTCTGCAGTCCTAATTGAGCACAGTCAGGCACTTGCATATGCAGGATTGGCAATAATCTTTGGATTTGCAGGATTGACTGCACTAAAACTGAGACGAGAACAAAGAATGCTAACTAGTCAAGCCTGATTGAAAAAGCACAAAGCTCGCCCTTTGTTTTGCTTGCAAACTTTGCAATCTTTGACAGGAATCCGTATTTTTTGTCTCTCCACTTTGAGACTTCATTGACTTGCTCATCAGATAGAATAGTTGCAACACCTGATGACCATTCACTTTTCACATCACCTTTCATAGAACAAATTGCAACATTTACTTTGGTGTTGTTTTTCAGGCGTTTGAATTTTCCAGTTTGATCACGAGTCACAACAAATATTGTCTCATCTCTAATTACAAACCATACTGGAGTCTTTACGCCGTCTCCGCTTTTTCTAAACGTCTCAACTGAAATGTATTTTTCAGATTCAAGCTTTTCTAAAAGACTCATGATTTTGAATTGTTTTGATATGTAATATTAGTATCTGGGTATGATGCTAAGTTTTGATTTTGCAGATAATACAATAATTGAGATAATTGATACTGCAAGAATCATTGCAGCTATGGTGCCAAACTCTGGGACAACTACTCCGTCTTCAATTTGAACTTGGATTGATTGTTTAAGAACTTCTCCTGCACCTTGGTTTGCAGTAATTGTATAAAATCCATCTTCTTTCCATAGCGGACCTCCTGTTTTAATTTCAGTTTCAAATGCTCCTCCGATTCCTGGAGTAACTTGGTCAATTGATACAAGATTACCAGCTGGAGATTTCACAATTAGTGTAAGGTCTGTTCCCCAGACACTGGTGTTTCCAAACACTTTGATAATGTCTGAGCCATTTGTGGCATTTGCACTAAGCAAGATTCCTCCTTTGGGAGCAGCTGCAATTGGCTCTTCTTGTGGCTCCTCTGTTGGAATTTGGATGTCATTTCTAGGTAGATCTTGGGCAACTACAACAAAACTGGCTGATGCCCTCTCTAGTGTGTCTTCGTGAGTTGCAGTCACTGTATACACGCCTACATTAAAGCTAGGAATTGGCGGATTGATGAGCTTGGAAAATTCTCCCCCGTCTTCAATTTCAGCCTCTGGTGCAAAGACTAGGAATCCGTCAGGATCAGTAACAAACAGTTTGACTGGTTTGTATTCAGTAACCCCTGTGATTTTTCCTGTAACTAGAATCGAATCAAGTGCATTGATTTTTTCATGTGATGTTTGAATCTCTATTGTTGACTCTGCAAATGCTGGAGTAATTGCAAATGCTGCAGCAACAATAATTGCCAATGCAAGCTTGTTCATCTTTATTTTCTAAAACCTCTTTGTATTTGTCTTTATCTTAAGATTGGCACAAGTACGAAAATCAAATTCTTGGCAGCTCTTCTTTTTTGCTTCTTGCCCTTGATCTCAATCTTGTCTTACAGCATGGACATGTATGTTCTTCAGTAAAAAAGAAAAACGCACACAGCGAACACCATTTTTGTCCGATTTTGTATCTCAAATTGTTTGTAAACGAAGTTGACTTCATTCTCTCACAAACTCCCTTGCAAGTCTGAACCATGCTTACTACAATGTGAAAAATCTATTTAAGAAAATCTCCAAATTTTATTCTGCAAATTCAACTATTGCATCAATCTCAGTCATTGAATCTAGCGGAAGGCTAGCTACTCCGACTGCAATTCTTGAGTGCTTTCCTTTCTCACCAAACACTTCAAACATTAGGTCTGATGCCGGATTGATTACTTTGGGCTGCATTGCAAATTCTGGGACTGAATTGACAAATCCTGACAGTCTTACAATTCTTGTGACCTTGTCAAGACTGCCTAGCTCTCTTTTAATCTGAGCTAGGATGTTAATTGCGCAAACCTTGGCTGATTTTTGAGCAGTCTCTAGGTTGTCATCTGAAACCTTGCCCGTAAAAGTCACCTTGCCTCCTTCAAGTGGAATTTGTCCTGAGATGAAGAGAAGGTTTCCTGTCTTGACTGCTGGGATGTAGTTGCCAGCTGGCACTGGGGCTTCTGGAAGTGTGATTCCTAGTGCTGCTAATTTGTCTTCAGACATGATATTTGTGCCTGTTTTTGGCTTGATTTAGGTTTTACTTGATAACTGTTACTATGCAATTCGTGTCTGAGCTTATATTGCAAAATTGAGTTTTTCAATCAATGCAAAAGACATTGCCAATCTTTGGTTTGTTTGCAATAATGTTTGCCGGACTGGTTGCTCCTGCAATGGCCGAAGACGGGGAATGGGAAAAGTATTCACAAATTGAAAAAGAGTATGATGAGAAACGCCATCAGCTAGATGAGAAATACCACAAAGAGTTTGAAGAATTGGATAGATACTATTCAGAACAAAAGATGGCAATCTATGACAAATTAGAAAATGACTCTTCTCTAAGCGAAGAGGATGCAGACAGAATGTTTGAGGAATTGTATGAAGAGTATGACACCAAACTAGAACATCTTGAAGAAGAGATGCACTTGGCTTTTGAAGAACTAGAAGAACAGTTTGAAAAAGACATGGGCTATGACAGATATGAAGATGATGATTATGATGCTGCAGGAAATTACATCGGTGACAAATACGATGATGACAGATACGAAGATGATGACGATGATGATGACAGATATTATGATAAAGACAGATACTATGACGACGACAAGTATGATGACAGACACAATGATGATGACGATTACAAATACAATGAAAGATATGATGACAAACACTATGATGAACCATACGTGGATGATCCTGAATGGCAATCAATTGAACCATTAACTGAAAAAATCATGGATGCAATTCCAATGGAGAAAATCCAACATCTCTGGGAAGCAGGACAAATCGATGAACTAATGAAGTTGATTGTCTCAGAAACCGGAATGAGTGCTGAGGATGCAAAACGTGTAATCTCTTTCTTTGAAAAATATGAAAAAGACTATGATGATTATGATGAAATTGGATACTATGATCAGCATGATTACTATGAAGGCTCTGGAGAACTAGAGCAAAGAATTGCAGAACTTGAAGAAGAAAACAAGATGCTCAGACAGACAATTGCTGAACTTGAAGAAAAGATAGTTCAACTAAACCAAGTACTGATGGAGCAAGTCAGTTTCATCTATGAATGGGTCTTGGCACAGTAAAATTTGTGATTTTAGGCTCAATTTTAGGAAACAATTCAAATTATGATATAATTTGGTAATTTTGTGAGTTCTGAAATATCTGATGACAATTTCGTTCAACAAGAATTGAAGAAAATACACGAAACAATGAAAGTAATGAATTCCAGATTGGGGGAAATTTCAGAACAAAACAGACCTTGGATAAGTGTGACAGATAATGAGAAAAAATACAAACTTGAAAATAATCTACTGACAATTTATTTCAAAAATTTTGGTAATGCCCCAGCTACCGATATGGTACTAAAGGGATTAGCAAGTTCAAAAGAAGACATTGATGAGGATGTGATTTCAAAACGTCCATCTACAGAACCATTTTCAATTGCACCTGGAGAGACATTCACTTATGGAATTGAAGCATCACAAGATAAAATTTTAGCAGCTGCTGAAGGAAATTCCCTTTATTTTGGCATAGAGTCAAAATATAATTTTGCAAACAAATTAGGACAGACTGTTCTTGTTGGACACATTCATCTGACATCAAACGTTGGTCTGGTTTATTCTTCAAAAAAACTATCATAACTTGAACCAATTTAAATAGGGACTAGATTCTTGCAAGTCATTGAATACCCATTTTACTGTAATGTTTTTGATTTTTGTCCTAGTCTTTCAAACTGTATCCTTTGGAAATATTCCTTTTGCAGAAGCCCAGACTTCTGAAGAATTAGAAAAAGAGAGACTAAAATTAGAAAAAGATAGAAAAACGCTAGATGAAAAACTGCAAAACATCCAGTCCCAAATTAATGAGCTAACTGAAATTCTGGATGATTTACGAGGCAGTGTTGATGATGATAAACTTGAAGATATCGAAGAGCAGCTTGCAGAACTTTATGATGACAAGTCGGATTTGCAAGAAGATGAAAAAGAATTACTCGAAAGAGAATCTGCTTTTGAGAAAAAATTAAGAGAATCTGGAATGGTTCTAGAGGAGACTAAATCAGAACCATCTGCAATCCCAAACTGGTTTAAGAGTAATGCAAAATGGTGGAAGCAAGGCCTGATTTCAGACGGTGATATTATCAATGCACTTGAGAATTTGATAATTCAAGATGTAATTCCATTGGATAATTTTGTCAAAGAATCATCTGGACTTGAGCATACTGCAGGTGTTTCTCCTGGAGGAACATTTGTGATGGTTGATGAGAAGCCAACAATCCCTAGTTTTCAAAAAGACGTCTTTGGATTCTGGAGTGATGGTTTGGTATCTGATGATGAGATTGTAAACTCGATTGGACATTTGATGAGTAAAGGAATAATTAATTCTGCAAAAATTCAAGGTGAAATTGCTGAAAGACAAGCCAAGTTTGATAAAAAGATGGGAGAACTGGATGCTGTACTTGAATCTGATTCAAAATTCATGGACAAGATTGATGATGATGGCTCTATTACTACTATCAACCCTGATGGTTCAAAGACTATCAAATTCCCAGACGAATCATATACAACTTTCTTCAATGACGGTTCCAGAGTCAGATATAATCCCCAGTACGATCAAGCCTTTTTGATAACACCTTCCTATGATCTGATTGGCAAAGAAGATGTAAAACAAGTTACAAAAATAATCCTTAATCCTGATGGAACAGTTGACTCTTGGGAATTTTCTGGGCCTGCAGCTGACCTTGAAAAATTTATTGAAAAATATGAAATTGAAAATGCCTTGGTAATTGAATCATTGTACAAAAATCTAGAATCTTCTGATTTGCCCAAAACTGGAATGGAACAATTAACCCAAGTCACAGCTTTAGTTATTGATGGTATTTACTATCCAATTTCTCAATTCACCATTTGGAAGTGGACTGGAGAATGTGATGATGCATGGCATTATCATACTCCTACAACACAGGCAATAGCCGTTGACGGTGAAACAGGAATAATAGATCCTGACCAAGAAAATTGCGGATTCGGCAAAGTCGGAGAAGTTCAAATGGCAACTACATTCATGAGTCAAGATCAAATTAAAAAATTCAGAGACAGGACGGATTCTGATCCTCTGACTAATGAAGCAATGGTTGGTGGTTCTGATGATGAGTCTGCACCTGATGAGAAAAAAACTTCTGATGATAAAACTGGCGATGATGTAACTTCTGGCCCTGTTTCTATTGATGAGTCTGATGATTCATCACTTGGTTTGACAAAACTTGCTGTATCACCATATGATATTGAATTTGCTGACGCAGATGGGGATGGAATAAGTGACGAATTTGATGATGAACCAAATAAAAAATCTACAAAGTTTGGAACAAATGGTGTTGGATTACCTGGAGAAATAATTGATGCAGGTGATCTTACTATTGCTATCATTAGTAGTGAAGAATTTGGTGCTATAATTATTGAGGTTGGAACTGATGGTGATTCTGAATCTGTCATAATTAATGTGATGGGTGTCGACCTTGAGTTTTCAGCCGGCACTATTGTAGAGATTGCATTTGGATAATTTGGAACTTTGATTGAACATGGATAAAAAATGCAATACTTGTTGGGGTTTTGGCTTATGGGCAATAGGAGATCCTTCTCCTATGGGTCCAATTGATTTTGAGGATGGCGAACCAAACAAAAAATGTCCTGAATGTGGTTCTGGTAGAAAATAATGCCAATAATGAAATGCCTATCAGAACAACAGGCTCGATGACTCATGTGCATATTTGACAATTTTATGCTGTAATGCATCTGTTCAAATCAAACACACGTTAGCATATTGCAATTACTTGTAATATGATGTTATGACTTCTGTGATAATTATTGATGATGATCAAGAGACAATTGATAATCTTTCAACCTATCTTAAAATGCATGACATTGAAACTTTGGGAACTGCCACTGATGGCTCGTATGGCTTGGAACTGTATGAAAAACACAATCCCGATTTTATTATTACAGATTACAATATGCCAAAACGTGATGGCTTGTTTGTAATTGATTCAGTCAAAAAGGTGTATCCTGAATGCAAAATTATCGTATTGTCTGGATTTGCATCAGCTGAGGTGAAACTACAATCGTACTCTTCAGGAGTTTCAGTTTTAGAAAAACCATTTAACAATGAAGAACTTTTGGCACTTTTGAAATAGATTCAGGCCTCAAGATTCCGTCTAAAGATTAGAAGGCCTTTTGAATATCTTCATCTAGTTTGAGTTGATGAAAATTAAATTTCTTATTTTATCTGTAATTGTAGTAATTCTAGGATGGCTTGGAATTAATCATCTCCTAAATATTTTCAGAGTCGGATACTGGATCAAGATTGATGAATGGCAATGGCTTATGCAATGCTGGGTAGTTGATGAACATTATCAATGTGAAAATCTTTACGTTAGAATTCTGGAATTTTTTCATTTGCTATGAATCTAAATTGGTTCAAGATTACACAAATTCAGATCATTCCTTCTTTATTTTTAAATACAATAATTTGAAATTTTTTTTGTGACTAGAACAAATAACAAGAAATCTGTCGCATTAACCGCTGTTATGGCACTTGTTGTCTTGATGGCAATGGGAGTCACCGATGTTTTTGGTGATCATGAGGCAGATACACTAGTTCACGAGTTTGGAGAGCTTCTTGAAGGTGTTGAAGCAGAAATTCTGAAAATTCCAAATGATGCAGAATCTTCTATAAACATCACTGATACGATGCAAACTGGAGAAATTTTATCACAGATTGCATACCTTGAAGCCTTTGACGAAGTAATTCGTTCACAAATTCTCTAAAGTACTCGATAGTCTTCCCTAGTGGAAACTAAATTCAGAGTACTTAATTTTACATTGATTTTATTTGTAGTCAGTACTCTAACTCCCGTTTTTTTTAAAAATGGTTAAAGATTGGAATCTAGCTTTTAGAAATTTTAATGTGAACTTTTTCGCCTTTGGATGAACTGTTCTGATAGACGGTTCTAGTCTTGTAGCCTTGCTTTTGGAGGCATCCATCAAGAATTGAAACCCATGGCAAGGAATGGCCGCTGTTTAGTTTTGATTCGACTGTAATGTTTTTGGTGTTTGCCTCAAAGTTGACATGGCCTGAACATGTAATCTGCAATACTGCATCAATGATTTCTATAATGTCATCAAGTGACTTTGATTTGAGTGAGATTCCGTTTTTCTCTAGCAGTTTGAACATGTCAAACTCTGGCTTTTTTGAGACCATTGTAGAGTTTAGGATGTAAGATAATCCTGAATCATTTACTGTCTTGATAATTTTGTAAATCTCTTGGGCTTCAGCTTTTGTCATATCAGCTAGTGCCTTTGTCTTGATTGCGTTTTTCCAAATGTTTGAAAATACCTTTTCCTGGTTAATTCCTAAAATGTCAGTTGATGAAAATATTGCTCCCTTGCCATTATCGTTGTTTACCATTAGCAATTCTGTCTCATCGAAGATAAAGCAATTCTGTGTAATGTCCGACCCTCTGATCTCTACGCCGTCAGGAATTTTTCTAAATGCTTCAGAGCAAATCTGTGATGGCTGAACTATAACCTTGACATCCAAGTTTCGTCTGAGAACTGAAACTAGCTGTTCTTTGCATTCGGCAAGCAATCCCAAACCCCACTGGTCTGCCATTATTCTGATTGAAGATTTGGAACCGTCAATCATGGTTTGCAATTGATTCAAAACGTTGTTAGCTGAAATGTGAAAGTATCTCTTTTCTTCAGACCCTCTTGATTTTCTGCTCTCTTCGCTTGCCTTTTTCAAGTTGGAAACCAGAGTGTTCATTGCATTTACCTTGTTGATCTGCTCGTGAATGATTCCATCAAAAGCATCCTCAGGTGCAATTGCAGTACACATGATTGGCTTGCTCTTTGAGATTATTGCCAGTTTCTTGTTTTCTAGCTTGAGCAAAGTTGGGTAAATCTTGGTCCTAGGGATTTCTGAATAATATGCCAATTCGCTTGCGGAAATTGTTCCTTTAGCAATCAGTGCCACATAGGCCTGTGCTTCGTACTTGCTTAGCCCAAATTCCTCAAGGCTAACAGTTAGTGCGTGCTCATTGACCATGATTCTACTTGACTTGTTATTAGGTAAAATTGAGAGCTAAATTCCTTTGCACAAGTGCTCAAAAAAAATCAAAGTTGTATCTGCAGATTGGTGTAACTGTGGTTACTATTTTCTGTGATACATGGTCCTGATATACAAAATTCCAAACAAACATCTGTTATGTTGGTAAAGTACAGCGTTGAATCATCTGATGATTTTAACATCTCTCATTCAGTAACTCTGGTTCCAAGATTGGAATACTCTGTGAATCTGTTATCTGAAATAATTGATACACTATCTGCAAAAAAATCAGAACTCAAAGAATCAAACAAAGACCTTGTGACTTTTTTTGATGAGCAAGATCCTACACAATTACAATCACTGGAATTAGAAAAGACCTTTTGGTATTGCCATGAGGTACTATCAATAGTAAAAAAGAGAACATCTGGAATCAATGGCGTAACCAGTCTTCCAGAAGTTTTGCCATCTTCAATTCCAATGATTAGGACAATTAGTGCAAAACTTTATGAAATCATGCCTAATTCCAGCCAAAAACTCTCTGAATTGTCAGTTCATCTGGGAAGTATAGTGTTAGATTCAGCTGCATTGACAAAAGCAAGATTTGATTTTAGTCAATCAAATGAGGAATCTGCAAGAATACTTGATGAAGTAAAATTGATGGTGGACTCTAAAATAAGTAAGTCGTACCCTAATGTTGATTTTTTCAAATTAACTAACACTTGAAGATGCTTAACACTAGACGTAGTTTTTCAAAGGATTTAGAGAGAATCAAATCCATTTCAGGCAAACTTGACAAGAAAATTTCTGAAGCAAAACCAACTGATGAAGACAAGCTTGACAAGCTAACTCTAGAAGAACTGCAGGATTTAGACAAGGTAGTAGGCCTTGCAAATTTCATGCTTACAAAATATCAGGACAAAAAAGAGATGCGCTCAATTTTACGAGGATTTGTAGATATCATTTCAGATTCAGCAAAATCTCTAGAGGAAATTGATGATGAGGTTTCTGAACTGATTTTAGAAGCAGAAGATTCTATTAACAAGGTCAAAGATATGCACACTCACATTTCTGATGAATCTGATTTCAAGGGCAAATATCATGACGGCCCTGACTATGACGAGCACGAAACAAGTGCAATTAATTTAACAAAAATTACGACAGAGATTAACACCGTAGGATACCAACAAAATTCTCAAGGGAATACTGCGTAGGTAATAGAGATGAGTTTAGCCCCCCAAGAATTAGAAAACACTGCTAGCAAGAGCGCTTCAGAGGCAATCAAATGCGATTCCCAAGGAGCCCGTGGAATGGCCATAACTCACTATCAGCATGCAATTGATGCACTGGTAAAACTATTGCAACTATATCCTAACAGCAAACTAAATCCAATTTACAAAGAAAGATGCAACTCTTATCATAATCGAATTAATGCACTGCAGCAGGCACACGGTGTTGAACCTGCAGTTGATCCAAAAGCTTCTCCTGAAGAGCAAAAGAAATCTGTTCAGAGACAAGAAGCAGAAAATGATTTTGAAGAACTGGTTCTCAAAGAAAAACCCGATGTAACATGGGACCAAGTAATTGGTCTGGATGATGCAAAGGCTGCATTACGTGAATCTATTGTTTATCCAACTAAAAGACCAGACCTGTTCCCATTGGGATGGCCAAAAGGCATGCTGCTTTATGGACCACCAGGAACTGGAAAGACAATGCTTGCAGCAGCTACTGCAAATGAGATGGACGGTTATTTCATCAATGTAGATGCATCTTCTATGATGAGCAAGTGGCTTGGCGAGGCAGAAAAGAATGTCTCAAAATTATTTGTAATGGCAAGAACCTATGCTGAAAAAGAAGGCAAACCAGTAATCTTGTTTGTCGATGAAGTTGATTCATTGTTGGGTTCCAGAAACAGTGAGGTTGGCGGTGAAGTTAGAACTAAAAACCAATTCCTAACTGAAATGGATGGTGTTAACGGTAAAGGCAAAGACTTGATGCTCTATGTAATTGGTGCAACCAACAAACCATGGAGTCTTGACTGGCCATTTTTGAGAAGATTCCAAAAGAGAATCTATGTATCTCTTCCAACACAAGCTGCAAGAGAGAATTTGTTTAATCAGTATACTGCTCCTCTAAGAAAGGATTACCGCGTAAACTCTGCTAGCTTGGCAAAACTCTTTGACGGTTACAGTGCCAGTGACATCAAAGACGTTTGTCAGGCAGCACAAATCAAAACAGTTCATGAGATTTTCAACTCCCCTGATTACCATGAGCCAGTAGAAGGAGAAGAGCCAGTCCAGCCAAGAGAGTTGACCACTGCTGATTTCAAAGAAATCATGGCAAGAAGAAAACCAAGCGTTTCAGGTGAAATGATTAGAGCATATCACAAATGGAGCGAAGAGTTCCAAGCACTCTAGAATTCATGTCACATACAGAACTGATTCAGAACTTTTACACTGCTTTTAAAAATCAGGTTGATGATTTTTCAGAATTTTGCCATGATGATATTGAATGGACTACTCTGAAGGGAATGCCTCATGGCGGAAGATATGTGGGATTGGATTCTGTGTTTGGGGAATACTTTCCAAAGATGCTATCACACTTTAAGGAATTTCATGCAATCCCTGAAGAGTATATTGATTTTCAGCAAAATGTCTTGGTAATTGGAAGATACACTGGAGTATCAAATTCTGGCAAAAATTTTGACGTTCCCTTTTCTCACGTTTATTACATTGATGAAAACAAGATTCGAAGATTCAAACAATACACTGATACTTTAAAGATCCAGGAATCATTGCTTTAATTCGTTGAATAGGTTTTAGCGATCAGAAGTCAAATTTCTTGTTTCTCCAAAAACTTAAATTCAAAATATTACGGAATTGTTGAGGGTCACAATATCCACAAAGAAATCAATTCACGCAAAAAAGTTTGGAAAGCTCATTTTTGATGATGGAACTGTTCTTGACGGCGAGGGATTTGGATATTCGACGACTGTTTTTGGTGAAATTGTATTCAATACTGGGATGGTTGGATATACAGAAGCACTTACTGACCCATCTTACAAAGGACAAATTCTTACACTAACTTACCCGCTTGTTGGAAATTATGGAGTGCCCGATCCAAAAATTGTAGACGACGACGGTATTCCAAAATACTTTGAGGCAGACGAAATCCAAGCAAGAGGTCTTGTAGTTCATGAACTGTCTCACACTGCAAGCCACTGGAATCTGTCCATGACTTTGGATGAATGGATGCACAATGAAAAAATTCCAGGAATTGCTGAAATTGATACTTTTTTTTAGTTTTTTACCTTTTTTTAGTTTTTTTAGTTTTTTTAGTTTTTTAGCTTTTTTACTTTTTTTATTAGGTACGACGACGGCATGGCGATGACATCAAAATCCGCTGCGCATTGCTTGGACGGATCGGCGACGATGTTAAAACTTACCGGATGTTCGTTCAGAAATTTTTCCGCATCGACAACCACTTCATCCAGATTAACGCCGATGACTTGCAGTCCTTGCGCACCGTAGTCTTTCTGCAACTGATCCAAAAAGGGAAACGATTGTATACAAGGCGGACACCATGATGCCCAGAAATCAACATAAAGCACTTTTCCTTTCATTGCCTGCGGCCCTGCAGTCGGCTTGCCGTCCAGAGTGGTCAGATCACATTCTGGAGCAGGCCGGTCAACAAGCTGTGCGGCAATAGCGGAAACTGATAGTAATGCCGGCAGTATCAACGCAAAACAAACAGACAGGATACGCATACACTTTTTCATCGTATCGCGGCAACCTAAAATGGTCCGCTGTGACGCAATATCATCACACTAAAAATTCCTGCCTTCGGGCACACCGTATTGTGTCACGCCGATCTCAGTGCCTGTATGATTGTCATTACCCGACATACAGTGATATTCCAGATCAAACGACCGCTCGCCTGTTGCCGTTTTACTCACAATTACGAAATAAACACCAGTGCCGCCGCGCAATTCAACAAACGGACTGTATTCCGCATCTCCCGGCGTTGTGTCGGTAACACTGACTGCGTGATTGCCTTTAAAGACATGAACACTCGTTAATAAATCAGATACTTGCGGTGAATTATCGCGTATCTGAACAGTCAGGTAATAATCCTGAGCCGGGCCGTCATCTTCGTATGGGCAGGTTACAAACGCCACGCCTGAAAATGTTCTGGGTTCTCCTAGAACCGCACTGGCACCATGTGCATTTACTAGGGCAATGTGGCCTAGTAAAAGAAAAATTCCAGCAAAACAGCTCAAAGCTGTTTTTTTAACTAAATGATAGTAATTATTCATGATTTTTTACCTTGCTTCTTAGCTTAGATATGCTTAGTCTGTTTTCATACTGTTTCACTACCCGACACATCACACATACTTTAGCTGTTGCGGGTCGTGTCGCTCCGAGTCGATAGAATTAAATCCAGCTCAATGAATCATGTGGCTTGTCCATTACCGAATGTCCGGTCAATATAATCGATGCATCAATATATTTCGCGTGAGTTTCACACAAGCGCATTAGCTGCCTCGCCCGTAAATATCCTGGTTTTATTCATTCCTTTACTTGTACAGAGTCAATCAAGTAAGGGAACGAAACGCTATTAAGCGTACTTTTAGGGTTACTTGGCTATGAGTATCCGTTTTTTCAGTCACAAAGACAATGTGACAAATTGTCGCACCTATCGAAACCGATTGAATTTGATGGAAAACACCATTGAAAGCAAGATTGGAAAAAACCGGGTAATTACCGAAGAATTCGATAATTACCCGGTTCAAGGCAGGGCAAAAACACTCATCATCTCTCCGGCGTTAAGCCGGAGGTATCGAATCAAGCCTCAATTAAGGTAGAGGCCAGACCTGTTCTCCGTTGATTGTCACAGGGAAATCACGATTCAGCTGCTCAGCCGAAGGAACAATACGCACGGCCATTCCCTCGCCGCAGCTTTCTGGAAGCGGGTTGGCATCCATGTCACGCTCTACGGTATAAGTTGCGGGATAACTCCAGGAAGGTGCGTCGAATACCGAACCGACATCGGGTGCCGTCCAGAGATCGAGATTTGGATCGTCTGAATTCGAACCGTCAATCTCAGCCATCGAGGTAATATTGCAGATATTGGCAATTGCCGGGACGAAAACGACTTTGCTTGCACAGGATTCAGGCTGGATGGAAACCGAAGTAACTTTAAACGGCAATTGCGCGACCCAGTTACGTGCGGGCAGTTCACCGCCACCGGCCCAGAAACCTATCGGATTACCCAGCGGATCGTTGACAAAGTCACTCATTTCAAATACATCGCGGCTTTTGATAATCCGCACAAATGGCGGGTTGACAATATAATCCAGTGCGCTAGCACCTTCCGGCGCGTCAAATGTTTCAAAATTGTCTGTCGAGGTTTGCACAATCGCGCTGTTGGCGTCAGGAAGGAAAAACACATTTCCAATAACAGAATTTTCCCCACAACCATGCGGAATGTTAACCGCCGTAGTCGTCGTTCCATGCGAGGAAGAACTCTCCTGTGTGGTTGTTACAGTCAGACGCGTGTGCGCAAACGCACTTTGGCTCGCAGTGGCGGCCAAAACGGCTGTGACTGCAAGTAAACTAATATTTTTTTGAAATTTTTCCATTCTCTCTTATTTTCCTCCGTAATAATTATTATTAGCAGTACTGCACGCGAAACATTTCGCTTTTTTTGCTCTCCAAAATCAGGTGGAAGCATTACGCAGCGGCTAAACCGCCTCAGGCAACCGTAAGCGGGCTATCCGATTTTGCTGCCAGTACCATTTGACCGTTTAGTTGCCACGCAATGCTCCCATGGAGGCTTGGTCAGTCAATACAGCTAAAGGTAGATCAGACACAATGACGGTGCTGTCCATCGCAGCGTAGAAGGTTCGCACTCAGAACAATCTGTCCCTCATGTCTGATCTGATTAATACTATCTAACAAAAAGAATTCGAAGGCAATGTGACAAATTGTCGCAGGCAGATATGAAGGGGTTATTGATTCTCGCGCGCTCAGTCAACTTGCCCGCGTTCAGCGCAAAGTGTGTCTCGTTGTTAAAAGACACGGCGGACACGGCAGGCACATCGCATTCCATAAACGTTTTGCGCCTGAAATTATCAGGTTCGATGGCAATATCAGGTTGATAAGATACCGGAAGGGTGTCGTTGACGTGTTAAACTTTGCCGGCAATCATTCATCAATGAAAACCGAATGAATATTCGCGGCGAACCAGCAGCAAACACGGGGCACAAAGAAGGTGGAAGGAGGAGGAGGCGATACAGGCTGGACAAATTCGATACAGATTCTTTAATTAGAGTGAGTAACTAACGAACCGGAATTACCTTTACCGAATTCAGCCTTGCACAATACCGCCTCCTGGGAGGAAAGACATCCAAGCTATTATCACACGTTTAATTCAGTCGTCATTCGCAGAAACTTTCTCTGTTTTTGATCAGTTGAGCAGATTCGTACTGAACGTTTTTATACTATTACGCAAAAAAAACGCTTAATCAATGTGGCATATTGTCGCACGCGACAAATTGTCACACTTTGTCGCACTTCGGTGGTCGTTCTGAACGCAAGTGCGACAATTTGCCGCATTCTCATGTCCCACCTCAAATATTATAATCATCCATTTATCGTAATCGCCCGCAACGTACGGCCCATGCCGAAATACCGTATACATGATGTAACCGCGCTACGCTGGCAATAGACAACACACTTGAATGAATACTTTCCGTCCGGCTTTCAGTCGCCCTATCTGGCTGTATTGCACCGTGTTTATTACCGGTGCCGCGGTGATGGTGATCGAATTGCTCGGCACCCGGTTGATCGCCCCTTTTTACGGCGCCAGCCTGTACGTCTGGACTTCGGTAATATCGGTGACCCTGATCGCGCTGGCGCTGGGTTATTATATCGGCGGACACTGGGCGGACCGTGCACAACGCACCGGTCTGGCGTTGATTATCGCGCTGTCGGGATTCCTGACGTTACTGGTACCCTGGCTAACCGCGCCCGTACTGCTGGCAACCGATCCACTCGGTTTACGCATGGGCACATTCGTCAGTACTTTGGTATTATTCACGCCGAGCCTGTTCATGCTGGGCATGGTCGGCCCTTTCGCGGTCAAACTCGCCACATCAAGTCTGGACGGCGTCGGAACCAGCACCGGTTCGATTTATGCCGTGAGTACCGTGGGCAGCGTGATCGGCACGCTTTTTCTCGGTTTTTATCTGTTTCCGCAGGTCGGTTCGCGTGAAATCTTTATCGGACTGGGACTGGGCCTGCTGGCATTAGCGTTTTGCGTGGCTTATTTCGAACGCAAACGCGTTAAACTCAGCTATGCCGTTCCGTCGATAGTCGCGCTGACGCTGACCAGCCTGTTACTGCTGCCCTTTATTACCGATTCCGGCAATCAGTTTGCCAGCGACGACGATCAATTCCAGACGCAGTTTGAGCGCGAAAGTCTGTACGGTTGGGTGCGCGTGGTCGACAATCCCAAGGATAATTACCGGCTGTTAACGGTTGACGCGTCCACAATCGGCGCCGCGACCATCAGCCACCAGCAAAACGTCTTGATCTACCAGGAAATCATACCGCTGCTGCCCGCAATTGCACCCGGCATGCAACGCGCATTGCTGATCGGCCAGGGTGCGGGACATATGGCAACCACGCTGAAACATCAGGGTATTGAAACGGACACGCTGGAAATCGATCCGGTGGTTGCTCAGGCAGCGCGCGATTACTTCGATTTCGTGCCGACCGGCAAGACCATTATCGGCGATGCGCGTTATGAAATCCGCAAGCTGCAGGGTCTGTACGATCTGATTATCATGGATATTTTTACCGGCGGCTCGGAACCGGTTCACTTGCTGACCGTCGAAACCATGCGGCAATTACAGAAATTGCTGTCAGTGCGCGGCATGCTGGCGCTGAATTTTGTCGCGTTTTATGAAAAAGGCAAAAACCCGGCGCTGGCATCGGTCGCCAAAACGCTGGCACAGGTTTTTCCTTATCAGAAAACGTTAATCTCGGAACCCGAACGGGAGTTTAACGATTTTATTTTTCTGGCCGCCGGTATCCCATTAAGTATCGAACCCGGCGCACGCACCGCAAACGGTTTACGCGCCAATCAACTGCGTTTCGATCAAAGCCTCTGGCTCAAACAGCGGCTTGTCGAACTGGATCAGCAACACGGTGTAGTGCTGACCGACAACCTAAACCCGCTGGAGTCGCTGCAAATCAAAAAATCGGAGTATTACCGCTGGATGATGGTTGAATCGATCGGCCTGAATCATTTCATCCGTTAATTGCCTCTTTCGGTCCGCTATTTTTGATTGTTGCGTAGCATCTCGGCGGCATGCTTACGTGTCGCACCGGTAATTTTCACACCGCCCAGCATGCGCGCAATTTCCTCGGCCCGCGCCGGTGCATCCAGTTCGTTGATTTGACTGTATACCTGTTTTTCTGTGGTATCGGCCTTGGTTACCTGCCAGTGATGATCGCCGCTCGCGGCAACCTGCGGCAGATGGGTCACACACAACACCTGGCGCGACCGGCCCAATTGTTTGAGCAGTTGACCGACGATTTCGGCAACCCGTCCGCCAATACCCACGTCGACTTCGTCAAAAACCAGCGTCGGCACGGTACCGGCCGTGCCGGCCATGACCTGTATCGCCAGACTGATACGCGACAATTCGCCGCCTGAGGCCACCTTGGTTAACGGCTTTTGCGGCAGGCTCTGATGCGCCGCGACTTGAAATTCCACCTGTTCGAGCCCGTATGCGCTTTCCGTTTCCAATGGTTGCAGTGAAACCGAAAACGAACCGCCCGTCATCGCAAGCGATTGCATGGATTCGGTCACCGCGTCACTCATGGCTTTGGCGGCTTTGCTGCGTTTACCGCTCAAAACTTTGGCATTTTTCAGGTATTCCCGTTTAGCACCCTGTTCGCGTTGGATTAGCGCATCCAAGTCTTCACCGTGTTCCAGCGTTGTCAGTTGCGCATCGAGCTGTTTAAACAAATCCGGCAATTCCTCGGGCAGCACGCGGTATCGCCTGGCCATTTGGTGGATATCGCCGATGCGCTGTTCCACCGTTTGCAGATCGTTCGGATTCAGATCGAGCTGCTCGCGGTAGTGGCGCAATTCATAAATACTCTCCTGCACCTGTATTTGTGCGCTGTCGAGCAGGTCGATCACGGTCTGCAATTGCTGGTCGTATTCAACCACATGCTGCAGCCGGGTTTTCACGGCGTTAATCTGTGCAAAAACCGCCGTTTCATTTTCCGATAAGGCGTCGACCGCACTTTCTGTCGCCGTCATCAAATCCGCCAGATTCGACAAGCGATGATGGTCGGTTTGCAGACTGTTCCATTCGTCAGCAGAACAATTGAGTTCGGAGAGCTCTTTGACCTGCCACGCCAGCTGTTCGTGTTTTTCCCGGTATTCCGCCTGCCGCCGTGTGCTGTCGATGCGTTGCCGATGCAACGCCTGCCAATGCTGGTAAGCCGCCTTGACCTGTTGCGCCAGTTCCCGGCAACTGCCGAATGCATCCAGCACATCCCGCTGCGCTTCTTTCTGCAGCAATAACTGGTGCGCATGCTGGCTGTGCACGGCGACCAGAAATTCACCGACGGTACGCAATTGTTGCAGCGTCGCGGCATAACCGTTGATAAACGCACGTGAGCGCCCTTTTGCATCCACGACGCGGCGCACCAGACATTCGCCTGCATCGCCTTGCATCGCATTTTCGTCCAGCCACGCTGTCAGTTCCTGGCGCTTGTCGATGGCAAACAATGCACTGATTTCTGCGCGCGTGCAGCCCTGCCTGACCTGATCGGCACCGCCGCGTTCGCCCAGCACCAGCGACAGCGCATCAATCAAAATCGACTTACCGGCCCCGGTTTCTCCGGTTAACACGGTGAAACCGGATGAAAATTCGAGTTCCACGTGCTCGACAATCACGAAGTCGGTAATGTTTAATTGTCTGAGCATATCGACTGCGGTCTAATGCAACTCGCTCCAGCCCAGTTTTTCACGCAACATGCGGTAGTAGCTGTGATGAACCGAATGCAGCAAACGTACGGTTTTTGGGAAACGGCGCACGATGATGCGGTCGGACTGTTCGAGATCGAAACTGGAGTGACTGTCGCAGTGCACGCGTGAATCGAGTGAACTGAGCATATGTACTTCAAGATTGGCGTCCGGTCCCACGATGATGGGACGGTTGCTCAATGTATGCGGGCAGATCGGCACCAACTCGATCAGGTCGAGACTCGGATGCAAAATCGGGCCGCCCGACGACAAAGCATACGCGGTTGAACCGTTCGGAGTCGCGACGATTAATCCGTCGGAACGCATGGTATTGACATATTCGTGATTGATTCTGATCTGGAATTCAACCATGCCACTGCTCATACCGCGATACAGCACAATGTCATTGAACGCCAGCGCATTGAATACATTCTCGCCGTCACGGATCACTTCGGCGTATAACAGCATGCGTCGCTCGGTGGTGTACTGCCCCTGCAGCATTTCGTTTAATGTTTCGCGCATGCTGTCGGTGGATAAATCGGTCAAAAACCCAAGCCGGCCCTGGTTGATGCCGATCAGCGGGACATCATGAGACGCCAGTATGCGTGCGATATTCAGCATGGTGCCGTCACCGCCCATGACAACGGCCAGATCGGCCTGACGCCCGATTTCTTCAACCGTTAGTGCTTTATACTCCGTGGTCGACAAATAGGAAGCGGTGAGATGATCAATATAGACTTCGTAGTCCATTTCTTCCAGATATCTGGCAAGGTCGAGAATCAATACCGCAATATCTTTATTATTGTGTTTGCCGATCAGCGCTATCGTTTTAAATGGGTAGCTCATTGTCGAATCATTGCCAAATCATTGTCGTATATCAAGTCAGTCGCCGTAATATGAATAAAGCGCAGCGCAAAATGTTACACGCTGTCACGCTATTGTACCGCTACCGAAGCTGGATACAAGCGTATAACACCTTACACCGCGTTTAATGCGCCCCGAAGATGGGGCATACGACGCGCAAATGGGCCGAAAACACACCCGGACAAGCTGTAAAAAAAGCTGACATTCGGTGCAATAGCGTGAACGATAACCCGTATCAGTGGCCTTATAAGAACGTCCGATCAAACATGCGATCAGCTTGTCACAAAGTCGGCGTGTGTCATTCAAGAATGTTGTAAAATTAGCATATGCTGAACGATAGAGCTCAAATACTTTTAAAAACACTGGTGGAACGCTACATCCATGAAGGCCAGCCTGTTGGATCGCGTACGCTGTCCAAATTTTCCGGCCTGGAATTGAGTCCCGCGACAATACGCAACGTCATGGTCGATCTGGAAGAGATGGGACTGGTTATGAGCCCCCATACTTCCGCCGGCAGGATACCGACGGCGAAAGGATACCGGTTGTTTGTCGATGAGCTGCTGGTTATCAAATCGCTGCGTGAAGAAGAACTGCATCACCTGGAGAATCAGTTGCTGCCGGACAACCCGACGCGGCTTGTCAATTCCGCATCGCAACTGCTCGCGGAACTGACGCGTTTTGCCGGCGTCGTCGTGACACCCAAACGAACCGGTGCGGTTTTTCGTTATATCGAGTTCATGGCGCTTTCGGAAAAACGTATTTTGTTGATCATCGTTACCCCGGAAGGCGACGTACAAAACCGGATCATTTTGACGGATACGCTTTACAGTCAATCTGATCTCATCGAAGCCGGCAATTTTATCAATCAGCACTACGCGGGCTGCACGCTGGACGAAATCCGCAGCCGCGTACATAAGGAACTGAAGCAATTGCGCCATGACATGACCCAATTGATGAACGCGGCAATCGAAGCAGGCGGCGCGGCGGTAAGCGAAAACAGCGAAATGGTGGTGTTGGCCGGCGAGCGTAAATTAATCGATACGCTCGATACATCAGAAAACCTGACCAGCCTCAAGAATCTGTTTGAAATTTTTGAACGCAAAACCAAGCTATTGCAACTGCTGGAACTAAGCCGCAATGCACACGGCGTGAAGGTTTTTATTGGCGGCGAATCCGATATTAAGGCGTTTGACGATTTCAGCGTCGTAACCGCACCGTATAAAATGGAAGGCTCGGTAGTGGGCACCGTCGGCGTCATCGGTCCCCGGCGCATGGCCTACGAGCGCGTCATACCGATTGTCGATATTACTGCCAAACTGCTATCGAGCAGCCTGACCCAACAATGACCCTATAACCGCTGCCACAGTGTAAACACTTATGTTATCCGAATCCGACTACCAGCACGGCACCCCTCTCAAAACCGGCGTATTGCTTATTAACCTCGGCACCCCTGACGCACCGACGCCGGAAGCACTGCGCCCCTATCTAAAAGAATTCTTAAGCAACCGGCGTGTCATCGAAGTGCCGCGCCTAATCTGGTGGCCGATTCTATACGGTTTTATTCTGCCGTTCAGACCCAAGCAATCGGCGGAGAAATACGCGCTGATCTGGACGCCGGAAGGCTCACCATTAAAAGTCCACACCGAACGGCAAACGGCGCTGCTGGCTGAAAAGCTGCAAAGTGCAGTCGATGGTTCACTGCATATTGAATATGCGATGAACATTGGCAATCCGTCTGTAGCGAGTGTGTTACACAACATGGTGCAGACCGGTTGCGACCGTATTCTGGTGATTCCGCTTTTTCCGCAATATGCCGCGAGCAGCACGGGTGCCGCCATGGATGCGGTTTTTGCGGCGTTGAATCAATGCCGCAATATGCCGGCAGTGCGCACGGTCAAACAATATCACGACCATCCCGGTTATATTGCCGCGCTGGCGCAAAATATCCGCGATTACTGGGAACAACACGGACAACCCGACAAATTGATAATCAGCTTTCATGGAATACCGCGTAAAAATCTGGACAAAGGCGATCCGTATTATTGTTTCTGCCAGAAAACCGGACGTCTGCTTGCCGAAGCGCTGAACCTGACGGATACGAAATACCAGGTTTGTTTTCAATCGCGTTTCGGGCGTGCGCAATGGTTGCAGCCGTATACCGCGCAAACGCTTGAAGAGCTCGGTAAAGCGCAGACCCGGCGCGTCGACCTGGTGTGTCCCGGTTTTGTTTCCGACTGCCTCGAAACACTGGAAGAAATTGCGATAGAAGGTAAAAAAATCTTCACCGAGGCAGGTGGGCAGGATTATCACTATATCCCGTGTCTGAACGAGCGCGCGGACTGGGTCGCCGCACTTGCGGATATCGTTGAAACCAATCTGCAGGGCTGGCTGCAATCCGAAGCACCACAGGAGGCGTTACAGCAGTCTAAATCCCGTGCATTACAGCACGGTGCAGCGAAATAATGCCGGACAGCGCAGTGAATCGAAACTACAGATCCAGCGCCATTAATTCCGAGTACAGATAATCGATGTCCCGGTGCGTCAGCGTTTGACTCAGAAACAGTTTGGCGTTGAAGCCCGAACGAATTTTACCCGGCCATGGCAGTCGCGCTAAAAAGCGCATTTCCACATGTGTGCTGACAAAACCGCGTTTGATCAGATAACTTGACATGTAGCGGTAGAACCGGTCGAACAGTTCGGCATCGCTTAAGTAATAAATCATCGCAGCCGGTAAGCCTTTGAACGTTATTTTCTTGTAAATGACATGACAATGGCAACCGTTTTCCCCGATCAGCAGATGCTGCAGCCAAGGGAAAATAGCGTGATCGCGATAGATTTGCAATGCATCCGCCGTCAATGCCTGTTCGATATCGGCCGCACGGTGTAGCACCTTGCGGTTATCCAGCGGATGCCAGGGCAGATTCAGCATGACGGCTACCCGCTCATCCAGCGGTTCGAATTTGAAGAATTTCAACGTCGAGCTGACCACCTTGGTCGGCGTAAAGTCCGAAAAATGATAACCCGGCTGGTTAATAATCGACATGGCCAGCCGCATACTGTGCTGCCGGTACGCATCAAGCACGCACCAGCTGGTAATATTGCAGAATTTTTCCGGGTTGCCGTGAATCATGCGCGTTTTGTAAAACGCACCGATACCGCCGACTATCCGTCCGTCATCACGCAACACATAGCCGTAATTCGGCCGTTCTTCACTCCAGCTTTCACCGAGTTCGGCCGCCCATTGCGCCGAGGAACGGTCGTTGCGCAGATGTTCGTGCAGAAATTGCGCGAATTCATTCAGGGTTTCGGATGTGACGGGTTCAATGGTAATTTGAGACATAACCGGGATGCAACATTAAAGATACTTATGAAAAAAATTCAATCTGCCGTTACGCCAGTCCTTTGCGTTGCAGCAGGAAATCAGCCATCGCCGAGAGCGTGCCGAGATTGTCGATGGTAATCTCGGATGTTTCGATTTTAATGTCGTAAAACGATTCATACCAGGCAACTAGCTCCAGCAGCCCTGCGGAATCGATAAAACCGGTGGCCGGGATGATATCGTCCGGTTGTAAGCCGGTCGCGTCACATCCGAGTCCATCGGCAATTTCAATAATTTTATTTTTAATTTCGGTTTCAATCGCGGTTTTTTCTAATTCCATATCAACTTCCATATTTTGCCCGGCAGTTTCCTGCATCTTTTCTGGGCGTATTTATTAGGCTCACTTGTTTGGTTTACTGAGTTTCTTCAACAGTTTCACAACGTCGCCACCGTTTAATACGCGGTGATCGTACGACGCACCGAGCACACCAACACCTTGCGCATCGACAGTATGTGCAACCATCAGAGAAGTTTGCGGCGGCAGAATCGGTACGTGACGCTCGACATTCCAGCGTGACATACTGGAAAAACCGATAGTCGCGTTTTCCAGTTCATCGGGTTTGAGTTGATGTGACGCCGCCTTGCGCTGCAAATCGACCATATTGTTCACAAATGTTAATGTGTCGAGTTCATTGGATTTTTGCACAACCACCAGATAAAGTGTACTGCCCGCTTGTACAGTAAAACCGAGATTGATCTGACTGTATTCGTAACGGCTTGCATTCCAGATGGTGGCGTTCAACCGTGGGGTTTCCACCGCGACTTCCACGAGCCGCCATGCCATCAACGACAACAGCGGATCGAGTAATAAACTGTGTTCCTGTGCAAACGCCTGTGCGTGGTTTTTCCATACGTCATGGTCATAGGCGATTTCGATATAGCCCGGCACGGCTGTATCGCGATGCCAGGTTACCGTTGACAGCATGCCGCGTTCGAAATTTTCAAGCTTTTGTGCAGTGCCATTCACCGCCGGTTTGTTTTCCTGCGGCTTAATCCGTTCAAGCGACTGAACACCTCGTCCGCTTTGATCAACTCCCGGCCGGCTTTGTGTTTTCAGATACTGCTCCACGTCCGCAGCACTTAACCGGTCACCGCTAACAGGGATATCGCCGGCATCCAGACCGTATTGCCGTAACAACGCACGCGCTTTCGCCGTCGGTGCGTTAGATTGCGTGGTGGCCGCGCTGTCGCGCGACGATTTAACCGGTTCCGGTATTTTTTCATCGGCCGTATCACCAAGCCAGACAAAAATCTTGCCCACGGTCAGCATCTCATCAAGCTCACCGTAAATTGCCAACACATAACCAGATACCGGTGATTCGACATCGACGACCGCTTTATCCGTTTCAATCTGAGCGAGTACCTGCGCGTGTTCAACGTGATCACCAACCGAGACTTCCAGTGCAATCAGTTTTACTTCATCGTCATTATTATTGATTCTTGGTACATGTACAGGCGTAGCCATTTACAAATCCCCTTGTTCAATGCGCTAAAACAGATCCAACACATTATTGATAATGATTTTTTCGTCCAGCAACTGGTCCTGCTCCAGGCTGCGTGCCGAAGCAATCGGAACGGGCGGCATCCCGAGGCGAACCGCCTCCTGTCCTTTAAAGCCGTTTTCGATCAGGCAGGCCAGCAATTCGGCGCTAAACCCGAACTCATGATGCGATTCTTCAATGACCATAATGCGCTGCCGGGTCAGTAGCACGTTAAGCAGCGTCTGTCTCGGCAACGGTGAGAGCATCGACGGTACGATAATCTCAACGTTTAATTCTTCCGCTTGTTCCAGATGTTGCGCCGCTCGCTCGACATACGGCAGCATGCCGCCAAAACTCACCAGGGTAATGTCGGGCTGATCGTGCCCGCTGCGAATCGTCGGAAATAATCCAGCGCCCCGGTCCGATGCATCCGGTTGAATGACGGTATAGCTCGCCGGCGACTGTTTTTCACCGTAGAGCAGTTTATGTTCGAGAAAAACGGTCGGGTTGGGCCATTGAGTAGCCGCATCGACCAGAAGCTGACCGACATTATGCCGGTGACTACCGTACAAAACCGTTAATCCCGGTACCGAGATAAAAAGATTTTCAAGGCTTTGACTATGCGTTGGCCCGTAGCCGCGGCGTCCGCCGCAGGGTGCGCGAACGATCACGGGCACGTCGCAGTCTTTGAACATACCCGGAAACTTGACCGCATGGTTATAAATCTGATCCATGCATAAGGTCAGAAAATCCGCAAACATGATTTCCACAATGGTGCGATACCCGGACATCGATAAACCGATGCCGGCGCCGGTAATGCCCGCTTCGCTGATCGGTGTCGAAACGACACGTCCCGGAAACGCTTCGGACAATCCCGCAGTTACTTTGAAAGCGCCGCCGTACGGCTCGTGCAGATCTTCGCCCAGAATCATGACATCGTCGGTGTGCGTCAACAACGCATGCAATCCAGCGTTGATTGCAGCACGCACGTTGCTCGATTCTGCGTCCATCGGCGGGATTTTGTCGATCTGTCTGACGCGGTGGATATGTTCCGGCACCGCCAAAAAGCACGATTCCGGCGACGCCAGCGCCTGCTGCTCGATTTCTTTCAGGAAAGCCTTGTTGCGTACTTCGATTTCGCCGCGTTTCACGTCGGTCAAGGTATTACCCAACGCTGTCAACGGATCGCGCTCTGCGATGCGCTCTTTCTCTTTTGCGTCTCTCAAATCGTCGCCTTTGCTATGCGGACCGAGTCGGCAGGTTTTGATTTCCAGCAATCCCGGGCCGTTGTGTTCCCGCATGGTCTGCACGACCTCTTCCACTTCGCGGATAAAATCCGGCGCGGCGTCGTCGAGTACCCAGGTTTTCAAGTTGAACGCCCTGCCCCGGCCGGTAACGCTACCGGCAACGGTTTCCTGTGTCGGCGTGGTTTGCGCAATACCGTTGTTTTCCACCACAAACAGCATGGATACCTTCCAGATCGACGCCAAATTCATACTTTCATACAGCAATCCTTCACCCAACGTGCCGTCACCAATCATTGCCGCGACAATACCGTTGCTGCCCTTGCGTTTTCTGGCATACGCAATCCCGGCGCCGATACCGGTCATCCCCGCCTGAACGCCGTTACTGTGAAAGTGCCGGAAGGCAATATGCTGACTGCCGCCGTAACCGCCGCACACACCGGCCTCCCGTCCCATGATTTCAGCCACCAGACCCAGGAAATTGCCGCTATACGTCATGAAATGACCGTGGTTGCGATGATTTGATAAGACAACGTCATCGGCATCGTTTAGCGCTCTGACGACCGACATTTGACACAATTCTTGCCCCAAACAGGTATGCGTCGTGCCGGATAACAGCCCACGCCCGAACAATTCCAGAATAAGCTGCTCGGTGCTGCGTATCAAATGACCGAATGCATATAAGCTTTGCGCATCACCATCGATGACGGGCTTGCCATTGACGTCATAGCCAAAACCGGGAATTTTCAATGCTTGAATATGCTCATTGATACTGTTCATTTTGTTTTACACCTATGCAAAGGGCGTGAAAATCACGTTACAAAAATCGTCAAACTGCGTCTTGCACTGTACGGCTACGGCATCCGAACTGACCGTTAGCTCACGACGCGCTGACCGCTGCCAACCGGATTAAGCACATCATCGTAAACACGCAGATAACTTTCAATCATCGCTGCCATGGAAAACTGTGACTCGATTTTATTTCTGGCAAATAGGCCATGTGCCGTCAGCAAATCGGGCTGATGATAGTAATCCAAAATCGCTTGCGCCAGTCCTTGTTCATCGCCGGATTCAACCAAAATGCCTGTACGAGATTCCTCAACCAGTTCGACATTGCCGCCAACACGCGTTGCCACTACGGGGAGGCCGCTCGACATTGCTTCCAGGATGGTATTTGAAATGCCTTCAGCAAGCGAAGGCAACATAAACAGATTCATTTGCTGCATCAATGCCGGGATATCCGCGCGTTCGCCCGGCATCCATATCTGTTTTTCAAAACCGCCTTCGCGCGCGATTGCCAAGCATGCGTTACGCGTACTGCCATTGCCGACTATCATCAAACGCAAGTGGCGGCAGGCTTCAGGTTGCGACTGAAGCAGATTCACAAAAGCGCGCACCAATGTCGGGTAGTCCTTGACGGTTTCCATTCTGCCGACGCTGCCGATAATAAACGCGTTTTTGGAAAAGAATCCATCGATCGGACAGTCAACCGGCTGTCGGGATGTTACGGAAAAACGCTCGCTGTCAACGCCATTGTAGATTTGCATAATCCGGTGTGGCGCAACGCTTAGCCGGTTAATCAGCCAACTTTCCAAGTCCTTGCTGACGGTGATAAATCGGCCGACAAACGGATAAATCAGTTTACGCAACAGATTGTATTTAACGTTTTCACCTTTCAAATCGGAAACATCACGGCCGTGTTCGCCATGTACGCGATATTTGACGCCTGCAGCCGCGGCTACCCATTGTGCCTCAAGGGTGGCCAAATTGCGGGTATGCACGATATCCGGTTCAAGTTGCCGCAGCAATTTATACAGCCGAAAATATAACTGCAAGTCATACCCTTCGCGTTTGTTCAATGCAAAAACCGCGACATCGGGCCGGGTAATTTTACGATGAAAATCGGTATAGCTTTCCAGACAAATCACGGCATGCCGGTAGCGATCTTCGGGAATGCCGTTAATTAGATTCACCAGACCGTTTTCCAGACCGCCTACGTCAAGGCGATAAATGATATGTACGATTAACGGCGGACTTTGCATAGGGTTAAAATGAACAAAAAATGATTCCTGACGGTGAACGGACTGCAATGTTGATCAAATGATGACCACGGCATTCAACGTATTAGGAAGGATCGTCATGAATGCGCATCAGACTCGCGGAAATATCGGGCAGCATGTCTGCCATAAACCGTTCCAGTATCGGCCTGGCTTCGTCCGTATTGTAACTGAACGGCGCAGCCACAATTATTTCGGTGCCGGATTCACTGCGAGACAGCAAGCGGTTTTTAGCCAGAATAATCTTGGCCATATAGGGATTGATAGTGGTTTCGTCATCACCCAGACTATACCAACGCCAAACCAGAAGATTGGTCGGGAACGACCTTAATTCTGTCTGACGTACCAAAAAATTGTGCGAATTAACCGTTAGCGACTTCTGCGTTTCACTGAGTATGCGCCATTTGCGGTCCATCTCGGTAATCAGGATATTACCTGAACTGATCAATTCATCACCTTGTTTCTGCACCGGATAATGCGTGACATACAAACTGACGGTGTTGTTATGATCGTCGACATAGTGGCGGTAAAACTTAACCGGCTCGCCGATATAGATCGGTTCCCAGTCGGTTCCTGCCTGATCGCCTGCACGCCAGCGATAATCCGGCAACTGTAAATCAAGCGAAACAAACCGCTGATCGGCTGAATCACTTTCAAGGTAGGCGGCATAAAGCGGCCAGATCAAACCCACCAGTAATACAGCACCGGCAGCCGCCGCGGTCGTCCCAATCGCCGCCCGGGTGTTTCCGGTGCGATTACTCAGCTTGCGCACTTCGGTTTCCGCGACAGTGTCTTCGCGCCAGAATGCACCGATCCAGAACAATGCCAGCATAACGATACCAAAAAAGACCCAGCCGTAGATGAGATGATCTACACCGACCGCAAGTGTCATGTCGCTCAAATGACCGGTCATCACAATCAGATACGCGCGCATACCATTGGCCAGTATCGGCACAATAATGGACAATGCAATGAAAATCAGACGCCTGCTCAGGCTTCGATATGTTAGATAGGCATACAGCGTTCCCAATGTAACCGATGCAATCAAATAACGCAGGCCGCTGCAGGCTTCAACCACCGACCAATTACCCGTCGGCAGCGAAAAATAAGTGCCTTCGCGGTAAACGGGAACACCGCTCAACTGCAGTGCGCCGACGGTAAAGTCAGCCGTAAAATTGATCAGTGGCGGAATCAGGATTTCACCAAACGGCACCGCAAAAAACAGATACGCCAGCGGAAACGCAAGCGCAAACATAATCCGATAACCCAGTACTGCGGCAACAACCAACGGTAGCATTGCTACCAGCGTATATTGCGTGACGACCAGCACACTGGCCAATTCCGCCACCAGCCAGACGAATCCAAGGACACACAGACCGATCAGCGCCGAAAAACTCGGCTGTTGTTGTAACACACCGATGCTCTCACGCTTGGTCCAGATCATATAAATTACGAACGGCAATATGAGAAAACCGTGTGTATAGGTTTCCGAACGATACCACGTGGCCTTTTCTTGCTCTGCATAATGTCTACTTTTGATATTCCTCGTCGACAAAATTATATGATTGGAGACTCTTAGTACAACTTTACTTATTAGAAAACTATTTTCTTTAGTACTTTTCTCTTTAAATTCAATGTAAGGTATTACTGGCCTATCGACAGATTTCTTCAAGGGTGTTGTTGTAACTTTTTCAATAATTCCGGAGAATAGTGTGGTGTGTGAGCAGTTATTTGCGTCCCACTTCCTCCCCTTCCATCCCCTCCCCCAAGTTTGAAATAGCCGTTACCGCAGCTCGTATTAGTCTGTGCTCCAATGAAATAACAACGATCAAGCATAAGATAATAAATATAGTTCAGTTTCAGAATGAGTGCCACGCCCCATCTCCAACTAAGATTGTCTATAAATTTGTAGGGCGATCTCTGTCAACGATCACCAAAACAAGGTAATTAAAATCCCAGTTAACAACGCTCTACAAAAACAGCGGGGCACGTCTGGCATTTTCTCTGTTTGTCTTGTGTTTCTTTGGTATTTTCTCCGGTAGACTTCCACTGCACTAGTTACGCGGTATGACGTCATTTCGATTTAAGACCTTGTTGTCGCAATTGAATCTTACTGATTGGCATCAAAATAATCCAATAAATCTAAAATCAAAGTACTTCAATGAGAAGACAATGACGAATAGCTTTGATTTCTCAGCAGATGCCCAAAGATGACGTCATATGACGTCATATAAAACAGATTTACAATAGAAAGGTTCCCGATGGAAGGCACAAATGATGCACAAAAAGATCTGCATGGTGCGCGATCTCGCAAAAATCTGAACCAAGGTGACTGTAAGTTGGCGTGATTTATCACCGGTGCTACTGTGATGCTGGTATCATATCTATCAAAGCACGTACTATTACGTCGAGGCAGTTTCATGTTTACGACTTATCGATTCTCCAGACGTCTTGCTCGCCCTAGCTTTAATACAGCACAATACACACAAAAAGCAATTTGCGGTCCTAACCTCCCTGTGAAACGGTGGTAATCGGTGGGCCAAAGTTCTGGCTTTTAAGAGTGATGTTCAAATCCTGAAATACGTAGTTTGCAACCAATATCCTCGCGCTTATCTCGTCAAACAAACCAACGTAGCAAACTTGAAGAGCAGAAAATGTCACTTACCCCGACGTTTCTTTTCTCCCCCGCCCTCAAATAACGTAACGGTGCTATAATGCAAAGTAACCACAGCTGTACATTTAAGGGAGATCAAGGAATATGAAATTTAAAGAAACAAATGTAATTGTTTCACCGAGGGATAAATCACTCACGACAAAATGTGTATAAGATTTTCATTGAAATAATATGATTTCTAGCGAATTTCAGTTAGAACAATGAAATAACCGGGACAGGAATTTTTACTACTGGTTTACCCTTCATTTATGAAATTTTCCAACAAAATGTAATTAAGAAATGCTCTAGGCACACCCATAATGCCTGCAGGGCAGGCCTGCCCATCCGCCTGTAAGTCAATATCGCAGGTTGCAGATCAGCGGCATCTGGATTGCATTCAAGGCCAAATATTGCGAAACTTATAAAAGAACACTCACGAGTGTACGAGACTAGATAGATTTTCGTCTACATAAGAAATCGGACAAAATGTTCTCCTTCCGCGCTATACTCGCTTTCATCTAATGTTGCGCATGCGCAAACGAAGGCATTACTTTCCGTTCCCGACTCTTAGCTTTCCCTGCTAAATTCTTAAACAAGTTGTACCGCATTCTTAGCTTGAAAATGGCGTCCGTGTATTCGAAAAGTTCGGGTTGGAAAAAGTTCCCCTTTCAAACTACAGTAACTCAAAAACGTTCCGTTTCAAATTGTTGCATTATTAACAACGTTTTTAAATTTATCTGACATCATGGCACTTGTGTGGACAGGGTCTAATAAACATCTAAATCAAAGTTGCTATCAGTTCATTACTTTGAAATAAGACTGGTAATACATAATTTGCAGAAGACCTCAGAGCTCAACTGCCATATTCATGTGAAACACTAGGTAGGCGTGTTTCGCTACACACTAAACAGTAAGGCCCGTCCAAGGAAGAAACATGGAGACTCAACCCTAGGTGAACTTGTCTATAGGAGAAACACGTCTAATTTCACTGATTTAACTAGGCTCCCTATATTTGCCACCTGGCTTATGATTATTTACGGTTACGATACATCTTAAAGATAATATTAATGGAATTCTAAAAAGATACATAAGATAATGGATCTCCCATGGTGGACTTCCTGTCTCACTTCTCAGCTGGGAATGACCTATATGGGGTATCCACAGATTTCTTCACTGTTACTTTGGTCAAAAATGGAGTAAGTGACTTAAGATGTGCTGTTAAACAGGAAGGGTGCAGTAAGCACTACCCGTGAAACGCTAGACATGGTCGGTACCATTGCGAAGTCGCTTCACAGTTGGGCAGTATTTCCGCAAAATGTGAACCCTGGTAGACTGTATTTGTCCGAGTGCCATGTATTACGTGTGTGTTGTTTGATGGCTTTCCTATGCCATGATTGAAATTTTGCGTTGATGCATGCCATTAACGAACATGAGCAACAAATCTAGTAATCTGCGTTCAAAATCGATTATCATGGCTTCCTTGTTGTAACTTGTCTCCATAATAAGACCATCGAACTGCTCAATCATCATTATCCGTTTGCCTGAGCACAAAATGGTACTGTAGTTCTGATTAACAAAACTTTGTATTCATACATTCTAATTGGTGGTGATGGCACGACGAACCTAAAACAAGTTAAGTCCCTCGAATCGTGGTAAGAGCTTCGCTTCAATTTCATCTCCAGGTAGCGAAATCGGGATCGACATTTTCAGACGGAACACGACGTTTCTCCAGCCAGAGAGAGAAATGGTGAGAAATTAGCATTCCGCTGCTCTCCTGCATTTAAGAAATACGTCGATGCAAATTCGATTACGTGGGACGGTTGACAGAAGCCCTAAATAGGGAAAGAAACACAAATTTGCGTCCGCTGGGATGCAAAAGGGGTGAATCTTAACAATAACCCAAACACAGAATAAATAGTTGGGTGGAAAGATGGGCCTTCAATGAATCCCGGGAGGAGGTACATGGAACTTATAACAGAATGTGAAGAATGGAACAATTGCGTCTTGGTAGCGAAACATTTCGAACGGCAATATGTATGGCAACTTAAAGAAAATAGGCCTTGTAAATATTATGGCGAAAACAACACGAACGAACTATGAGTAAGACGCAAAGATCGGACTACGTGATGCGATGAAAGAAAAACAGCTGAGATTTTGCAAATTCGTCAAGGATGCTGGAAAAGAACAAGTTCCGAGTGCACTTGATCGAGTTCCATCTGTCTATTCATTTAATGGCTTGTTCACTTATGAACCGACGGCAACTTCTGGAATCTTCAGAAGACATCGACAGCATCCGCTTTTAACTGCCCAATGAAGATAAGTCTTTACTCTCGAATGCATTTGTGAGCACATCAAAATGATGCTATAAATAGACCAATTAAGCCAGATCTACGCAAAGAAGTAAACAAGGACACAGTACAAAGAAGGTAAGGCCCATAAAAAGAAGGGTAAATGCTACAAGAATGAGAGGTACGCGTTTTCTGGAATCCTTGTGACTAAAAGTATCTCATTCGTGACAGCTAAAGGGCACGGTTGAGAATTGAGAGGGCCGTGGTCTTTATGCCTGAGCTCTGAAATTCAGAGGATCTTACGCCGCTACTCCGTTGGAATTTGAAGCCTCCCAATTCACTCAGTTACTTTCACAGACGAGTCTCTAGCAGGCTCTACTGCACTAGTTTTGCCTGGCGGTGCACAGTATACGAACGTCTAGCATGGAGTGTCGAGCCACCACATTTGGGTAATCTCTACCTTAAAATGGACACAACTATGTATTAGAGGAGAAGTGGAAGTGACAGTCATGCTAGATACGTATCAGCTGAGCAGTTTAAAAATATGTATCAGCTGAACAGAAGAAAAATAGTGGATCTGCCATGCCACCCAAGATCAATGTTACTATTTAAGTCCCCCGGCATTAAAATCCTTCAAATTTAATTCTCACGGCTATTCACTCTAAATGACGCTAAATTTTGTTTGACACGATTTGCAATTAGCTAAAGTGCGTGACAACTGGTCCCCATAAACCAAAAATTTGTCGACTCGAGTTATCTGGGAACAACAACTGGTTATCGTCCCAAACGCCAAACTGCAGACCACAACCGGAACACATTTCAATGATGTGGTCGATTTCTGCAGGTGTCTGGCAAGACAAAGCTGTCGTGGCACCGTCAAAACAAGCTGGGATTAAGTGATAACCAAAGAAAACAAAAGAGATACGGGCGATTTGATTAGGGCATGTGATCTTCACTCTACCTCAGTCTGATTTTGTTTGTCATGTACTTTGTGACTGCATCCGAACGAGTTCATACGTGACGTGCCAGAAATCGCCCTCTGGTGAGTTGACATTATTATCAAGATCACCTGTTGGCTTTAAATCTCATATTCTGTGGCAAGTGATATTTTTAATACTCCTACTTCTCCTTGACGGATTTTGTTTGCTCTACAATTCAAATGAGCAACTGGACGGATATAGAAACCTTGGTCAAATATGGCCACAACTCCCGAGAAGATATTTGGAAAGGATTAACTGAAACTAGGTCAAACTAGTACCTACAACGAGGAACACACGTAATTCTCAGTTAGTTAACATCTAATTCCCCTTGCACAAACCAAGCGACTGTTACTGCTCTTCATATACTGACGAACGATGTCAATATCTTAAGACACTGCAACTTGACACTAATCCAAATAGGAATACTGTCATATCTAACCATTTTATATTTTAATCACAAAACGAGGCTCCTGGGAATTGCAAACGAGGCTCCGCATTGCGGTGGACCGCGTCCTTCTTTATTTTTCGACACGTACATTTCAAAATTTGTTCGAACACGAATGTCGCGGAGGTTCTTCTCTTTTCTTTACGATTCTGTACTCAATTACCTAACTAAAAATATGTTGCGTGGAAAGCTTTCCTTTCTGGTACTTTTACTGTAAAACAGAAAAAAATGCTATCAGAGACGGGTGACTTCGTTGCAACTCCGTTGCAAGGCCGTGTAATTAGATCCTACACCGTTTATTAAGTATTCCGCACAAAACCAGTAACCAAACAAGGAGATAACTAAAAGAATTACACTGAATCAAACAACCGGGTGTACACAGTTTCTTTTGGCGCTGATTAATGGTTTTACCTCACCAGGGGAGAACATAATTCGGAGCGTGATTCGACGATGGCGTAAGCACACTGGTTGACAACCGCATTCAAAGTATAAACTCTCTTTAAAAGCAAAACGTTTCTAAGAATGATAACAAACCTACAGCATTTCGAAACATTTTTACATATTTCGATACGTCAATCTTAGTCACCA